>JBBYHK010000022.1:10282177-10304814 GCA_038382065.1 Adansonia grandidieri | reverse complement strand
CAATATCGTGTATCCCAATGAGGAGAACATGATTGTAATGCCAATAATAAAAAGAACGGAGATTATTACGTGTATCCAAGTTTGTCTCATTTCAGGGATAAACATTGATTATAAGGAAAATGGTAGATGGAAAAGCTATTCTTGCAAATGTAAGGCATCAATATCGTGTATCCCAATGAAGAGAACATGATTGTAGTGCGCATAACAAAAAGAATGAAGATTATTATGAGTATCAAAGTTTGTCTTATTTTACTGATAAACTATGATTATATGGAAAATGGTGGAAATAAAAGCTTTTCTTGCAAATCCAAAGCATCAATATCATGTATCCCAATGACGAGAACAGGATTGGAGTGCTCATAACAAAAAGAATCGAGATTATTACAGGTATCCAAGTTTATCTCATTTCACAAATGAGCATTGAGTAGAATGGCCTAAAGAAAAGTTTTTTCTTGTAAATCCAAAGCATCAGTATCGCATATCCCAATGTAGAGAACATGATTATGGTGCCCACTTACAAAAAGAATGGAGATTATTATGAGAATCCAAGTTTGACTCATTTCACAGAAAAACTTTGATTAAAAGGAGAATGGTGCAAAGCAAAGCTTTTCTAGCAAATGCAAATTATCAATGTTGTGTATCCTAATAAGGAGAACATGATTGTAGTGCAATAACAAAAATAATGGAGATTATTTTGAGTATCCAGATTTGTCCCATTTCATAGATGAATATGACTGTAGTGCCAATAATGAAAAGAATAGAGATTATTATGAGCATTGATGTTTGTCTCACCTTATGGATAAATATTGATTATAAGGGAAATGGTGAAAGAACAAGCTTCTCTTGCAAATCTGAAGCATAAATATTATGTATCCCAATGTGGAGAACCTGATTGTAGTGCCATTAACAAAAAGAATTGGGATTATTATGAGTATCCAAATTTGTCCCTTTTCATGAATAAACTTTGATTATAAGGAAAATGGTGGAAAAAAAAGCTTTTCTTGCAAATTCAAATCATCAATACTGTGCATCCCAATGTGGAGAACATTATTATAGTGCCAATAGCAAAACGAGTGGAAATTATTATGAGTATCCATGTTCATCTCATTTCACGAATGAACTTTGATTATAAGGAAAATGGTGGAAAGAAAAACTTTCCTTGCTAATCCAAAGCATCAATATCGTGTATCCCAATGTGGAAATTGTGATTGTATTGCCAATAACATAAAGAATGGATTTTATTATAAGTATCCAAGTTTGTCTTATTTCACAGATGAACATTAATTTTAAGGAAAATGGTGGAAAAAAAAGCTTTTCTTGCAATTTCAAAGAATTAATATCGTGTATCCCAATATGGAGAACGTTATTTAGTGCCAATAACAAAAAGAATGGGATTATTATGAGAATCCAAGTTTGTCCCATTTCACAAATAACATTAATTGTAAGAAAAATGGTGGAAAGAAAAGTTTTTCTTGCAAATCCAAAGCATTAATATCGTGTATCCCAATATGGAGAATGTGATTGTATTGCCAATAACAAGAAGAATGGAGATGATCACGAATATCCAAGTTTGTTTCACTTCATAGATAAACATTAATTGTAAGAAAAATGGTGGAAAGAAAAGCTTTTCTTGCAAACTTAAGGCATCAGTATCGTGCATCCTAATGTGGAGAACATTGTTATAGTGCTAATGACAAAAAGAATCGAGATTATTATGGGTATCCAAGTTCATCTCATTTCACGGATTAACTTTGATTTTAAAGAAAATGGTGGAAGGAAAAGCTTTTCTTGCCAAACCAAAGCTTTAGTATCGTGTATCCCAATATGGAGAATATGATTGTAATGCTAATGACAAAAAGAATGGAGAATGTTACGAGTATCCACGTCTGTCGCATTTCACGAATGACCTTTGATTATAAGGAAAATGGTGAAGAGAAAAGCTTTTCCTACAAAGGCAAAGTATCAATATCGTGTATCTTATGAGAAGAACATGATTGTAGTGCCCATAACAAAAATAATGGATATTATTATGAGTATCCAAGTTTGTCTCATTTCACAAATGAACTTTGATTATAAGGAAAAGGTGGAAAGAAAAACTTTTCTTGCAAATCCAAAGCATCAATATTGTGTATCCCAACATGGAGAATGTGATTGTATTGCCAATAACAAGAAAAATGGAGATTTTTATGAGTATCCTAGTTTCTCTCATTTCACAAATGAACTTGATTAGAAGGAAAATGGTGGGAAGAAAAGCTTTTCTTGCAAATTAAAAGCATCAATATCATATATCCCAATGTGGAGAGCATGATTGTAGTGCCTAATCACAAAAAGAATAGAGATTATTACAAGTATCCAGGTCTATCTCATTTCACAAATGGATAGTAAGTTTGTCTTATTTCATGGATGAAATTTGATTATAAGGAAAATGGTGCAAAGAAAAGCCTTTCTTGCAAATCCAAAGCATCAATATCGTGTATCCCAATATGGAGAACATATTATAGTGCCAATAACAAAAAGAACGAAGATTATTATGTGTATCCAAGCTTGTCTCATTACATGGATGAACATTGATTATAAGCAAAATGGTGGAAAGAAAAGCTATTCTTCCAAATCCAAAGCATCAATATCATGTATCCCAATGAAGAGAATATGATAGTAGTGCACATAACAAAAAGAATGGAGATTATTATCAGTATCAAAGTTTGTCTCATTTCGCGGATGAACTTTGGTTATATGAATAATGGTGGAAATAAAAGCTTTTCTTTCAAATCCAAAGCATCAATATCATATATCCCAATTATGAGAACATGATTGGAGTGCTTATAACAAAACGAATCGAGATTATTACAGGTATCCAAGTTTGTCTCATTTCACAAATGAGCATTGATTAAAATGGTCTAAAGAAAAGTTTTTGTTGAAATCCAAAGCATCAATATCACGCATCGTAATATAGAGAACATGATTATAGTGCCCAATTACAAAAAGAATGGAGATTATTATGAGAGCCCAAGTTTGACTCATTTTAAGGATAAACTCTGAGTACAAGGAAAATGCTGGAAAGAAAAGTTTTTCTTGCAAATCCAAAGCATCATTATCGTGTATCCCAACGTGGAAATTATGATTGTATTACGAATAACAAAAAGAGTAAAGATTATTATGAGTATCCAAGTTTGTCTAATTTCACAGATGAACATTAATTGTAAGGAAAATGATGGAAAGGAAAGCTTTTCTTACAAATTCAAAGCATTAATATTGTGCATCCCAATATGGAGAACATTTTGTAATGCCAACAGCAAAAAGAATGAAAATTGTTATGAGTATCCATGTTAAGGAAAATGGTGAAAAGAAAAGCTTTTCTTGCTAATCCAAAGCATCAATATCGTGTATGCCAATGTGGAAAATGTGATTGTATTGTCAATAACATAAAGAATGGAGATTATTATGAGTATCCAAGTTTGTCTCATTTCACCGATGAACATTAATTCTAAGGAAAATGGTCGAAAGAAATGCTCTTCTTGTAATTCCAAAGCATTAATATTGTGTATCCCAATGTAGAGAATGTTATTTAGTTCCAATAACAAAAAGAATGGAGATTATTAAGAGTATCCAAGTTCATCTCATTTCATGTTTTAATTGTAACTATATGGAAAATGGTGGAGAGAAAGGCTTTTCTTGCCAAACCAAAGCTTCAATATAATGTATCACAATATGGAGAATATGATTACAATGCCAAGAACAAAAAGAATGGAGAATATTATAAGTATCCAAGTTTGTCTCATTTAACTGATAAACGTTGATTATATGGAAAATGGTGGAGAGAAAAGCTTTCTTTGCCAATTCCAAAGCATCAATATCATGTATCCCAATGAGGAGAACATGATTGTAGTGCCCATAACAAAAAGAATGGAGATTATAATGAGCATCAAATTGTCTTATTTCATAGATGAACATTGATTATAAGGAAAATGGTAAAAAGAAAAGCTTTTCTTGCAAATCCCAAGCATCAATATCGTGTATCCCAAAGGGGAAAATGTGATTATAGTGCCCATAACAAAAAGGAAAGAGATTATTATGAGCATCCAAGTTTGTCTCATATCATATATAAACATTAATTGCAAGGAAAATGTTGGAAAAAAAGCTTTTCTTGCAAATCCAAAGCATCAGTATCATGTACCCAATGTGGAGAACATTATTGTAGTGCCAATAACAAAAAGATGGAGATTATTATAAATATCCATGTTTGTCTCATTTAACGGATGAACTTTGATTATAAGGAAAATGGTGGAAAGAAATGCTTTTTTTGCAAGTCCAAAGCGTTAATATCCTGTATCCCAATGACGAGAACATGATTGTAGTGCCTGTAACAAAATGAATAAAGATTATTATGTGTATCTAGGTTTGTCTCATTTCACAGATGAACATTCATTATAAGGAAAATGGTGAAAATAAAAGCTTTTCCTGCAAATCCAAAGCATCAATATCATGTATCCTATTATGGAGAACATGATTGTAGTGTGACTATATACAAGAATGGAGATTATTACAAGAATCCAAGTCTGTATCATTTCATGGATGAAGATTCATTATAAGGAAAATGGCCTTAAGAAAAGTTATTCTTGCAAATCCAAAGCATCAATATCATGTATCCCAATATAGAGAACATGATCGTAGTGCCTAATCACAAAAAGAAAGGAGATTATTAGGAAAATTCAAGTTTATCTCTTTTCAAGTATTAACTTTGATTGTAAGGAAAATAGTGGAAAGTGAAGCTTTTCTTGCTAAACCAAAGCTTCAATATCGTGTATCCCAAGATGGATAACATGGTTGTAATGCTAATAACAAAAGAACAGAAAATATTATGAGTATCCAAGTTTGTCTCATTTCATGGATGAACTTTGATTATAAGGAAAATGGTGGAGACAAAAGCTTTTCTTGTAAATCCAAGGCATCAATATTGTGTATCCCAAAGAGGACAACATGATTGTAGCGCCAATAACAAAAGAATGGAGATTATTACCAGCATCCAAGTTTATCTCATTTTGCAGATAAACATTAATTATAAGGAAAATGATGGAAAGAAAAGCTTTTCTTACAAATCTAAAGCATCAATATCATGTATCCCAATGATGGGAACATGATTGTAGTGCCTATAACAAAAAGATTAGAGATTATTACGAGCATCTAGGTTTGTCTTATTTCACAGCTGAACATTAATTATAAGGAAAATGGTGGGGAGAAAGGCTTTTCTTGCAAATCCAAGGTATCAATATCGTGTATCCCAATGAGGAAAACATGATTGTAGTGCTAATAACAAAAAGAATGGAGGTTATTATGACCATCCAAGTTTATCTCATTTCACAGATAAACATTAATTATAAGGAAAATGATAGAAAGAAAAGCTTTTCTTGCAAATCCAAAGCATCAATATCGTGTATCCCAAATGGGAGAACATGATCCTAGTGCCCATAACAAAAAGAACGGAGATTATTATGAGTATCCAAGTTTGTCTCATTTCACAGTTGAACATTAATTGCAAGGAAAATGGTGGAAAGAAAACATTTCTTGGAAATCCAAAGCATTAGTACCGTGCATCCCAATGTGGAGAACAATATTATAGTGCCAATGACAAAAAGAATGGAGATTATTATGAGTATCCATGTTTGTTTCATTTCATGTATAAACTTTGATTATAGGGAAAATGGTGGCAAAAAAAGCTTTTCTTGCAAATCTAAAGCATCAATATCGCATATCCCAATATGGAAAGCATGATTGTAGCTCCCAATCACAAAAAGAGTGGAGATTATTACGAGTACCCATGTTTTTCTCATTCCGGATAAACTTGGATTATGAGGAAAATGGTGGAAAGAAAAGTTTTTCTTGCAAATCCAAATCAATACCATGTATCCCAATGTGGAGAACATGATTGTAGTGCCAAATCACAAAAAGAATGGAGATTATTATGAGAATCTTAGTTTGATTTTTTTCACAGATGAACTTTGATTAAAAGGAAAATGGTGGAAAGAAAAGCTTTTCTTGCAAATCCAAAGCATCAATATCGTGTATCCCAATGTGGAGAGTATTATTGTAATGCCCATAACAAAAAGATTGGAGATTATTATGGGTATCCAAGTTTGTCTCATTTCACAAATGAACTTTAATTATAAGGAAAATGGTGGAAAGGAAAGCTATTCTTACAAATCCAAAGCATCAATATCGTGTATCCCAATGTGGAAAATGTTATTGTAGTGCCCATAGCAAAAAGAATGGAAATTATTAAGAGTATCTAAGTTTGTCTCATTTCATGGAGGAACTTTGATGATATGGAAAATGGTGGATAAAAAAGCTCCTCTTGCCAAACCAAAGCTTCAATGTCATGTATCCCAATGGAGAGAACGTGACTGTAATGCCAATAACAAAAAGAATCTAGAATATTTTGAGTATCCAAGTTTGTCTCATTTCACAGATTAACTTTTTCATAAGGAAAATGGGGGAAAGAAAAGCTTTTCTTGCAAGTCCAAAGCATTAATATCATGCATCCCAATGTGGAAAACATGATTGGAGTGCGAATAACAAAAAGAATGGAGATTATTATGAGTATCCAAGTTTATCTTATTTCATGGATAAACTTTGTTTATAAGGTAAATGGTAGAAGAAAAAGCTTTTCTTGTACATCCAAAGCATCAATATCGTGTATCCTAATGAGGAGAACATGATTATAGTGCCCATAACAAAAAGAATAGAGATTATTACGAGTATCCAAGCTTGTCTCATTTCACAGATGAACATTAAATGTAAGGAAAATGGTGCAAAAAAAAAGCATTTCTTGCAAATCGAAAGCATCAATATCGTGTATCCAAAAGAGGAGAACATGATCATAGTGCGCATAATAAAATGAATGGAGATTATTACGAGTATCCAATTTGTCTCATTTCGTAGATGAACATTAATTGCAAGGAAAACGGTGGAAAGAAAATATTTCTTGCAAATCTAAAGCATCAGTATCGTGTATCCCAATGTGGAGAACATTATTGTAGTGCCAATAACAAAAAGAATGGAGATTATTATGAATATCCATGTTTATCTCATTTCACGTATAAACTTTGATTATAGGGAAAATGGTGGAAAGAAAAGCTTTTCTTGCAAATCCAAAGCATCAATATTGTGTATCCCAACATAGAGAACATGATTATTATGCCCATAACAGAAAGAGTGGAGATTATTACGAGAATCCAAGTTTGCCTTATTTCATGGATGAACATTAATTATAAGGAAAATGGTGGAATAAAAAGCTTTTCTTGCACATCCAATGCATATCATGTATCCTAATGTGGAGAACATGATTGTAGTGCTAATAATAGAAAGAACGGAGATTATTAGGAGTATCCAAGTTTGTCTCATTTCACGAATGAACATTGATTATAAGGAAAATGGTGGAAAGAAAAGCTTTTCTTCCCAAACCAAAGCATCAATATCATGTATCCCACTGTGGACAACATGATTGTAGTGCCAATAATGAAAAGAATGAAGATTATTATAAGTATCCAAGTTTATCTCATTTCATGGATAAACTTTGATTATAAGGAAAATGGTGAAAAGAAAAGGTTTTATTGCTAATGCAAAGCATCAATATCATGTATCCTAATGAGGAGAACATGAGTGTTGTTCACATAACAAAAAGAATGGAGATTATTATGAGTACCCAAGTTTGTCTCATTTTGCGGATAAACTTTGATTATAAGGAAAATGATGGAAAAAAAAGCTTTTCTTGTAAATCCAAAGCATTAATATCTTGTATCCCAATGTGGAGAATATGATTGTAGAGCCAATAACAAAAAGAATGGATGTTATTATGAGTATCCAAGTTTGTCTCATTTCATGGATAAACTTTGATTATAAGGAAAATAGTGAAAAGAAAAGCTTTTCTTGCAAATCTAAAGCATCAATATCGTGTATCCCAATGAGGAGAACATGATTATAGTTCCCATAAAAAAAAAGAATGGAAATTATTATAAGTATCCAAGTTTGTCTTATTTCATAGATGAACTTTAGTTATAAGGAAAACGGTGGAAAGAAAAGCTTTTCTTGAAAATCCAAAGCATTAATATCCTATATCCTAATGTGGAGAACATGGTTGTAGTGATCATAACAAAAAGAATGAAGATTATTATGAGTATCCAAGTTTATCTCATTCATAGATGAATTTTAATTACAAGGAAAATGGTGCAAAGAAAAGTTTTTCTTGCAAATCCAAAGCATCAATATCCTGTATCCAAAACATAATTGTAGTGCCACTAACAACAAGAATGGAGATTATTACAAGTATCCAAGTTTGTATCATTTTATGAATGAACATTGATTATAAGGAAAATAGTCAATGAAAAAGTTTTTCTTGCAAATCCAAAGCATCGGCATCATGTATCCCAATGTGGAGAACATGATTGTCGTCCCCAATCACAAAAAGAATGGAGATTATTATGAGAATACAAGTTTGACACACTTCAAAGATGAATTTTGGTTAGAAGGAAAATGTTGGAAGGAAAAGCTTTTCCTGCAAATCAAAGCATCAATATCATGCATCCCAACGAGGAGAACATGATTGTGGTGCCCATAACAAAAGGAATGGAGATTATTACATGTATCCAAGTTTGTTTTAATTCATAGATGAACATTTACTTTAAGGAAAATGATGGAAAGAAAAGTTTTTTTTGCAAATGCAAACCATCAATATCACGTATCCCAAAGAAGATAACCTAATTGTAGTACCCATAACAAAAAGAATGGAGATTATTATGAGTATCCAACTTTGTCTTTTTTCATAGATAAACATTAATTGTAAGGAAAATAGTGGAGAGAAAAGCTTTTCTTGCACATCCAAAGCATTAATATCATATATAAAAAAGTACATTATTGTAGTGCCAATAAAAAAAGAATGAAAATTATTACAAGTATCCAAGTTTATCTCATTTCACAGATGAACATTAATTATAAGGAAAGTGGTCAAAAGGAAAGCTTTTCTTGCAAATCCAAAGCATTAATATCTTATGTCCCAAAGAGGAGAACATGATTGTAGTGCCTATAACAAAAAGAATGGAGATGATTACGAGTATCCAAGTTTCTCTCATTTCATAGATGAACCTTAATTGAATGGAAAATGGTGTAAAAAAAAGCTTTTCTTGCAAATCCAAAGCATTAATATCGTGTATCCGTTGTCGAGAACATTATTATAGTGCCAATAACAAAAAAATGGAGATTTTTATAAGCATCAAGTTTGTCTCGCTTTACAGATGAACTTTGATTATAAGGAAAATGGTGAAAAGAAAAGCTTTTCTTATCAGGCCAAAGCTTCAATATCATGTATCTCAATGTAGAAAACAGGATTGTAGTGCCAATAACAAAAAAATGGAGATTATTATCAGTGTCCAAGTTTGTCTCATTTCACGGATAAACTTTGATTATAAGGAAAATGGTGAGAGAAAAGCCTTTCTTACAAATCCAAAGCATCAATATCATCTATCCCAATGAGGAGAACATGATTGTAGAGCCCATAACAAAAAGAATGGAGATTATTACAGGTATCCAAGTTTGTCTTATTTCACAGATGAACATTGATTATAAGGAAAATGATAGAAAGAAAAACTTTTCTTGCAAATCCAAAGCATCAAAATCATGTATACCAAAGTGGAGAACATGATTGTAGTGCCCATAACAAAAAGAATGGAGATTATTACGAGTATCTAGGTTTGTC
This sequence comes from Adansonia grandidieri, assembly GCA_038382065.1. Lineage (NCBI taxonomy): Eukaryota > Viridiplantae > Streptophyta > Magnoliopsida > Malvales > Malvaceae > Adansonia > Adansonia grandidieri. The sequence goes on along the minus strand of JBBYHK010000022.1, from coordinate 10,295,069 downwards.
TCATTTCATAGATGAACATTAATTACAAGGAAAATGGTGGAAAGAAGAGCTTTTCCTGCAAGACCAAAGCATCAATATCGTGTTCCTAATGAAGAGAACTTGATTGTAGTACCAATAACAAAAAAAATGGAGATTGTTATGAGTATCCAAGTTTATCTCATTTCACAGATGAACTTTGATTATAAGGAAAATGGTGAGAATAAAAGCTTTTCTTGAAATCCAAAGCATAAATATCGTGTATCTTAAAGAAGAGAACATGATTGTAGTGTGCATAACGAAATGGATGGAGATTATTATGAGTATCCAATTTACCTCGTTTCATGGATGAAAATTAATTACAAGGAAAATGGTGGAAAGAAAAGCTTTTCTTGCAAATCCAAAGCATCAATATCATGTATCCCATTATAGAGAACATGATTGTAGCACCCATTACAAAAAGAGTGGAGATTATTACGAATATCTAAATTTGTCTCATTTCCCGGACAAACATTAATTATCGGAGAAATGGTGGAAAGAAAAGCTTTTCTTACAAATCCATCACATATCATGTATCCCAATGACAAAAAGAATAGATATTATTGTGAGTATCCAAGTTTATCTCATTTCACGGATGAACTTTGATTAAAAGGAAAATGGTGGAAAGAAAAGCTTTTCTTCCTAAACCAAAGCATCAATGTCTTGTATCCCAATGTGGAGAACATATTTATAGTGCCAATAACAAAATGAATAGAGTTATTATGAGTATCCAAGTTTGTCTCATTTCACAGATGAACTTTGATTATAAGGAAAATGGTGAAAAGAAAAGCTTTTCTTACAAATCCAAACCATCAATATTATGGATCCCAATGTAGAGAACATGATTGTAGTGCCAATAACAAAAAGAATGGAGATTATTACGGGTATCCAAGTTTGTCTCATTTCATAGATGAAGATTAATTATAAGGAAAATGGTGGAAAAAATGTTTTTCTTGTAAGTCCAAGTCAATATCATGTATCCCAATGTGGAGAACATGATTGTAGTACCATTAACAAAATGAATGGAGATTATTATTAGTATCCAAGTTTGTTTCATTTCACAGATGAAATTTGACTATAAGGAAAATGGTGAAACTACAAGCTTTTCTTCCAAATCCAAAGCATCAGTATCGTGTTTCCCAAAGAGGAGAACATGATTATAGTGCGCATAAAGAAAAGAATGAAAATTATTATAGGTATCCAAGTTTGTCTCATTTCACAGATGAACATTGATTATAAGGAAAATGATAGAAAGAAAAACTTTTCTTGCAAATCTAAAGCATCAAGATTGTGTATCCCATTGTGGAGAACATGATTGTAGTGCCCATAACAAAAAAAAATAGAGATATTACGAGTATCCAGGTTTGTCTCATTTCATAGATGAACGTTAATTAAAAGGAAAATGATGGAAAAAAGAGCTTTTCTTGCAAGTCCAAAGCATCAATATCGTGTATCCCAACATGGAGAATATGATTGTAGTACCAATAATAAAAGGAATAAAGATTGTTATAAGTATCCAAGTTTGTCTCATTTCATGGATGAACTTTGATTATAAGGAAAATGGTGTAAATAAAAACTTTTCTTGCAAATCCAAAGCATAAATATCATGTATCTCAAAGAGGAGAACATGATTGTAGTGCGCATAACAAAAAGAATGGAGATTATTACGGGTATCCAAGTTTATTTTATTTCATAGATGATCATTGATTATAAGGAAAATAATAGAAAGAAAAGCTTTTCTTGCAAATCTGAAGCATCACGATCGTGTATCCCAATGTGGAGAACATGATTGTAGTGCTTATAACAAAAAGAATGAAGACTGTTATGAGTATCTAGGTTTGTCTCATTTCTTAGATGAACATTAATTACAAGCAAAATGGTGGAAAGAAGAGGTTTTCTTGCAAATCCAATGCAAATCATGTATCCCAATGAGGAAAAAATGATTGTAGTGCCAAAAAGAAAAAGAATGGAGATTATTAGGAGCATCCATGTTTGTCTCATTTCACAGATGAACATTAATTATAAGGAAAATGGTAGAAAGAAAAACTTTTCTAGAAAATCTAAAGCATCAATATCGTGTATCCCAATGGGGAGAGCATTATTGTAGTGCCAATAAAAAAAAGAATAGAGATTATTATGAGTACCCAAGTTTATCTCATTTCACAGATAAACTTTGATTATAAAGAAAACAGTGGAAAGAAAAGCTTTCCTTGCAAATCTAAAGCATTAATATCGTGTATCCCAATGCGGAGAACATGATTGTAGTACCAGTAACAATAATGGGGATTATTATGAGTATCCATGTTTGTCTCATTTCACAGATGAACTTTGATTATAAGGAAAATTGGGAAGGAAAGGTATTCTTGCAAATCCAAAGCATTAATATTGTGTATCCCAATAAGGATAACTTGATTGTCGTACCTATAGTGAAAAGAATGGAGATTATTACAGGTATCCTTGTTTGTCTCATTTCATGGATGAACATTAATTATAAGGAAAATGGTGGAATGAAAAGCTCTCCTCACAAATTCAAAGCATTGATATCTTGTATCCCAATGCGGAGAACATGATTCTAGAGCCAATAACAACAAGACTAGGGATCATTATGAGTATCCATGTTTGTCTCATTTCATAGATGAACTTTGATTATAAGGAAAGTGATGGAAGGAAAGCTTTTCTTACATCAATACTATGTATCCTACTGAAGAAAACTTGATTGTCATTTTCATGTTTGGGTCATTTTCACAATTGACAAAGCAAGCAAGGAAAAGGGTGTGTCAAAATTTGAAAAATCATTTCAGACTCATTTGGTATCAAAAAATTGCAAATAATACCTTTTGCAAAAAGGGAATTTCATGAACTCTTTAGGAAAAATGTTGGATGGATTTCAAAAAATCGTTTAGTGGGCCTAAAGGGCCCAACCAAAAGGCACTTTGTTTACTCTAGGGATTTTAGGTAGTCTAGGTTTGAAAAATCATAACTCTTTCATCCGGACTGATCGAGGGATAAACAAGTCCTCGTTTTAAAGATATTTTGGCTCACTTTCAGAGAAAAATATTATAAAATTCATGAAAAATTATTTAGGATTTTAAAGTGATTTTTTAATTTGTAATAATGCTGTTGCCAGCAAGAGATAAAGTAAAGCAGAGGATATTTCTTATTTTCTTTATGTTTATGGGTCCAAACTCGAGTCATCAACATTTGAACATCCATGCCTGAAGGGAAAGAATGGCATGAGCATCACAAACTCAATTGCACAGCCTTAGAGTATTTTAGGATAATGAAATAGCTTATTGATCATACCACTCATGGTTTCAACTCAAAAACAAGGCTTGAACATTTCGAGAACAAGTGTAAGGCCATTTTCTTTGAAAGATCAAAAGATTTTGAGCTCGTTTAACCAGGATTCTAGATTTGGAAAACTTAATTTTCCCAAGATATTTTGATAACTTTAAGGAAAATGCTAAGTTCATGCTAATCTTCATTAGTTGGGGTTGACATGCTTAGCTTGGGGAGGTTTTGAAAATCAATTTTTGACAACCATCAAACATGCATTTTGACAAGGGGAAGACAACAAACATACAAGGGGATAGCATATAACATGAATGGGGATGCTAAGTTTACCAATGGTCTAGACAAAGAAAGTGTTATGCATTATGATAAGAAAATGTTATGGATGCTGAAAATGACAATGATTCATGCAAGCTAATGTATAAATGTGCATGAAATGTGTTAGGCTAATGATTCATACATGGATTAAGGATAACAAGATGCATGGATGTGGCATAAAATGCACGAGCAAGAGCTATTAAAATAATGAGGATGAAATAAGGCATTTTGCACATCAAAGGGGCATTAAGGCATCCAAATCTTAAACTACCATATCCAAAGGCCACAATAATGCATGAAAATCCTAATAGGGTGATGGAAACAGAAGAGCTCACTAAAATGATGAAGATGCTAAAAAACAAAAAATGAAAGTGATAAAGTAAGAAGTTATACCAACAAAACTTTAATTTTTAGCCATATAGTTAGAGCAGCAGAGATGGCTTGTATTTCCCTCTTCTCGTTGTTGTTAATAAGCAAAAAAAAAAAAAGAAACAATGAGGTTTTGGTTCTGGTATGGATGAGGGTGATTTTTAGAATGTGTAATGGTTAGAAATCAGTGTTTAGGGCTATTTTTGGGTGGTGAGTGAAAAGCAACGGGATTATGGTTTTCTTAGTGTAGGAACATATTTTTGGAAGCAAAAATGAACTGGAATCTAAAGTTCCTTTAGCTGAGATATATTAGTCTATTTATACCAGCATTTTGGAGCCAATTTGGAGGTGTTTCTGGTTATTTCTCAAGGGGGAGAAAGTGATGTCAGCTTGGTTGCTATAGAATAGCTGTAGGGAGTAACTTACTGCTAATGTGATAGACATAGGGTGGTTGGTTTAAATGCTGAAATGATTTTCCAGCAACTAAGGTGGCTGATGGTGATCTTGGTCAACAAAGTAGGGAGGAGTAGGGTGATCATGTGACATTGACCTTTTTGATCCAATTTAGATTTCAAAAAAAAATGTTTTGATTAATTCAAAAGTCTAAATTCATAATTTGATATGGTTTTTAATCTCTTCTGATGCAAAGAAACGAGTTAAAATTGAGTTTTGGATCAATGGTGGATAAGTTAAAAATATCGAACCATGGAAAATTGCCTGTATGTATTGATACATTACAGAATGTATCGATACATTTGGTCTAAAAACCTTGAATGTATCAATACAATGATCATTGTATTGATACTATAAACCATTGTATCGATACATGTTGATATGTATCAATGCATTTCTTTATAGAATGCATATTTTGGTCTTGGTATAGCCTAGTATCGATATATGAGCTCCTATATCGATATATAAGCTTATGTATCGATACATTTATGTGTCCTATTGATACAAATGGGGACATTTTAAATTTTGGATCGTTGAAGCATTGTATCGATGCATGAGAATCGTGTATCAATTCATATCTTTTATCCCCGAACACCTTGAACTACATCCTTTAATGCCACATCTTTAGATTTACATTTGATATTATCCATAGGCCTTTTTGATCTTCTCAAAATTGATCATCTCCTTTTTTTACGTCCATGCTCAAGGTTGCTAAAAAATTAGCCCAGGCAAAATAAGGTGTCAACAGCTGCCTTCCTTTGATTGTTGCTGAGAATCAAAAACAGCAAAGATAAATAGACACTATTTTGTCTGAGGTGGAATGACGTTTCCCAGAACACCTGTAAAGAAATAAATTGTAATTGGTTTCACTGTGATAAGTGCAGTGTATTAGCAGTGATCTCGGTAGAGTTTTAAGTGAACTTTGTATGGTTTGCCTCCCTACTAGGGTGTTAGGTTTTCTAAGGTTTCACCCCTTAGGTAGGTATAGAGTAACATGAATTTTTGATGTGGGTGCTACCAACTTGTGTAGACTTTGACTTAAACTTATGTGCCACCAGCTCATGTGGGCTTCAATTTGAGTGTCGCCAGCTTATGCAGGCTTTGACTTAGACTTGGGTGCCACCACCTCATGTGGGCTTTGACTTAGACTTCGATGCCACCAACTCATGTGGGCTTTGACTCAGGTGCCACCAGCTTATGCGGGCTTTGACTTAGACTTAGATGCCACCAGCTCATGTAGGCTTTGACTTGGATGCCGCTAGCTTATGCTGGCTTTGACTTAGACTAGGTGCCACCAACTCGTATGGGCTTTGAAAATAGTGCCACTGACTTTAGGCTCTGAAAAGGTGCCACTGACTTGTGGTCTTTAAAAAAATGCCATTGACTTATGGGCTTTGAAAAGGGTGCCACTGACTTATGGGCTTTGAAAAGGGTGCCACTAACTTGTGGGCTTTAAAATGGGTGCCACTGACTTATGGGCTTTGAAAAGGGTGCCACTGACTTGTGGGCTTTAAAAAGATGCCACTAATTTATGGGTTTTGAAAAGGTGCCACCAACTTGTGGTATTTGAAAAAGTGCCACTAACTTATGGGCTTGATGTGGGTATGATTGGCATCAATTTGTTTGTAGACAAGTTTGTTGCCATTAGCTCGTATGGGCTTAAGAAGGTTTCTTGATAAGTGCCTCCTGAATAATGCTTGGTTCATAAAGCTCAGAGTTCTTACTAGGGACTCCTTGGAGGTTTGGTGAACCTGGCTTGAAGTAACATTACAAAAATCATGATGTGTGATGGTAATGTGAATGCATGATGTGGAATGCTATCATGATTGCATGATGTGAAGTCTAATATAGGAGATAGCTATAGTTATTTTTGTACGTCATTTAGACTCTCATAGGGATGGTCATTCATCTTTGTTGCAACTATGGATGAGAATTTTCCTAATCCCACTTAGGATTGTAGGTTGTCTCAGCTCTATTGGGGATACGACAAAAAATCTTTTTTCAAGAAATTGGATTATTGCATTTCCCGATTTGAAAGGTTCAATCATTTTTTTGACAATTAAAAGGCATTGTCAATAATTTGAAGACTGTTTGTCTGATTAGGTTGATGTCTCTGGTTTTGATAGGATTCAGAGAGAATGCATGGGTTGATTTTTGGTTTGCTTAAAATGGTTTTTTTCTTGAGATATGACTTGTGAAAGCAAGAAATGGTTTGGTGTATGTTCATGCCAAACAGGTGTTTAGATGTGAAAAGTCCATGATTTTGATGATCAAGGCGTGAGTGGAGTTTCCTATGCTTTTCTTTTCCTTTTGATGTAATATCAAGATGTATTCATGCATATTTCAGTTGATTATCAAATATTATCAACTAAATGACAAGTGCAATGTGAATTGTATAGGGGTTAAAAGAAACAACTTAATATTTATTCATAACAACCAAGAGACATAACTCAGTATACGATTTGACAAAGAAGTGATTCGGTGGCAAGAAGTATGATCTTTTGGGCGGAAGATGCCTCTGACAATCATGACATGGATGTTTTTAGGTGTTTTTCAGGATTTTTCCCTAATAATAAATGTGACTAGTATAAGATGATCTTCGGAAGATCCCTAGGATTGCTTTGCATTGTCCTGTAGGTGCTTTTAATTTATGACCCATCGAAATTGATTTTCTTAAGTCGCCATTGTAGGTTTTAAACCATAGTCAACTTGGCTGCCCAAATGCCTTTTTTTGTTTTTTTTTTTTGTTTCTTATTTTTATTTTGTTTTTGTTTTCTCTTTTTTCTTGTTTTTTTAAATTTTTTTGTTTTTTTGTTTTTGTTGTTTTTGTCATTTTCTTTTTTTGTTCTTTTGGTTTTTTTGTTTTTGTGTTTTTTTTTTTGTTTAAATGACGCCTTTTTAGGTTTTCACCCTCCATGTGTAATATTTCTTAACAGAATCTGAGTTGGCTGGGTTGAGCAAGACATTGTCATCTATTTCTCACAAGATTAAGGCCACTTTGGAGAAGGCTTGCTTATGACATACGATCCTTCCCAACTAGGGGTCCACTTGCCCTGTGCATCTTTGTGAATTAGGAGGATCTTCTTCAATACTACTTCACCTAGGTGAAATTGTCATGGGTGCATCTTTTTATCATGGGCTTGGATCATGCATCTTTGATATATTTGACCATGGCAGATGGCTTTTATGTGTTTTTACTCGATGAGGTTAAGCTGGTCGTATCTGTTCTTAAGCCATTCAGCTTCTTCAAGTTTGGTTTCCAACAAGACTCCACGGGAAGGGATCTTGACTTTAATAGGTAATACAGCTTCTATCCCATAGACAAGAGAAAATGGGAAAGCACCCATGGAAGCATGAAATGAGGTCCAATAGGCATGAAGTGCAACGAATAGCTTCTCATACCAGTCTTTGTAAGTCTCAGCCATTTTCTTAACTATTCTTTTAATGTTTGTGTTAGCTGCCTCAACCGTCCCATTCATCTTTGGGCAATAACAGACAGAATTATGATGCTGGATCTTAAACTGTGAGTAGATCGATTGCATCATTTTATTATTTAAGTTGTTTACATTGTCTATGATGATTTGGTTCAGGAAGCCATATCTACAGATGATGTCCCACTTGACAAACTTACAGATGGTCAATCTAATGACATTAGCATATGAAGCAACCTCCATCTATTTGGTGAAATAGTCTATTGTTACCAAGATAAAACAATGCCCATTGGAAGCTTGAGGGGTGATTGGCCCGATCACGTCTATGCCCCACATGGAGAAGGGCCATGAGGCTATCATGATGTGAAGTGGCATTAGAGAGACATTGATCTTATTGACATAGATTTGGCACTTATGGCATTTTCAAGCGTAATTGATGCAGTCTTTCTCGAGAGTTAACAAGTAATAACCCGTTCTTATGATTTACTTAGCCATCTGATGTCCATTAGCATGTGTGCCACAAATCTTTTCATGAACTTCTTCTAGGATCTTTTTGGCTTTAGGAGTGTCAATGCATCTAAGTAATACTTGATCGTGACTCCTTTTGTATAAGATTTTTCCATCGAGAACAAATCCCGTAGCTAGCCTTCTGATAGTCCTTTTATTAGTCTCCATTGCATGTTTGCGATATTGCTAATCCTTGATGTAACGAAAGATGTCATAGTAGCATGGTAGGCCATCTTTCTCTTTTTCGACACTATAATAATGAATCGAAGTTGTGTAAATGCTTATCTGGATGGGAGCAACATCTAACTCTTGGTTGACTTTAAACATGGATGACAAGGTAGCCAAAGCATCAGCTATTTGGTTCTCCTCTTGAGGTAAGTGTCAAAAACTAATGTAATCAAATTCTTTCTTGAGCTCTACTATCAGCTTCCCAAACTGCATCGGCTTGGCATCGCAAGTTTCCCATTCCCCTTTCAATTGGTAGATAACTAGGGCCAAATCACTGAACACCTGTAATATCTTGACATTCCACTCAATGGCTGCTTGAAGCCCCATGACATAAGCTTCATATTCTGCAATATTATTCGTGCAGTTAAAATTGAGCCTTTTATGAATGGATAATGACACCCATCGGGTGACATCAATATTGCCCTAATTCCATGTCATAGAGCATTTGATGATCCATCAAAATACATATTCCAAGATTGATCTTGGTTAAAGGCATCTTCATCTTCAGAAATGCACATTAGATCTTCATCTAGGAAGTCAAAATTTAAGGGTTCATAGTCATCTGCCACTTGATTTGCCAAAAAGTCAGCTATCGTGCTACCCTTGATGGCCTTTTAACTGACATAGGTAATGTTGTATTAAGAAAGTAGGACTGGCCATCTAGCTAGCATTCCTGATAGTGTAGGAGTTTTGCATAGATACTTGATAGGACCAAGCCTTGCAATCAACCATGTGGTGTGATACAGCATGTACTACTTGAGTCTCGTGGCTGTCCACACTAAAGACAGCATAACTTCTCGACTGTGGAGTAATTGCACTCATATTTTGTGAACTTTTTGCTTAAGTAGTAGATAGCTTGTTCCTTCTTTCCTGACTCATCGTGCTACCCTAATACACAACCTATAGACTTGTCGAAGACTGCTAAGTAAAGGATTAAAGGTTGACTAGGCATCAACAGTACCAACACTGGCGGGCTTGACAAATAATGTTTGACTTTATCGAGGCTTCTTAACATGCCTCATTCCACTCTCTTGGATTTCGTTTACGAAGGAGCTAAAAAATAGGGTCGTATTTGTCAGCGAGCTGGGATATAAATCTAGCAATGTAGTTTAATCTCCCCAAAAGACTTGTCACTTCCTTTTGGGTTTGAGGTGGTGGCATATCTTGAATGGCTTTGACTTTGTCTGCGTCAACTTTAATCCTTTTTTAACTGAGTATAAAGCCTAGAAGCTTACTCAAAGTGACTCCAAAGGTACACTTGGTAGGATTCAATTGAAGTTGAAATTTTTGTAGCCGTTCAAAAAGTTTCTGAAGGTCTGTGACATGGTCATCCTCTTTTGTTAACTTGGCAATCATGTCATCAACGTATACCTTAATTTCTTTGTGCATCATGTCATGGAACAAGGCTACCATGGCCCGTTGATAGGTTGCCCCAGCATTTTTTGGTCCGAAGGGTATGACGTTATAGCAAACTGTCCCTTACATGGTTATGAAAATTATTTTCTCCATGTCTTAGGGTGCCATCTTGATCTGGTATAGCCCGAGAATCCATCCATGAAGGAGAACAGAGAATTCTTGGCCATGTTGTCTACCAAAGTGTCGATATGGGGTAGTGGGAATTTATCTTTGGGTCTATCTCGATTTAGATCCCGATAATTAACATATATTCATACTTTGCCACCTTTCTTTGGAATTGGGACTATACTGGCAACCCATTTTGGATATTTGGCTTCTCCAATAAACCCTGCATCAAACTACTTCCTGACTTCTTTTTTAATTTTGAGAAGCATTTTTGGCTTCATCCTCCTTAACTTATGCCGGATTAATTTACATTCGGGCTTGATGGGAAGTTTGTGGACCACTATATCGTGTCCAGTCCTAGCATGTCTTGATATGACCAAGCAGATACATCTTGATATTCCTGGAGTAATTCTATTAACTTGGTGCTAGTCATTGACTTTATTGAGGTTATGATTTTAACCTCCTTTTCGATCCTCTTGAGTACCTAGATTTCTTACTTCCATTAGGTTATGGGGCATGATCTACTTCTCCTCTTGCTCAACCAATCATAAGAGGTCTGATGGTATGGAGCTCTCTTCGAAATCCTTTTCAGGATCAACTTTACTAGTGCAAATATGGCTGTTCAAAATTGATCTTCTACAACCCATTAGACACATCCATTTCACTATCGTTAGGACATCTGAAAGGGTAAAAAATAAACATTGCAAAAGGCACACACACAACCAAGGGATTTGGATAAAAATAAAGTCAAAAAAAGGTTGAAAAGTGATACACAATATGGAATGATATATGCAAAAATCATTTCATTGATAATGTTTGATAAAAAATGACCCTTACATAGGACACTTAGCTGCCTTTGGGCGAGGGCGGTAGGTTTTCATTTCTTGATGTTACATGAAAGGGATAAAAAAAGTGTAGGGGCTTCCACCATAACCTATCACTAAAAATAAGTCTTAGTGGAAGGACATGAATTTTATGGCTCGGTATCTTAGAGGTAGAGGTTGTTTAGTGCTCTGTTTAAGATAACCAAGACATTTTTAGCCTTTTGCTCTTCTGGTTGGCTTGGATTGATTTGTCCTTATGAATAAAATATCTCATGAAGAGATGAGAACATTGTCAACTTCGATTCCCCTCTCAACCTAATGATCATGTCATCTCCTGGTTGCAAATCCTTTTTTCTTGCTGGTTTCTTGAGTTTGCATTGGCCTTGAATCCTAAGCCTCTTTTGTTGGCTTGAATGGTGACCTGTAGGGCTCGGGCCATCCCTTGCAGATTCTTACCAAGCCCTTTTCCAGCACGAGAACTTTTGCCAATGATCATTTTTAAACCCTAAGTGGGTACTCTTTGACAAGTAAGGTTAACTATTAGTAATCCTTCTCCCACAAACGTTTCATTAACGAACTCAAAAGATTAGAAGGATGACTCTGGTGCATCTTCATTAGGTTCTATATAGATATCCTTATTAAGAGCAGTGGCGATCATTTCTTATTCAGCTCTAATGGTGACTACTTTGTCATCTATCACAAATTTGAGCTTTTAATGAATAGAGGATAGGACAGCTCCAGCAGAGTGTATCCGTAGCTTTCCTAATAGTTAGTTGTAAGAAGGATTAAATCCATAACTTGAAAGTACACTTTATATGTACATGGGCCTATCTGGAGTTGGATTGTGATATTTTTAATTACTCTGTGACATGTTCCATCATAAGCTCGAACTATGGTGTGGCTACTTTTGACGTTAGATTGATCAACAGGGAGTTTGCTTAATGTAGTCATAGGCATGACATTAAGGGTCAACCATTGTCTTTGAGTACTTTGGGCAAAATGCATCCCTTGCAATGGGTAATAATATGCAAAGCTTTATAACTGCGCTGGCCTCTGGGTGGGATCTCATCATCAGTGAAGGAGATATAATTATTGACCATGATATTGTTCAATAGCCAATCTAACTTGTCCATAGAGATGTCCGATGGCACATATACTTCGTTTAACACCTTCGTAATGTATTTTGGTGAACTTTTGAATTAAAAAGCAGAGATAGCATAGAAATCTTTGTGGATTGTTTACTTAATTGGTTACAATGCAGTATTCACTATGCTTGATGAACTAGAGAAACTCGGTGGCTTCTCTTTTACTTACTACTTCCTTAACTTTCCCGGGCTCAAAATTTTTTACTTAGGCTTGAGTGGTCCTGGTGCTTGGAGATGCATCGACCTTTTATTTTTCTTAAGCAGGTGGAACGTAACACCTAGTTCTACGAGTTAGGCAACTAACTCTAGACAATTCCATTGTAACAGTTGAGGGAGTTAGTTATTCGATCATCACTACCTGTTTTCGTATTTTCATGGGACAGCTTTGTTACTCTTATACAAGAATGGTTTAGGTACCTGCACAACTAACTTTGGTATAGGTATCAAAAAATTGGCCTCGGGACTTAACTTGCCATAAAGAATAAGGGGTCGATTTTTCTTTTAAGGTGGCTGCATGGTTTCATCTCTTATCATGTTGATAGATTCAGTAGTTGGTGTGATTTCACGTTAGAATTCTATCGGGCCTTCATTCATCATTCTTTGAACCATGAACCTAAACTCCCTGCATGTTTGTAAGGTATAACCTACAATTGTGTGGAAGTCACAGAAGTTGTCAAAATTGTCTTCTAATTTTTTCTATTATGTTGAGCAACCTGACTTGAATCAATGCTTACCAGATCAAGAACATTGGCATCCTTACATCCTCTATGCTTGCCTTGACTTCATATTT
>JBBYHK010000022.1:10255058-10265323 GCA_038382065.1 Adansonia grandidieri | reverse complement strand
TAATATTTTTTTATGTCATATTTTTAATTTTTTTCATGTTGTATTCGTGTTATATAATCATATAGTATTTAATATTACCACGTTTATTTGTTACTGTAAATAAAGCCACATGACTTTGCTTATTATTTTCAAGCAACAAAGCTTTTGCTATGTTATAAACATAAATATTGCAAATAATAATAATGATGGATTCAATGAACACTACTAAATTTGTATCAACTACCATGTATTTAGCATAATTGCTCACCCAAGAAAAATAATAGAAGTTTGTACATGTAGTCTCTCATTCAAGAAGTTTTTATATTCATTTTGTGAACAAATTTTATACCAAAAAAAATGAATTAGAAAAGATAAAAATAAAAGTGGAGACAATTTCAAATAGGGTTATTTAATTATCAATTTAACAAATGTTTATAGAAATTAATTAAGGGTTATTTAATTATCCATTTAAAAATTTTATTTAATATATTAATTTTATTAAATTAAAAAAAATAAAAGATCAATTATATATTTTGTTACAAATATCATCTTAATATTTTAGTTTCAAATATGATAAAAAAAAAAACCATGAACTAAATAATTAGGCAGTTCTTTTATAAATTATATTAAATAAACCATGAACTAAAATGTTGAAAAAATTATAAATTATAAATAGTATATGTACTAATATTTAAAAATTGATTAAAAAAAGCAATTTTTAGCACAAATTACTACTTATTAAGGTTTTGGTAGAGCAAAGAAGAACACGGGAGGACAACGTTCATCAAATAAATAAGTGCCTCCGACAAACTGTGAAGCACCGTAAATTCTAGGTCTCCATTCACCTTAATTTCTCCCAATAGGTTAAAAAGAAATGATCATCACGTGATCTGATTAAAACTGGGCACATTCAATCAGTACAACAAACCCACCATTATTTTGATTTTTATTATGCATCGCTAATTTTTGATTAATTGACCCCATCTTCATTTTACTGCAAATATTTACTGCTGGCAAAACAGGTTGTTGGGGGCCAATCAAAACTCGGGGCTGTTCGATGATAGACTAATAAATACAAGCCACGTGTTCAATTTCTTTGTAGTTGAATTCACACGAAAAACACCTCCCCACAGCATGGTCATTAAAAAGGTAAAAAAAATAAATAAATAAAAATAGAAAAAACATAAAAGAAAAAAGTAAAAAAAAAAAAAAATAGCGCCAATTTCAAGGTTGCCTACCACGTTAGTTCCCAGCTGTATAACGGCCAGCCTGCAGCTATAATCTACAAATTCCGGCATCGATAAAATGACGAAAATGTCTACCACGGGTAAAAATAAAAAGTAACTACATTTGTTTAATAAAGATTTGATTATCGGTTCAACATTAAACAGAAATTTTAATTTATTAATAAATATATTTTTATTTAAATTTAATTATAAAATATATAAATATTAATATAAAAATATTATTTTAATATTTTTAAAAAATTAAACAAAATTTCACCAAAGACCATGGCTGACAAGGGAAACCGAAGATTAGTTAGTGATTAGGAAGGTAATTGGAGGGAGTGCTAATGATTACTAACTACCAGTTAATATTTCGTTTTAGTCAAAGGGAGGATCGCCCGGAGTGCCCTGTATCACGTGATCTGAATCCCTGATTTGAAGAAGAAATCTTTATTCTTTTGGCCAGCAGGTACACCCCGTTCATCATTCCCTTCGGATCTTTCTGTCTCTGGGCGGAATCTCTTAATCGCCGATATAACCCGCCCTTAAGTTAAAAAAAAAACTGTTTCTTTTTTTTTTTAATTTTAAAGAATAAAAGAAGTGGGCACGTCAACCTTAAGACAGTGACGGCTGGTCCTATAAAATAGCAACCCTCGGTATGTGCTTCAAATCTCTGTGCTTCATTTTTTCTGTGTCTCTTTACTCTCTTATCTATCAAAAAGAGATCTTCTTCACTCTTCTTTGTTTTTATATATTTTTTTTCTTTCCCTCTTTAAAGATATTTCCTTTCTTTCTGTTTTCTTGAGAAAGTATCATCAGAAAGCAATTTGGATTCTTAGTTTCCTTTTAGACTTGGATTTGAAAGTTACCCAATATAGCAAGTCCATGCTCTGTTAAGTGACTGAGAAAATCATTTTCTGCTGGTTTCGTTCTCTATCCCTTTCTGGTAAAAAAAAAAAAAAACTATTTGTTTGCGGTATCTTCCCTTTTTTCTTTTGGCTCCCCTCTCGCAGCAACTGGTTTTTACCATCTGGGTGCTTTCCGTACTGCTTGTTTAAGCGAACTCTTTTTTTTTTTTGGGGATAACTTTTCTTGAAACTTCTCGTCGTTTTATAAACTTTTAAGTAAGCTTTTGAAAAGATTAATGGTGGATTTCTCTTCATTTCAAGCTTCTCTTTAACGTGTTCTTTCTCCAGCTTTCTTTTTTCACCCTTTATTCTCCTCGTGTCTAGTCTCACAGGAATCTCTTCTTTTCCCTCCCCTTTTATTTCACTCCTGTCCTACTCTCACTCTTAATGAGAAGAAGTGACAGAAGCTGAAACCCAAGAAACCCACCCCCCCCCCCAAAAAAAAAGACTGAAAAAAAATGGATCATTGTCCTGTTTCTTCAATCAAATATACAGAACACCTCAATCAAACCAAGCTCCATTCACCACTGTTAAATGTGAAACTCGAGAATCAGCCTGAAATGAAGCGTCGAATTGTTCGGATTTTAGTTACTGATGCTGACGCCACTGATTCCTCCAGCGACGAAGAAGAAGAAGAACAAACAACCCGGCTTCGTTCTCGAAAGAGAGTCAAGAAATTTGTCAACGAGATAACTATAGATTCATCATGTTCCACCCAAAACGATGCTGTTTTGAGAAGTAAATCGTCGACGTTGTCAAGGAGTTCTCGAAAAAGGCCGGCGGCTGTTGCTGAAGCAAAAGTTAAAGGGTCTGCGAAAGTACCAGCTGGGAAGAAGTTTAGAGGAGTAAGGCAACGGCCTTGGGGGAAATGGGCGGCTGAGATCAGAGACCCGCTAAGACGTGTGCGGTTATGGCTAGGTACCTATGACACCGCCGAAGAAGCAGCGATGGTATATGACAACGCGGCTATTCAACTGCGTGGTCCCGACGCGCTCACGAACTTTACGACTCCTAGGCAGAAACCAATTCAAGACAAAAACAGCCAAAAACTGTTATCCAGCTCAGATTACAACTCTGGCGCAGAATCTCACAACAATAACATTTGCTCTCCGATCTCCGTTCTTCGTTGCCTTTCGCTTTCGACCGACGAAGTCGACTCGCAAAGCGTCAAAGAATCACGAGAAATCGAGAGCGAACCTCGAGACGTTCTTGAGGATTCTTGCTGCATAGCCGGAGAAAACTTCTCGGATTTCTCCGACAATTCATTTTTGATCCCAAGTGACATCTTTAGTTCAGTGCCGGCTTTGTTCGACCACAATACGAGTTTACACGAAGACTTTATGAAAGATGATTTCGGGAATGCATTTTTGTGTTCGGGTGGGGGTTTCGAGTTCGGATTTGGTGGCTTCTCGAGCTGGCAACATGTCGATGATCATTTCCAAGAAATCGGTGATTTCTTCGGGTCAGATCTTCATTTAGCCACTTGAGAGAGTGGTTCTTTGTTTTTCTCGTGTAATGCCAGTTTTACAGCAAGTTTTGCATCGCCGGGAACTGAAAAAATCCTCAGTGTTTGTTGTTTGGTTTCGTGCTTCAATTTTGTTTTTTTGTTTTTAGTTTATTTAATAATGTTGATTAGTGAAGTAAGAATATTAAACATATCCGTCACGGTAACGGTGATAGACGAGTTTGGATACATGTTCTGCCTATGCTCTGTGCTTTATTTATGTTCTTCGCTCCTGTTGTTTTTGTGAAGGCACGTGTTGTTGCACGTGATAAGAACATTACCAAAGGTTAAATTTTTTTCCCCTTGATAATAATAAATAGGAAAGCTTTTTTACATTTAGAATTTAGATTCTTATTAATTAACCAAAAGAAAAAAAATATATATTCTTATTAGCTGCAGTGCACACGTGGCATCAAATCCGTAAAATTTGTCACGAAAAAATAAATTAATCTCTCTTTAATGCATGGATGCATCAGAAATTAAAAATTGTTAGATTCTACAAAGATTTATTTTTGGTAGTTGAATCTGAATCCTCCGTTCAGTGCACCTGTGTATTACGTTGAGTCTGCATATGGTTTGTTAGAGCTATAAACGGTAGGGTTCTAATGGTTTAATTCAGATTGGTTTTGAAGAAAATAATGATTAATATGTAATGTTTTGATTTTTTTTTTACAAAAAATTGAATTAATACATATTAAGTCAAATTGATTCAAAATAAATTTTATTGGTTCGGTTCAATTTATCAATTTTTTAAAATTTAAAAAAATATTTTTTCGAAGTATTCTAAAATTTTTTGACTAAAAATTAAAATTCGGTTTGATTTTGAATAATTACGGTTTTTGACTTGTGAATTAGAAATTAAATTGAATATATTTGATTAATATTGGACCAAATTCAATGAAAACTAAATTGAACACTTTGCTTTCGCTTTTCTTGATTTTTTTTCTCAACCCTAATAAATGATTGTGTTGTGACCAGTTAGGTTCAATTAACAAATTCTTTTGGTAAAAAAAAAAAAAATCTAAATCTAAATCTAAAATTTAATCAAGTGGCAGCTCCATGTCAGATTCAAAAATTCTTTTTATCGTTTAATTTATATTAAAATATTAAAAATTACTTCATATGATTATTATTTTATTTTTATATTTTAAAATTAAATTTAATTAAAAAAATTATTAAATAATAATTCAAGCTAGGATGAATTAATC
Organism: Adansonia grandidieri; assembly: GCA_038382065.1. NCBI lineage: Eukaryota > Viridiplantae > Streptophyta > Magnoliopsida > Malvales > Malvaceae > Adansonia > Adansonia grandidieri. The sequence continues at coordinate 10,260,498 of JBBYHK010000022.1, read as the reverse complement.
TGAATTTTAAGTAGCATACTCTAAATTTGATTTGAATGGGATAGTGTATTCACCTGGATAAATGAATAACTTAATCTTTAAATAAATTTATCACGTACATTAGAAAGAATTCATCTTATGAAATTCGCATATCATAAGATTTTTTTAATTATTTTAATGTTTATTTAAATGTGTATAATTCTGGTAAAATAATGACAAAAATTTAAAATAGTATTTACAAAAGATTAAATAATTTTTATTATTGTTTCTAATTCAAAATTCGTAAATCTTCTAAAAATTTAAAAACACAATTTGGAGAAAGGAGTTTAATATCAATACATGGAATGTGGTGGAATGGATCATGAATACAAATGACGGTCCATCTGTTCATTGTACTGAGTTGTTGACTTTGGATGGCCATTCAAAATAAAATAAATGAGAAAAAAAAAACTATCATTTAATTGGGTAGTTATTCTTTTGTTTTCAATCTGTTAAAGCAAGAAATTTATTTGCTTTAATGAAATTTCTGTTTTCAGCCATTTAAGAAAAGAAGAAGGATCTTTTGTTACCAAAAAGTCGTACAAAATCAACAGCTCTGCGTCCCACTGGCTCTAGATAGACAAGACAAACACTTTCCAGATTTCCGTATATATCATTATTAATTGTACGAATCGGGTTAAAATCAGGTCCATAATTATTAAATCAAACACCTTCGCAACAAGCAGCAGCTTGTGATTGGGGTATCAGGCTCGCAATTGAGGTATAAGGCTTTGTAAGGTTGAGTTTTAAGTGACAAAATTAACGGATATTTGAGCCAAGTTTGCAGGATATTTGAGCCAAGTTTGCAAGATATTTGCACGTTGTTTCATATTTTCATTTTCCCAAAAATATTTCTAATTTTAATAATCAGTCTTTCCTTGATAGGATCAAAACAATCATTGACCAAGGTCCTACAAAGACGATATCCCTCCGATATATAGTTTAGAAAGTTAATAACCACAGCCTATTCCAACCCTAAAATCTGTCCTTGGAGAACACATTCTTTAATTATTATGTTAGGGCAGTTGTTACCTATTTTTTTTTCTTAATTACTATTTAAAAAATTTTGTTAACAAGTTTCCTAAAAGTATTGTATAATATTTTCATCTAATGAATTAAAAATATGAATAAAATTATTAATTATTACATTTAATATAATATTATTACTATAAATAATATATTAATTAATCTTTAAAAAAATACTCTAAAAGCACTCCAAAGCAAAACTCTAAAAGAAAAAATTGCTTTTAATATATCATTTTATTGAATTTGAGAAAAATATAATAAATAATAATTACCATATTTTATTTCTACAAATATCCTTACATTTATCTTATTGTATTTATAATCCATATTTTTTTGATTGTGTAAGAGAATAGTATTTATTATGATCTTTTCAAAAAGTACATGTGTAAAATACCTGTATCATATAGTATATATATTATTATAAATACAAACCTAAAAAAATTTAATGGTCCTTCCTGCTACTTTGTTGGTCCATTTATGTTGCTGTAATTAAAGGAGAAACAGAAAATTGAATCAACAATAAATTCGTTTGCGTTCAAAGAAAAAGAAATTAAAAATAGATCTCATAATCAAATCAATGCATGAAATGTCATATATATATATTTTTAATTGTGTAAATAGAAAGAATATGATAAAATATATGTGTCAAATGTGTTGTGTTAATTGATTAGAAGACGCAGAGAAAAGTTAGTGACAGTAAAAATGGGTTGAAAAGATCAAATATGCCTTTAAATGACTAAAAAAAAAGGCACCACCATTGATATTGTCCCCTATTTGTAAGAAAAGCAACTTTTTTTATGTCATTTTTAATTACAGAGAATAAATGAACTTTAACAGGATGAATCGTAGAGTGGAACTTCATTTTTCTTCTCCACCAAAAATTTTACCACTTGAGGGACATGAATAGGGAACAAAAAACAGGACAAAATTAGATACAGCCGAAGAGGCGGCTTTGTACACCAGAAAAGGCGCTGGAACCTGACCCTGGCGGCGGTGGTGGCCATCTCAATTTCTAGGTCGCTTTCTCCTAGTGTCCGGCTGTTACTGAAATTTTGCAAATCAAAGTTCTTATATCATTGTTTGGGCCAAAACTGGGCATCAGCACCCAACACTTCGTCATGATGTGGGCTTTTAATCGTCTCAAATTAGACCATCCTTACGTGAGCTTCTGGGAATATTAACATGTGATTACTCTAAAAGAAAAATCAAATTTGTGAAAATAAGTATTTAATTAGTGATTGCTGTCTGTATTTTTTTTTTTTTTTTTTAAAAAGAGTTCAATCCTTCTTTTACCAATTTAAAAGAAAAAAAAAATGATGTTGTGGATTTGGTTTCAATTGTTATTGGTGCTAAGAGGAAAAATGGTTTTGGTATCATTTCTATTGGAGTAGGCTGAATAATAACATCCTATAGATCTTATCCGAACTTTTCATTTGTTTGAAATATATTTACGTTTGAACACATATTTATACGTAAATTTATTCCTCGTATATATAAGAAATTTTAAAAAATTAAATATACTCAAATAAACACAGTCATTTAAAATTCAAATAACATATAAATAAAATCCACCATTTATAATCCAAACAGATGCACAGGTTAAAATGTCACTGGCAAAATCAAGCCTCGAAACTGGAACAGTTTTCAATGGTTCGTTGAAATGCATCAAAGTGTGGTCCAATGATTTATTGGAGGAGAACAAATGTCACAAGATTTTGGCATATTAGAACTGAGAACTCCCTCTCCCTGAACCGTTGCAGCACCAGAAAAAGGAAAAATAAAATAAAATCCCACCCCCCCCCCCGGGCCTTCAAAATCGCCCCAGTGCTAAATCCAAGGTTATATAATGGCTAATGCAATAATGCTTCTTGGTTCCTATCCAAAGTGCTGGAAAATTTCTTAAACAAAAATTGTCATTTTTCTAATATAGGTACACTACGCTGCCCTCATACCTGACCACGACCAGACCCAACTTTCCCTAACGTGACAAGTATATTCTTAAATCTTAAATCCAGTAATGTCTTTTTCTTTGTCTTGGGGACCTTTGTTTGTGTAATTTTTCTGGGTTTTTCTATTCTTATTTGCCTAACGATGTCCATGACCTCCAAACCGGTGTTTTGATAAATTTCAAAGCTAGCAGTTGGGAGTCTCTAAGAGGGAGAGGAGAGATGTCATTGTCTGGTAGATTTTGGCCGATATGGGGGTGGTAGATTTGCAGGCTTTTATAATCATAGAGTGATGAAATTTTTTCTCTGAGTGGCAAAACCTACTGGGGAGAGCCCTAAAACTAGGATTTCTTTGCTTCCTTTAGCTACGCAGTTGATGAATAAAGACAGTAAAACTTGTAAGTCATGGGTCATTTTCTTCTGGGTATTTAATTATTTTTGGGGCCAGCTTGCATGCATGATCATTTATCTAACATACCAAAACTCCCCCACCCCTTTGTTCTCTAATGAAGGAGAAGAAAAGAAAAATAAACTTGTTCTAGATTTTGTCACATGTGAAGTCATTTCTTATTTAAATTCCGAAAGCGACTGCACACATTCATAAGAAAAGAAAAACACTAGGATTCAGGGCATTAACAAGTTTATGCTTGCACTTGTTGCAAATATGAATTGGATTTTCTCATCTTATGTACTTTTTTAAAAATAAAACATATCAATAAAAAGGGAAAAAGAAAGAAAACCCAATTTTTTTTTCAACTCTTTTTCTTTTTTACTTTTCTCAAAAAAAAAAAAAAAAAGAAGAAAAGAAAGAGGCCGTTGCGTATTGACCACTGCTGTCTCTTGGAGGAAGCATTGGTCTTTGAAGGAATAAGAGGCCAGGTTTTGACACAAAATTCCAAAACTTTGGAGACATTTCAAGAGGAAAAAAAAAAGCTAAAAAGAAAACAATGCGGAAGATCTTCTTTGTTATTCTCCAGGTCTTTACTGATGAAATTCAATCATGGCAGTACGCGTAATGTCATGTTATCGGTGTTCCAGCTCCCCGTTCAGTGCAAGTCGTGCAACTTGGCGAGGCGTCTCCTGGTCCCGACCCTTTTGTCCAGCTCAGCCGTTTTGTTTTTTCTCTGAGGGTTCGTTTTGGCTGGAGTGTAATCAGCATGTGGTCCCACTTATCTTGCCCATCTCATCAGCCTGATTTGGACCCTTCATTTTTGATAACTTCGGCTCACTGGGATATCCACATAAGCATGCTAGCCCATCATTTACTGGGCTTCGGCTCTCCCCACACTCCCCCCTAAAAAAAACAAAAACCCCAAAACAGTAATGAAAATTTAATTTCATAATTATAAGAAAGAAATTATCACATCTTTATTTTAAATTTTTTTAAAATATATTTTAGAAAACATGTGTCATGCTACTAACCTTTTTACCAAGTATAAAAGCTCTCTTAGCTTGGATTGGATAATTTTTACTATACAGTAATATTGCTATTTCTTTTTGAATGTGTTTGAGTTTCTCTATGTCTTTAATGCCCTTTCAATTGTGTTGGTGAAGAACATTGACAGCTTCTACAAGAAAACTGGTCAAGTTTTTTAGACATTTGAATTGTATAGAATTTGCTTCATACGAACTTTACAGTTAATGTCAATAATACTTTATTATATAATCATGGGTTCAATTTTTTTTTCATGCTTTGAGTAAGAAGCTGAACAAAGTTATCTTTGCAACAACTTTGAAAAAAAAAAGGGTATGTTTAAAGCATCAATCACCTTAGGACTTGAAACACATCAATAGTCAAAATTAATGCTTCATCTCATATTTATGAGTATACTTGAGAAGATCAAAAGCATGAATTTAAAGTATTTATAAAAATACTTATTTTAATATTTAAAAAAAAATTATTTTTGATATGTTAATAATAAAAATTTTTAACTTTATAAACAAAATTAAAAATAATCTCATTTCAAAAGTCTCAGTTTCCTAATTCCAGTTGAACGGTGATAAGCTCTAAGAGAACAAATTATCTTACAATCATTTGAGAAATAAAATTTAAAATTAATAATAAAAAAAGAATAAGAAGAAAACAAAGACAAAGAAGTGACTTGGGGATGTTTGGGAGGGGAGGTGGTCACATGAAAATGTATGGGATATTAGCACCTTAAATTCAAATGTTTCCTTTTGTTAGTCGTCAATTTATGTTATCCACATTCATATGATATCAAATATATGAATATGTATATGATTTGAGTATTTTTATTTTTTTAAATTTATTTAAATACTTTATACAAATTTTAGACACTAAACTTTAAAAATAATAAGAAATTACGATAACATAGTCATGGGCAAGGCTCTTCCTGCTTTGCAAAGATAAAAGTGTAGGCAGTGAAGCAAATACGGCGAGTGGCCAGCTTGGCAACTGCAAATGGAACAAAAGAACGAAAATGAGGGGA
>JBBYHK010000022.1:10234597-10250336 GCA_038382065.1 Adansonia grandidieri | reverse complement strand
TTTTTTTTTGTCAGCCGGAAAATGCCTCCCAATTTGCAATTATTTCATCTCTTTTCACTGCATTTGGATTGGCAGAGAGAACATTCGCCTTCAATCTCCAGGTAAAATTTGTTTTCAATGTATTTTTTGCAGTTAAGAAAAAAGGTCTTTTTATCTTCGTTTGATTGTCAACAAAAATTATAAAATATAAATAATAATATTTTTATTAGTATAAACTAAATTACATATTCTGATATATTGCTTCATCTTAAAAGATTCATTTTTTGTTGAATTCTGAGTTGGATTCTAGAAAATTTAATGCAGTCTTCAGCGAATGTCATTCCTTTATTAACATAAGCAACGTGTTTAACGATTCGATACAGTAAAATCCCATAATTTAATTTAAAATACATTTAATCACCTGATTTAGATTGCTAGGCTTGGAAGATGTTAGCTGTTTTTTTTTTTAAATGGGAATTAGGTAAAGTTGTTTGAATTTTGAGACTCAAAAATTATCAAGAAATAGCTGGGGGAGGGGGTTGTTGTTGTCTTTGAAAATGACATCTGACACATTATCCACCGTTAATCAGCAACAACTCTTTTGGAAAATCTGGATTCATTAATGGACCACCATTTTTTGGGTGGGCCTTAATGTCAAAGTCATATAAAGTTATGCTGTAGGATATGTGTCATAAAACCTGTTAGGTAAGATCCCTCGGCTAAAGGAAGATTCCTAGATTCATAAATGTGTTTAGGGCAAGAAAGCATTTTTCCTTTTTCCCCCCCCCCCACTTTCGTTGGTTGGCTAAGGGGTATTACAGTTGAAGAATCTGATTTAGGATATTGGGTTTCCAAAATGGGGGGTTAATTTGCATCTTTGATTAAGATTTTTTTATTAGGTAGTACTATCATTAATGATTTCTTGACGTGCCGATGAGTACTTGTTTCAATGACAAGTAGGAGATTTCAGATTTTGAGAATGTAACATTTGTCTAATTATACGATGATTTACTAGTTGTTTTATTGATTTTTTTTTTGTTTTCATGCACACTAAAAGTTATTTGATTATGATTATAATTTTATAAAAAAAATTAATTTCTTAATGTGTCAAGGAGTCTTTATTCAATGACAAGCACAAAGTTCTAAAATCTTTAGATCTCATGTTCAAGTTATATCTAGTGTGAGTTTTGCCCAGCTATATGTTGATTTATTGATTGTTTTATTGGATTTTTTTTATGTATATTAAAGTTTGTTTGATTCTGATCGTAATGTTATTTTAAAAAAGGAATTATTGTAGATAGGTCAAGCATATTCATTGAAGATTTTGACAAGCACGTCTGACTGCATTTTTGTCAATACCAAATTGTTGCAAGACTCCTAATTTTGAGCAGTTTCGATAAAATGTCTGATGTAACAATTCTCGCGTACACAATATGATGTGCGGATTTACAAACGGTCCTTGTTTTTCTTCAGTATGCAGATTAAGTGATTTTCTTCTATTGCTACTCTGTCTTTGACGTATGCATTTTTTTATGTTGGGGCAGACCATCTAAAGTGTTGTGACTGCCCCAAACTGTCTACAAGGATACGCTTAAGTTCTAAGGACTCCACTATGCTTGAATGTGGCAATGTCAAAATAATTCATTAATGTTATTTCACCTTGTTTTCGGAGATCCAGTTTGATGTGCTTGAGATGGGAACTGCATTTTTTTTTTTTGCTTGGGGATTCATTCATTAAATTTGCTGCAAATTTCATATTGGAGATGAAGCAGTAAAGACTGAGAAGACTTCTGAGGGTTGTCTCGATACTCAAAACGATGGAGCAAGTGGAAGCGACTAAAACAGGTTCGTGAAAACTAATCAAATCCAAAAGAATACACGTTATTTTGCTGGCAGATTCATATTTGCACCTTGCTGATATACCATTTACATGAATGGACCATGGTTGAGTTTTTCATTTTCTTCTATCGCCACTTCCATTTGAGGTTGACCTAAATAGATTCAGAAGCTCACTTTTTTTTTTTGGCAGAGGCTGAAAAGAAACTGGAAAGAATATTGAAACTCATCAAGAGGAGAAGCAGAGCGAAAAAGGAGCCCGAACTTGTTGGACTCGTCGAGGACTTTCACAAGCAGTACCAGTTGCTCTGTGCCCATTATGATCATCTCACACAAGAGTCGGGTCAGAAAGCTCTCAATGGAAAAGGAAATGAAAGTTGTTCTTATTACGCCAGCAGCTCGGATTCAGAATATTATTCCTCTGAGGATATAGAAATTAAAACTGTGCCTAGTAGCAATAGAATTTCCCATAGAAGGATGGCAAGCAACCTGGAGGAGGAACTTAAAAAGACATACATAGAAGTCGCTGACCTTAAGCATCAATTGGCCTCTAAGACAGAAGAGAAGGAAGCTTTAGCTTCGGACCATCTCGCTTCTTCAAGTAAAATACGAGAAATAGAAGCCATCAACAGAGGTTTGAGAAAAGAAGTGGATGAGAAAGAAAAGAAACTTTTGGCTCTTGAAACAACGCATAAGGGACGAATAGCAGAGCTAGAGGAGCAGTTAGCTGGCTTGAAAACCGAGATGGAATCTCGGCACCACCAGAAAAGAGATTTGGAAGCTCAGCTTGATTGTCAGACAGCTGAACCTGAACAACAAGGAGTGAAGAATAAGGCACTGCATGCGCAGATCTCGGAGATAGGAGATGAAGTAACTAAACTCGTGAAGCAAATCAAGGACATTGAAAACAATTTAACATCAAAAATTGAGGATTTAATTGCACGGGTCAGCAATCTGAAAAAAGAGGTAGACTATTTACGTGCCCGAAAATGTGAAGCCGAAGGAAGTATAGCTTGCAAAAGTAATGAATCATTCAATCAGGCAAATGCAATGAAGCAGGAATTGGATTGCCTATGCAGCAAGAAAACTGAATTAGAGATTCAACTAGAGAGGAAATCCAAAGAAATTTCCCAGTATGTGGTTCACGTGAAAACCCTTAAAGAGGAATTAGCAAGAAAGAGTGCTCTTGAGCAGATAATGGTAGAAGAAAAAGAAGGCTTACAGGTGCAGGTGATGGATTTGGAATCAGAGGTGGATGATGTGCGCGAACAGAAAAATAAATCCGAAGATGAAGTGAGGAATCATATTCGTGAAATCAATCAATTGAGAGAGGAAAAGGGTCTACTGAATGCCAGAATTCTAGAACTGGAAGCCATATTTCGAGTAAGAGGCCATGAGCTTTCTCCTCTTCAGAAGGACAGCAAAAGTAAATGGTTTAACGAAACTGATCAGATGAATACAGAGGCTGAACTTCTACAACAGAAGTTGGATTCCATTACAACGGAGAAAAGCCAGTTAGAGTTGCAGATTGCTGATCAACACAGAATGACAAAAGAAAGAGAGGAAAGCACTAACAAATCTATAGAGTCCAACTCTAAGCTGGCCAGACAATTGTCGTCAGGAAGCAGGTTTGATTTCCATCTCCTAGAAAAAAAGATGGAGGATTTAGCACAAGAGTTCCACAAGAAAGTCGAAGATAACATGTACCAGAGGATCACAGTTGCTGAAAAAATACATTATGATAACGAAGAGATGTACAATAAAATAAAAGAAAGGCTCCAGCAAGAAAATGAAGCACTCGAACAAAAGCTGGCCACTTGTAAAGCCGAGTTCAGGAAATTGAGTGATACAACAGAGTCAGGAAAAAATGCAATGACCGGATCGAATTCAGTCGTGGATAAATTAGAAGACAAATTAAAAGACGACAGAAATTCCCTGACCCGAATTTCGAATATCGCGGACGAGCTTGTTTATACAAACGACTGTGACACAGGTAGGGAAACTGGAGTAGAACAGCTTAAGAATGTAGATAAGGAAATGGATAAGGAAAAGGAAGAAGCGGTGTTAAGGGGGAAGGTGTTGAATTTGGAAGCTAATTTGAGGGAGGAAAGTGAAGAAAAGTTGAAGCTGTTGAAAGCCGTGGATGAGCTTGAGAATAGAGTGAGAGAATTGGAGAAGATTATCGAAGAAAAAGATGAGACATTGTTGGGCCGTGAAGAAGAAAAGAGGGAAGCCATTAGGCAGTTCTGCCTCTTGATCGACTACCACCGCAGCTGCTGTGACCATCTCAAGGAATTGATCTCAAACTTAACTGTTAGGCTCAGAATCAAGAAAAAGTCATGAACTTTGCCCATTTTGCTCTTTTGGGTATACTTCAAAAAAAAAAAAATTTTTGATTCAAATCTCTTAAAATTCAGAGCAATGTATTCACACCTAAATATCAATTTATTCATTACTTTTTTGTTAAAAAAAAGTTTTTAACATGATATAATTGTATTTATTAATTTTTTATTGTAGGGATTAATGATTTTTAGTTTTGAGCAGTAGTTTTGATTTTTTTTTTACTGAATGATTAATTACTGCAGTAACCGGTAAATATGGGAGAATTTTGGATTTGGATAAACTAGATTTTCAAACGAGATTGAAAGGCCGATTACGAAGGGCAAAACGGTAATAAAAGGACAAATGCAAGGGTAGTTAAGAAAGCTCAACTGAAAATTGAAAAGCTACAAAACGCTAATCCAAACAAAGCCGCTTTCTTCGATCATTTCAAAAGAATTTACAAAAAAAAATACAGATAGAGATACACGCTCTCTAAGTTTTTGTTTTGCTTTGTTTTTCAATTCTTCTTCTTGATCAAAGCTTCGGAGCTCTGAGTTAGAGGTAATCTTTGATTATCAAATGATTAATCATCACTTAGTTTCTTCTATTTCTTCTTTGATTACTTAAACTTCATTTTCAATCACAACCTTTGATCTTTAACCGAATCAACTTCAGTAACTTTCGTTTTGATAGTTAATTTTACTTCTATTATCGCGAATCTCTTTTTTTTTTCTTTTTCATAATTTTATAAAAATAATTTGAGCTTTGATTTACTCGTTTTTTAACATAAAATTAACTTAGATTTTTTTTTGAATGTTTGATTTTATATGGATTTGTAGAAATGCATGTGGTTTTGCTCTTACAAATAAAAATCACTGCTAACTCCAGAATCGAAAAATGATTTAAGATCATGATTTCGAGTTCAAGTTAACGATATTCATCTTCTTCTTTTTTTTTTTTTCTTTCCGGATTTTCTTGAACTTATTGTATACAACTTTACATCGTTTTAGATTCGATTATTTATCATAAATTCATTATTTTACTCTTTTGATTTGAACGAAAAAAATCTACTTGTTTTTTCGCAGAAACTTAGCAAAGCTTCCTAAGCAAGATTGAGAAAGGAAAGAGACGACAAAGTCTCAGGTGAATAATGCCAAATTACAATAATATAATTAATTAATCATAATTTCATATGAAATTCATAAAAATATTATTTAAAATTTATAATTTTAAATGATAAATTTTTATATAATTTTATGTTTTAATTAAATAATTATAAAATTAAAAAAATATATATAAGTGATATACTCTCTACTGCAGTGCTACTCCTTTACCTTTTATTTAGTTATTTATTTATTTCATTTTAATAAATTAAAAGTTGTTATTACTAGCAGTTTCTTTTTTATTTTCTTTTTTGTTTTAATAATAGTATTTATTTTTCATATATACAATAAAAAAAGTTTTTGAGTAAATTGGGTGGTGATTGACTGGGCCTCGACTTATTTTAACGAACGAAAAAAAAAAAAGTGAAAACAAAAAGAACGGCTCACCTTTTTTCAAATAATAGCCGTCACTTGTAGTTTCAAATCTGTTTTTTATCGCTTCGGTTAATTGCTGTTTACATGTATTTATTAAAAATTATTTTATTATTATTTAAACAATTTATATATTTAATGTATTACTTTCAGTTAATTCAAAAGATAATTCATTACTTATGTATATTTTCTTAAACGTATCTTAGTGCATACTAGTATTTCTTTTTTCTTTTCTTCTTTTTTGGTCATACCGATACCACTATTTCTGGGAGTGTGATTTTGTTCCCAGTGAACCTGAATGATGAGATGGTGTCAAAATCATATAACATCTGCCACTTTACTGACGTTTTTAGCTATTTTTTTCCTTTGGATCTTTTTTGTAATCTAATCACATCATTAGCCTTTTCTTGCTTATGATTATGGTAATTGCATGGATCGATTATGAGGGCCCATGTTCTATTACTATGGATCATGTTCGTATAGTTTAATTTTATAATATTTAATAAATTCCATAAATGCTTAGATTAAATCCTATTTCCCAACTTCATCACTTAAGTTGAAAGAAAAAAAAAAAGATTGTTGCCTTTTAGATTTTTGTCATTTTGTGCTGAATTGCGAGTTTTGGATTGATTTGTTAGTTGTTTCTTTCTTATTAGAACAAGTAGACCTAAAGTAAGATTTTTTCCGTTTTGGTATAGTTGTTTGTTTCATTGGTTGTGAGGTGATAAGGGCCAATTGTTTTTTAATAAATGGGAGTGGGCCTGGGACCATTATATCTATAGATTCTATTTCTGTGGCTGTGTTGGAGAGGTTCATAAATCAGACAATTTATTGTAACTTAATTCTCATTAGGTGAAACAAAAAAAAAAAAAAAAAAAGAGCAGAATGTGAGGTATTGAACAATTGAGATCATGGGAACAAAACATTCGTGGATTCTTCTTACTGATCTTTCTAGATTGCTACGAATTAAATTGGAATCCGTATGACGCATGGTTGAGTTGGATTGGTGCAAATTTTGGGATTTAGTAATTTAAATCCTGCTTCAAATGGGTACAAGGTATGCAAATAAACCTAGGCATACTTCCTATTCCAAATTATTTTTTTCCATAACATTCCAAGAGTGCGGTAAACATAAGCATTTTTTCACCTTTTCGAAGCTAATTTCACGATCTTCATTACGTGATGGACCTTATTAGTAGCATTATAAATCATTTTTGTCACATGCTTGTGGGCTTGAAAAGCTGGAGTGCAAAAAGGAAAAATGTAAATGGAACGGTGGAGCGCTAGAACTCTGAAAGAACGTAGTGCTAAAGGAGTGGAGCAGTTGAAGTGAAAGAGCTAAGCTTTAGAGGAGTTAAGCGCTGAAGCACTAGAGCTTTGGAGGTTGGCACCCTCATCAATGAGCACAGATGGCAAAGAGCATTCTCACCAGCGAAAGTATCGTCTAGAAAGTGTTGCTAGAGTGAGCACTATTATCAGGGAACATTACTACCACAGCATGCTGTCTAATTGAAGCTGTGTTCTGCATTGCTTACTAATACCCACGAACAGACTGAGATTTTTGCAGGGTTCTCATGACATTATATGTTTACAACTTCTGCAATCAATTAATCAGTCAATCATGTTAGGAGCATGTTGTTTTGTTTCTAGTTGACATGGTTTGAAACTAATTACAAGCTATCCTTAATTCTGCTTTCCAGATTTCATGCTCGAAATGGGGATTGTCTTTATGCACCCTCGCTGAGCAAAATTTGTCGGTAATCTTGTAACCAAAAACTTGATGGTAATCTAAGAGATGACCAAGCGTCGTTTTAGGGAATCTATAAAGTCCTTCTTTGGGCATCATGTTGACCCAGAAAAAGATGAACAGCTTAAAGGAAGTAAAATAGGTATTTTTCTACATTTTCCTAATACCTATGATTCCTGGATGTTTCGAAATGCCACAATCAGCTTAAAATGATATTTCCACCTATGATTTGCTTCCTTTTGTTTTTACTATTAAGCCTAAATTATTCACTGCAGAAATTGATGAAAAGGTGACAAAAATATTGAAACTCATCAAAGATGAAGAAGCCGAAGAAAATGATGGGATCTCAATAGCTGACTCCAAGAAGGAACCACTTGTCCAGTTAATTGAGGATTTTCACAAACAATATCAAAATCTCTACGCACTATATGATCATCTCACGGGGGAGCTCAGGAAAAAGGTTCATGGCAAACGAGGTGCCTCCTCTTCATCGAGTTCAGATTCAGACTCTGATTATTCTTCAAAAGATGGAGGCAGTAAAAATGGACTATCGGAAAGCAAAATTCAGAAAATAGCAGAAGGCTTTGAACAAGAAATTGCAGACCTTAGGAGGAAGCTGACAGCTATAAGTGAAGAGAAAGATGCTTTAAGTTCAGTTTATCTAGCTTCTTTAAGCAAGATGCAAGAAGTGGAGGAAATCATCGCAAATCTGAAGCTTGAATCTGAAAGATCAGAGAGAGAAAATCAAAGCTTGTGGTTGAGAATGAAGAACTGAGGCATAAACTGGAGACTGCTGCTAAGATGGAAGCAGAGGTGAATCAAAGATTGCAAGATCTGAATAGAGAAAACAATAGCTTAATTCTAGAGAAAGAGGCGGCTGTTAAAAAATTTGAAGATGGCCAGAAGTATACAGAAGATCTTAAAAGAGAAATTGATTGGATGAAAGAGGAAAATGTAACTCAAAAGCAAGAGCTAGAAAGTGTTAGGAAGGAAGTTTCCAACACGCAGCAACAGCTGGAATCTGCAGAACAGCAAGTTTCAGAATTGAGCCACAGTCTTAATGCTACTGCAGAAGAGAATAAATCCCTGAACTTGAAGCTTTCCGAGGTTCAAGATGAGATTCAGCAGGCACAGGGCACAATACAACAACTCATGGCTGAAATGAGTCAGTCAGAGGAAGAAGTGCGTGAGAAAGAAAGGGAACTTTTGAACCTTACAGAATTAAATGAGGTGCATGGGAATCAATCATCTGCTCAGATAAAAGAACTAGAGGCACAAGGGACAAGCTTGGAACTCGAGTTGGAATTATTGAGAGCAACAAACAGAGATATGGAGGTGTAGATAGAGAAGAAAGCAGGTGAAGCAGAACAGCTGGGAGAGCAAAATACAGGACTGCAATCCCAAATTTCAGAACTTGAAATGGTGTCAAAAAGGAGAGAAGAACTTTTGACTCTCACAAAGAAACTTGAAGATAATGAGAAAGAATCATCGTCTAGGGTGGAGAACTTGACAGTGCAAATCAACAATCTGCTATTGGACCTGGAGTCGCTACGCACCCAGAAAGCTAAGCTAGAAGAACATATAGTATTTAAAAGTGATGAAGCATCAACTCGTGTCAAGAGTTTAATGGATCAGGTAAATACATTGCAGCAGGAGCTGGAGTCCCTGCATAGCCAGAAAGCAGAACTGGAAGTGCAGCTTGAGAGAAAAACTAGAGCCATTTCAGATTATATGATAGACCTAGAAAAGGTAAAAGAAGAGATAGTAAGCAGGACTGAGGATCAAGAGAGAATTCAGCAGGAGAAAGAAGGTTTGGTGGCAAGAATGAAGGATCTAGAACTTGATGTCAGTTCTTTAAAGAATCAGAAAAGTGAAGTAGAAGTGGAGTTACGAACTAAAATCGAACAGAATGGTCAGTTGAGGGAGGAAAAGGTGGGGTTACAGGGTCAGATCCTGGAATTAGAGAAAACATTAGCAAAAAGAGAAGTTGAGTTCATGGCTCTCCAGGAAAAACATGCAAGTGCAGAGAACGAAACTTCTTCCCAAATTACAGATCATCAGAGAATGCTAAAAGAACACGAAGATGCATTTAGCAAGCTAAGCGAGGAGCACAAACAACTTGAAGCTTCATTTCAGGACTGCAAGGCAATTATTGAAGTCAAAGAAAGGAATATGCAAGAAATGGCTGGAGAGCACAATAAGAAAGTTCAATCTAAGGAACAAATAGTGGCTGATTTGCAGCAAATTATTGAAGACTTGAAAAGAAATTTAGAAATGAAAGGAGATGAGCTCAGTACTTTGGTCGAGAGTGTTAGCACAATCGAAGTTAAGCTCCGCTTGTCAAACCAAAAACTTCGAGTCACGGAACAGTTACTAACTGAGAACGAAGAGAGCTTCAGAAAAGCAGAAGCAAAGCTCCTGGAAGAACAAAGAATGCTCCAAGAAAGGATAACAACATTGTATGGAATAATTGCTGCGAACAATAAAGCCTATTCCAGGATGATCACTGATATCTCAGAGAATGTGGATAGTACCTTGACTGGTTTCGAAGCTCTCATCCATAAATTTAAAGAGGGTTATGGACACTACGAGCACTGCATTGAAGAAACATCGAAAGAACTAAAGATTGCTAAAAGTTGGGTTGAGAAGATAAAGAGTGAAAAGAAGCAGCTGATCGACGAAATGGCTAATTCGATCGAGCAACTGAAACATCAGAGAGAACAAGAATCTATGCTGCGAAAGAGAGTCGAGAAACTACAGATTAAGGCAAACAAGGAAGAAGGGGAGAAGGTGAATCTACTGAAAACCTTGAAGCATCTGGAGAAGAAAATAGAATTCTTAGAGACGGCGATGAAAGAGAAAGATCAATGCATACTGGGTTTAGGAGAGGAGAAGAGGGAGGCCATTAGGCAGCTATGCGTGTGGATTGATTACCACTGCAGCCGCCACAATGATCTGAAGGAAATACTCTTGAAAACTGTCCGAGTCCAAAGGGCAACAACCTAGAGGAAGTAGCTGATGTTTTTCATTCCCTTATAATGGGCAACAACTGGGAAAACACTTCTTTTAAGAACTTAAAATCTACGTTGTTTCGACTCTTTAGTTTTCTCAAAGTATCCTTGTTGGACCTATATTTGGGCATGGATATGGAGATATAACCCTCCAAGAATCTTCTAAACACATGAAAGCCTTAGAAAAAATTGAATATACCTATATCCAACACTCAAAGCCGAGTCTAAGTAACATAGCTTAAAATAGCACTCTCAAACATTCTAAAATTAGGTATCAGAATAAAAATCATGAATAGAATTTGGCAAACTGAAAATTTTAAATTCTCTACAAAAGAAATCTATTAGAATGCATATCAGCGGCAGCTGTATAATTTCCTAACAAATATATTATTTTCTAGTAACCCCTGAAAAAATACTTATTGGCACATGCATATATGAGTAAGAAAGATAAATACCTAAGACCGAAGAAGATGATGGCTGTAAGCGAGGCAGAAATATCAACAAAGCTAAAATGCGGGCTCTAACTATCCCCCTGCCTTTAGAAGCAAAGTAATTCCTGCTTGTTGAAACAAACACAGAAGATTGACCAAAAAACTCTTCGTACTTCCTTCAATCAGATATCCTTAACTCGACCCCAAGAACATCCTTCACCAACTCGTATGTGACGAATGCAATTGCTATCGATGGAACCACCTGCAGAAAATGGCAATGAGTGTTTATTATGCAATTGGTGCATAAAGAGAAGTCGATTGCAGAGACTGAGATGTTTACACTAACCTTCACTGAATTGGGAACCAAACCCTTGTACAATGCTCCAAAACCTTCATACCTAACTGTTTTCCTGAATGCATCGACCATACCGGTATATACAAGGGGATGCTTGTTCTTCCCATCACCAGTGACAACTGAAGCAGCATCTTTCCAGCCCACCATCTGCATTCTACGTCGAATGACATCGAGAGGGTAAGCGACTGTCTGGCCAACAGTTCCGGCAGCAGCCCCACATGCAAGCCTTGTTGTGACACCCAATTCAGAGTCCTCAACTAGCCCGAATGGTTTGCTTTTATTCAACCAGTCTTTCAGAGATTCATAAACCGCAAAATTAAGACCCACGTAGGGTACCTATAAATATCATAAAAATCATTTACGCCTTGGAAAAAAAAAGGGGAGAAAGGTTCTTTCATTATTAAAAATCAACAGATGCAAGAAGAGGAATGGACATTGGACTTAAACTGTTTGCCAACGAACAGCTATATGCCATACATAAACCAATACACACGAGTTCAGGGAGACCAGAAGTGGAACTCATCTATGTTGCTCTGACTCTTCATTTTCCTTTAAGTACCCCAAATCGAATGCATATACGGACATGAGTAATCAGGATTTTACCCTCTAACTCCAAGTATGGTCCAAATAGATGGCAAAACTTAGAAAAAATTGACAATACCCATGTCAAACATATAACTGCATCCAACACTCAAAACTGGGTCCAAGTAACATAGAACTCATCACTCAAGGCAGAAGTCTACATCCATCTGAATGCAGATTCCTGTAGTGCAATTGACGGTAAACGATGCAGGCATCAAGACGACAAAAGTTTTACTTACAACTCCTATTACAGATGGTAACCAGCCTTTGTACAAAGCACGGGGTCCTTCTTCCCTTAATACTGTTGAAAGAGCATGGAAGATTCCTCGATACTGGCGAGGCGACTTCTCAGTCTGCAAAAATAACATGTGGACATTAGCCATCAAAGTGATAACAAGAGGCAAGCCTGTCCCCACGGCAAAAGAGAGCCAATCCAACATAACTCGAAAAATTACCTGGACAGTTAGACGACCTCGTACCATATCCATTGGATAAGTGGCTGACATGGCAATAATTCCAGCACATGCACCAGCTCCAAGGCGTAGAAGTGGAGTGAGTTGAGCATCCTCTGCGAGACAAAATTAAATCACGAAAGTAATAAGTAAATACGGCAAGCACAAAATTGATAATTACTACAGAATGCAAACTCATCTTCTGCCAATCAGGGCCATAAAACAGATTCCATTTTTCCCAATTCAGCACTATTCTAGACAGGAAAAACTTGAATTAGTTGAAGGAAGAGCATAGCACTACAGGCACTAATACAAAATTTATCCACATAGTTTACTGATACTACATTCAGACAGAAAGCAATGCACGGCCTTTCTCCTTCCAGTTGCACAAAATTAGATATCTAACACACTAAGTTCACAACCAGTACACATTTGCCTCAATAATTGCATAAGAAAGTCAATGATATTGAATATACCAATCAGCCTGAAATCTTACGAACATTCACAAGTGTAGTTAAGCAAAAAATAGAAACAACAATTATAAAAGGCCAAAAAGATAAAGGCATACCATTTCCTGATTGCTGCCGGTAAAGGTATAAAATCCCCCTATATTCAGAAAGAAGTAAAAAGGAAGAGATTAGTTTATACTTTGTCTGCAATTATTCAAAGATAAATCTTATCTTTATGAACATTAACATATCAATCCTTTAACTGATGTGGGGAAAAAGAAAACTGTGATAACAACAACTGAAGATTAATGGTGAAGAAAGGAAATGCCAAGGCTTACTTAGATGCTTCCTCGTAGCTAAAAAACTTCACTGCTGAGTTAGGAATGATGCGAGCACAATTAGTACCATTGCCTTTAAACATTCCCCTGAAACCCTCAGTTTTCCATATATATTTCAAACCCTGAATTGTTCCATTGTATTTTATACTATGAGGATTCTGAACCTGCAGGTTCAAAAAGGAAATCCCTTTCAGTCTACACTCTGCAAAAGAAAGAAACTAATACTCTATAATACAGATACTCTACGAAAACATAGAAAATATGTAAAGCTCTAATTATCACCAGCACTAACAAAATTGAGAACAGAGAATATGTTGAAACTTCATGCTAGAAAAACGAGGTGACAAATAGTGAAACGGGCTTTGGCACATAACCTAATAGCATACCAAAAGAAAAAAAAAATGAGAACTTAATGAATAAGGATCAAATGATGATGATAACATAAACTACCTGGAGCAAAATTTTTAATCTTTCTAGGGGAGCAACAGCGCTACGTGACCTGAAATAGATACAACATGCATTCAATAATGCAAACTGGCAATGGAAATGGTAAGTCAAGCATGATCCTAACACATTATAGATAAAGCATCATCCCATGACCACAATATAGCACAAGGTGCAAGCAGGTCAAATGAAGAAAAACCATCCAGGAATCAACAGGGTAATATTTCTTCCTCTGATCTACCATACAATTCCCACCATTTTTTGGATGACAAAAGTTGCGAGCAAACGTTTTAGACCATGGAATGACTATGTTCTTCACCTATCAACATCATAAGAGTCAATCAATGCTCCCTCAGGTCCTCCATTCAATTCTCCCAACAACTACCATCAAGGCCACAACAGTTACCATCAAATTTCTCTAAGCATCAAATGCCCCCATGGTCACTACCCCTGAAGTTTCAATGACAAATGCCTCTTACCGGGAGTGGAAATATATAAAATACATCATAACCTATTAAAACCCTAAAATGGGAAAAAGGGGTTTTTTTTTTTTTTTTCTCTCTCTGAAGAATCAACCAACGTTAAACTATTAATCTGTAAAACATTAACTGTTAATTTAAACAAAATTTTTGCATCTCCAAGAATTTCCACATCATTACCTATAAATAATTAAATACCAGACAGTGACCTATACATGGTTATCATCCCTTGTTTGCAAATAACATTGAAAAAAAAAAAAAAAAACCAATTCAATCTTTTACATAATCAGAGTATCATTAGAGAAAGAAAAGGTTCAAGATTTTAATAGTTGCAACGGAGAATTAAACATATAGAACAACATTTTCAAAAGAAGAGTAAGAATTAAATTCTTATAAAAAAATTACTTGCTTGGATTCAACACAATAGAGGAAAAAGAACATATTTTCTTGGATTTTCCAGCCTTCAAAATCACCGCTTTCCAAAACAAGGAAATGAATTTATAAAAACAAATTTACATTATTTAAACGTTTTCTAAAGGTGGAAAATAAAAAACTAACTTGGTTGAACAAAGCAAAAACGAGAAGGAAAAAGAAAGCTGTTTTTTTTTTTTTGGATGAAGTAAGTAAAAGAACATAAAAATTTTCAAAAGAAAGTAAAAATATGATCAAACAACTCGAAGATAAAAAAATGAAAAAGAAAAAGCAAAAAGCGGATCTTAAAAAACATAGGGACTTACACTCCACCAGCGACACCACCGGCAACAAGAGACTTGCAAATACTAAGGAAAGCGTGACTCGGCGCTTTAACTCCTTCGCTAGCCAGCTTCGCTTCTTCCGCCAGATTCACGATCGTCGAGACTGCCGACTCGCTCCTTTTCACATCCTCAGACGCCATTTTTGGGGAGAAAGAAGAATAAAATGAAAAAAAAAAAGAAAAAAAAAAGAAACCCCAGAAATATATCGTCGGAACCCTAGCTTATTCGGTCAAATTACGGCGTTGAACAGACTCCGGCGATCGGCGAAGAAGAGGAGATCCTCCTTCCAGTGGTTACGGGAATGAGCGAAAGCGAGCAAGCATTGGCTTTGGCTAACGAGTTAATAAGAAAAATAGGAAAGGCGCTTTGGAGAAAAATATAACTGTCGTGAGGTTGTTTATACTTGGGTTAATGCAACAAATGCCCCTGAACTTTATAAATTTTATTAATGTGGTATTTTTATTTTTAAAACATTGATTTTAATACTTAAAGTTTCTCTTGTATTTATTAATAATATTGTTAAATATTTAAAAACGTATAATTTATATCTAATGAGAATTTAATTTAAAAATAATAATATTACGTGTATTAAACAATAATAATTTTAATTTAAAAATAAAATATTTTTTTTTCTTCCTCTCTAGCTCCTTTTTCCCCTTCCTTTCCCTCTCGGTGTCTCTTTATTTCGATCTAGTTCTGGTCATTTTCACCTAGGTACAAAATCGAGTTTTGAGATTATCACATATTTTAAAGGCCGGCATTTCGGTGCTTCAAAGATTAAATGACGGTACATTTAGATAGCTTCTTTATTTTTTTGAAATACTGAAATTTTTTTAAAAAATACCATATAAAACTTTGTACACTTCACCCAAATACTATAATTTTTTTTTATTATTTTTGAAATTTTCTAGATAGCTTATCGTTTTATTGTAACCAAATTCTTACATTATTGATAAACATATTTTATTAAGTAAGCTTATTTAATTCAATTTTCAAATATTTATGTTAATTAAAATCTTATTTT
>JBBYHK010000022.1:10206782-10220623 GCA_038382065.1 Adansonia grandidieri | reverse complement strand
CACCACTGACGAAAGATGGATTTAACTTCAAATCTTGCGTAAATGAATCGCAGTGGACTCCAGTTGATGTCACATTCGCCCACGGCCTTGAATGCGGGCACTCTCCCCTTCACTCTCATCGCCAGCATTGCCGAAATGACAGACAAATATGGTCCACAATCCACATGATCATATTGTTTAATATTAGTTTGTCAGTTTGGCAAACCTGGGGGTCTTGCCCTGCCCTGTGGTCCTGGCCCAGCCTCGTTGGGGAATTAATATTCAATCTATACAATCTTATAGCAACTGCCATGACTCAGGAGCGCATTCCTTTAGATTATATAGTAACATATCCATTTAATACATTGAAAATAATAAATCAAATTCTAAGTATTGGACTGAATATACGGTTATTATTATAAACAATATATTACTTAACATTGAGGAGTGTTTCAAGGACACTAACTATATATACACACAAACAAAACGATTCATTCATTTCTAAGCAATTTACAATTATATTCCTTCGTTTGTGTAAATGCACTTATGTAATTGTTTATTTGAATTTAGTTTCTTTTTAATACTTCTACTAGAATATTAAACTACTAATTGCTTTAATTATAATATTTTAATCCCAATTTCTTGCTCAACACGAATAAAATTATGTTTTTTCCGCTAAATCACTAGTTGTATGGATAAAGTTAATTCGAAGTTTATTATTGAAATTCTGACATCTTTTTCTTGGATGAAATTCATGCTCCTGCTGTCACTTTAGGTATATGCTATATCTAAAGCCTTAGCGCAGAAAGAGGCATTGAGCTAAAACGGAAACCCTGATGATGGCAAGTTACTAGAAGTTGTAACTCTTCAATGTCGCCTTGTCGGCGGAGAGACTCTGCTTTCTTTCGTGCCTTTAAGCGTGGAAGTGATGTTTCGCAACTTATTGGCAAATCACTAACTTTCAAGGGATTAGAATTTACGGAAGAACTTCTGGGATCGGTTCCTATACCACATATCGAAGATGTTTGCGATGCACATATCTTCTGGATGGAAAAACCTTCCATGAGAGGCAGATTCCTTTGTGCAGCAGCTACTCCAACCATCAGAGAAATGGCAATGTATTTTCGAGAAAATTATTCGCAAAACCAAATATCAGAAGAGTAAGTAATTTTATATATTAACATGCAAATTTTTATGCATAATTTTAATATATTAAGTTTTACAATTTTTTATGAATTAATTTTGGATTGAATACTTAACAAAATCATTACTTAAATTTTGGCGTTCATGGGGGAAAAAAACTTTACTAGTATTTACAGTTAAAGAGTATGGAAAATGAAGCCAAAGCTCGTAACAAGCTAGCAATGTAATATTGGTACTAATTGCTTGGTAGTCGGTACTAGCTTGCCTCTTTAATCAATAGGCGGGTTATGGCTGGGTAATGCCTTTTCCAAGATAAAAATAAAAAATTAAATTTAATATAAATATATAAACATATCAACCAAAAAAATACAATAGTAAACTACATATATATTATTAAAAATTTATTAAATTATTTTTTTATTTTTAATTTATTTTTTAATAAATTAAAATACTTACAATTTTTTATTTATTTCCTATTAAAGTAAATTTTCTTTAATTAATAATTTAAAAATATATTATTTTTAAAATTAAAGTGAAAAATTAGTTAAATATGAATAATAGAGGATTTTTTTCCAAAAACAACTTCTTTTATTAGTAACACAACATCAATTTTTTTAATATTTTGACCCTTAACATGTTATGGTTTTGATACTTTAATTGGTCGCCTGCATGGTTGTGTTAGCGATGAAAAAATGAGAATTTTTTAAACATGCCATTGGTTTGATTCTTTAAGTTGGACTTACAAAATATTAAGAAGAAAAGTTTTTGACAATATTCATTATATGTGTATATATATATATATATATATATATATATATGCATACATTAGCTGGCCCCTCCCATATATATACATATATATGTGCGAGTGTGTGTGTATATATATATATATATATATATATATATATATATATATGCGACAGGCAGGCAGGCAGCATCAAATTAGATTATCCTTCAAGGGACGATTAGTTGACAGTATCAACTGCTCAATCCGACAACATAAGACAGCAGCTAAGCTAAGGTTAGCTAATTTTAACACCAAAATTGAAGGTCCGGCGTGAAACGATTCAAACTTAAAAAGATTAAATTAGCTGTCACCGCCGACCATGCTCGCATATTTATGTTCCATAAGATAAAGAATAAAAACAATTCTTAAAAAGTTTAACAAATCAAAATAATAAGCAAAAGACAATATTTTTGAATTTATATTTGACATATTAATAGTGTATAAATTCATTTGTTAAAATTAAAATATTTTTTATTACTTTTTAAAACCTTTGATAAATTGATATGATGTGATTATATAAATTATTTATATATTATCAATATACCAAATTCAAATTTAATATTTATTTTATATTTAAGGTTGTTAAACGGTGTTTATAGATAATAATGTCTTATTTGGATGGCCGGTGCAAGCTTGCACCGTGTTATTCCTGTCGTTTTGCTAGTAAATCCCTAAATCTTAATGCATTTTTTGTACCATAAAAAAGAAAAAAAAAAAAAAACTTTGTCTTCGATAGAGGTAAGAGCTCGTCAAACCTATTCAAGCACTAGCTAAGCCCTACTAAAATATATTATACTTGACTGCTTTATCTCATCTCCAGCTTCTGTTAAACATTAAAAAAAAAAGAGCAATTGAATATTTTTATCTATAAAATAATTAATAAATATTAAATCTTAAACTTGTACTTAATTTCATTATACTAATAATTATTGATATAAAGTAACTCGATTATTCTTTTAAAGTCAATTTGGTGAAAAATGTAAATCTCACGTATTATTATTTCTTAGACTTGTTGAATTCATACTTGAGCTCAATATATATTTTTTTTAAGAAGCTCACACTTAATTTTTTTAATTTTTTATTTGCCTTGATTGTTACCAAACGTGCCATACCAAGCATTTTAAAAAGAAATAAATAGAGTGTATTAATTTTATCTCGGATAAGAAAAATATTTTTGGACATATAAATAGATTTGCTACATCGTATTATCAAAAATGTTTTAAGAAAAAACGAATGCTCTTGTAATATATGGTAATAAACCTAAATTTTAATTATTCGATATCATGACAAGCATTCGAGCTCCACATCAAGCGAGATAGACAAAATGATAAAGAAACTCGCGACGAAATGCCATAAATTTCGGATGAAAAAGAAAGATCTTTGAATGTATAAACTGTATATCTTCAAAAAAAGAAAAAACCAATATTGGACCGTATAATAAAACACAGATTCTTAGTTTGGGCTATATACAGGGTAGGCCCTCTAGAATTTGCCCAGCTTACAAAAAAATGTCAGATTGTTGCATTAGAAGCCCAAACCCAACATATCAAATTTCTGTAATCCAGAGTATCGTAAGTCAGATATAATCTGCGCGAGGAAAATCCAAACTCCAAAGCAAGAAGGCTGCTGAATCGAAGCGGTAGTGTGGGCATGATGATGAATCTCAGTTGTGCACAATTTTTGTCTAAACTACCCAATTGTCTTGTCCCTGTAACATTTCCAGGTTCTTTTTCCTTCTCGCGCAATCACCAAGCGGCAATTGCAAGTAAAACAAGCAGAGGCTTCGGGAGTTACAAGGATGGAAAGCTTGTTAAAAGGAAAGTGGGGATTGTGCGTGGGTGGTTGTTGCCGGTGGATCCATGGGCACCAAACATTGACTCACAAAGCATTGCTTCTCAACTTTTTGCAGTTTCTCTGTTTCCTTACATTGGGTTCTTGTACTTCATCACCAAGTCCAAGTCTGCTCCGAAGCTCACCCTTTTTGGCTTCTACTTCTTGCTTGCCTTTGTGGGTGCCACCAGTGAGTTTTCTGGGATATACTTATTTCTTTCTCAAATCTTTTTATGTTACTAATTTATATTCTGAGGTTGCTTTATGCTCTGACATATGTTATAAGTTTCAGAAATAAAGTGAAATGTTGAATTGGGACTAGGTATAGGGGATAGAAATAAAGAGATTAGTTTGGGCCAAAAGTTGAATGTACTTACACATATAAGCAAGGATTTTGACGAAGTGAATAGATTATTAGTTACTTTTTTATTGATAATATTTCAAGAAATTCACTTTTGTTGATAAAACGCACTATTATTGAGAGACCATCATTTTAGCATATATCACCTTCTTGTTTTATTAAATTGTCTAATGCTATGTTTGGGAACATGAATTTGAAAATTTGGAATAATAATATTTGATATTTGACAGGTATAAAACCATGAATTTTAAATTTACAATATCTATAGGAATTTCAAATTCACTACTAAATAGGCATATAACAAATCCATGAATTTGAAAAATAATCATAAATGTTATATTTATATGTGTTTTATCCTGCAACTTACACTATTTTTAAAATCCAAATGTTACATTCTTTCGAAATCCAAATAATCATAAATGTAACATTCTTTTGAAATCCAAGTTTCCAAACACAACCTAATTGAAATGTTAGATATTCGAATTTAGTTGCTAGCGTTCTCATATTCTATGCTGCTTGTTTTTTCCTTTGGATAATTATTTGTACATCTTGGGACTATGAATTGATGGCTTCTCATAGTGTTGGGCAGAGATGAATATTGTGATAAATGGGGCATCTACAAGCTATAAAATTTCTGTTAGATTTGTAGAAAATTTGGCATCTGTTTTTGATCATTTCGAACCAGGGACAGGTGGGTGGCTTGTTTCTAAATCATCTCTATATTCTACAATATGATTTCATCTCAGTTGTCAGTTGCGAGGCTGAGATTTGTTTTGTCAGCGCTGATTATTGGTGTATCACTTCACATAGATTTACCTGTTTTAGCTGCAAGTCTTTCTTGTTTTTTGCTTCATTTTTCTGGAGTACTCGTTTTCGTCTTTTGATAACCGGCCTAATTAAGCATGTTCACTTCTTTCCTATTTGAATCTATGGCACTATTTTCCAGTTCATTGTTTATTTGATCAGTAGAGATGGGCAGCATGAAGTACATGATTCTGTCAGATACGGTGTAGAACAAACAAAATGCGGCTTTGTTCAATTTAGTGTTATACAAATGCCCTTACTCTGCATGGTTTTTTCCTGCAATTTGATTTTGCTATCAGTGGCTTTGTTTCAACGGTACTAATTTCCTTTATATTGGTCTTTCACTGACTTCCTGTCTACCGAGCAGTCCCAGCTGGGATATATGGTAAGTTCCCAATAATGAGCAAGAATTTATTTAACAATTATTGATTTCTGCATATCGATACCAAATTGTGACTCCGTCAATGTGGGGTTGAGACAGCAAAGGTGAAATATGGTACTTCCCTGTCTAATGTGGATTGGTTACATGGAGGGGCTGAATCACTTCTCACTTTAACCAACTTATTCATTGTCCTGGGGTTGAGACAAGCTCTTAGGAAGACCGAGGATGCAAAAGAAAGCACATCGAGCCCTGTTCTGGACGTGAAAAAACAGAAGAAACCTTACATATAGATGAACCAAGTGATATTCCTGTAAGTTGATATTCTTGCCATTCCATTGTTAAGAGAGTACCATGAGCTTTTCTCAATTCTGTTGGATATTGCCTCTTGTATCGCAGTGTTCATGCTTCACGGCTTCTAATGCCTGATATTTTCTGAAGTATTTTATATATATCCCTTATAGGCACCACTACTGGGTTTAATTTGTTCGTGCATTCCATCGGTTAAGCATCAAGACAAGCAGTGTTGTATCTATTAAAGGGATCAGTGGAATGTAGATTCTTGTTCCTCCTGTATATACAGATTTTTTTCTTCTGAAATCCGGGATTTGTAAACTTTCACACAATATGATGTTATGGACATCTTAGTTGGATTTTAAATGGCCATCGC
Source organism: Adansonia grandidieri (assembly GCA_038382065.1). Taxonomy (NCBI): domain Eukaryota; kingdom Viridiplantae; phylum Streptophyta; class Magnoliopsida; order Malvales; family Malvaceae; genus Adansonia; species Adansonia grandidieri. The sequence continues at coordinate 10,214,673 of JBBYHK010000022.1, read as the reverse complement.
TTAATACTCATTTGCAAATTGCAATGAAGTTGCAGTAAGTGTTATAAGGGCCCTTGCATTATTTATGCGTTTTGCTAGAAGGTTTCTACATTCCACGCTTAGAACATAAGTCAAAACTTGTTATCTTGAGGAAATTTCTTACAACCAACATTAAATTGAAACAGACTCATGTTATTCTACAATAGCTCCTGGCGAAACGTAAAGCTCACTGTGAACGGATGCGACCAGCTACCCTGGGCAGTGGAACCTGAAATTCTACATCTACCATTGCTCTTATTCGATTGTGAAAAAAAGAATTTAGGAGAAAAGCCCCGGGGTGTCAAATGGGAAATTTGGATCCAACTCTACTTGATCAAGTGAGAAATCCAAGTCCATAATTGGAGAATTGGTGGCTGAAGTGTTGGCTGAAATCAACCCCGTGAGATCAGATTCAGATTGTTGTGTATCAAGAACCCCTCCGAAGTTGTTCATCCGGGAATCAGAAACCAAAAAGTAGTTTAATTCAGGTGTAGCTGGAGACATGAAAGGCGAAGAAAAGCTGCCGAAGATATTGTTGTAATCAAGTACTCCTGAAGGTGAAAAGCTATGATTTTCGCTCTTTATGCACCCGAATGATGTCGAAGGAAAAGAGAAGGAAGGTGCCATCTCTTTATTGTCTAAGCCCTCGGTATTGACCCTTAGGCCTTTTCGAAGGCCTAAAAGGATATCTTGTGATTGCAATGGTTGGTTATTGTTATTATTAAAGTCATTTGTGTTTGATTTATGTTGTTTTTCTGGTGATGCTGGTGGTGGGACTGCCTGGTTGCCATGCGCACATGTGTGAGTTCCTCTGTAAGTGACCTCAAAGATGGTGGGATCTTCATCTGATCTCTGGACTTGCTTTGTGGCCCAGCAGTTCTGGGTGTTCCGATAGGTGCATCTGTAATAGCTCCTGCAAAAGTAAACAATCTATCAGCAGGGTTTTAACTAAAATAAAAGTCCAAGATATTCGAAAGAAAAAGAAAAGGGTCTTCTAGCTTTGTATATGCTTAATAGTTGGTAAATGATTAGCTGAGTAGATGATTTTTCAAGAGAAAAAAGAAAAGGATATTCGAAAGGAGGTCAGGGAAAAGACTTATCACCTAGGATATTTGGCTCCGAGGATATCTTTTTGCCCATATTTCCTCCAATTGTACCCATCATCATGAGGTCCCTCGAGCAGGTTTTCAGAACCGACTCTCACCTGGTCCGTCCATCTAGGCAACATCTTCCTGCAAAACCCAATTCCAAAAACATGTTCCAGGAATCATTAGCATCAAATTAAACTTGCATAAATTTGCAACAACGTGCAAGATATTATAACTTGTAGCTTCAAAAATTCACCTCTTCTTTGAGACATCTCTGGTATCCTGGTTATCCTTTTCTAAATCATCACTCCGGGGGCTGCCGTTGATGGTTGGCAGAAGAGACCCTGGCACACAAGATGTTACTCCGGCATTCTGTTGCTGAGGCTGTCCCATAGGCCCACTGAATTCCAAAATCAGAAGAGCTTTTTCATAGGAAGACAAAATCTTCTGCACTAGTAAGTCCCTGGATTCGACAGACGATGCTGTACCCAAATGCAACCTCAACTGTTTTGCTAACTCCAGCCCTTGAATCAGCTCACTGAGCAATGTCCCCTGCACCATTTTTGTTTCTTCTTTCTTTTTTTAACAGTCCTCACAATAAGATATTACAGGAAACAGGGAGGGATTCCTTGTTTGAAACTAGGAAGTACTAATTCATAATAATTAATACTACCAATTCTGAAAACACTGGACTGGGCAAATTTGGCTATCAAGAAGCGAAAGCTTTCCCCTAAGAAACACGAGCAGAAGCAGCCGAAGGGATTGAAATAACCAAAATGTTGAAGAGCGAGAAGCAACAACCATGGAACTTGGTCTGAATGAAAGTTGCTTGTGTAACCGAAAGTTAAAACTGTTGGAACTTGGAACTTGTTTTTGCTGAGCTTAAGCAAAGGGAGGGAGAGTAGGAGAGTGAAAGCCTTCGATTTTGAAAAAGAAATTGAAAGTCTAGGCTTTTAAAGGAACTGCTTTGGAGTTTAGATTGGAAAAAAAGAAAAAAAGGGGGTGGGAGTGTAGAAGGTTTGAAGTTTGACCGAAAGAAACCGAGTTTTTCAGCCAAAGCCAGTCTTTGGTCATATGATAAAATTAGAATTTAGTAGTAAGAGTGGAGAGTGAGGAGAGGTCCACAACTTCAAATTCTGACCAATTCTCCCTTCAAATTTACTCCTAAAATGGACCCTTTTGTCCCTCATTTTGTCTTTTTATGACCTGAGAGATTGAGGTTAAGAATAAAAAATTATACATTAGTCAGATTTGAAGCTGAATAGAAGAGTTGGACCAAGAAATTTCAAACCATCTTCCGCGTTATTGCTCTGCACCTAGCACCTTTCCATGTGGGGCAAAATAGAGCTTACGTGTACTTAAGATGCCATTTTCACCCCCCACTTGCCCATCTGCTTATTAAGTTATTATCCCTTCCTCCCTGTTAGACTCCGCACGTGCCTTCAATATTTGTAGTTTTTTTTTTTCCTAATGGATGGGATGTCATTCTTTTTTTTTTCTTTAAAAAAATATTGAATCTCAACTGTCGAGAACATGCACTGCAATTGTCTAGCCATCGTTGAGGCATCCTGACCCGAATTCGGTCCAAATTTTTTAGTTGGATTGTGCTGTTTCCATGATCAAGCAAATTCAACACAATGTATGGTATTGATTTTTTTTTTTTTATAAGTGAAAGTTTAATAATTAAAAAAATTATATTTACTAAAATTTAAATTATAAATTTATCATACGTTAATAATTAAAAGTGATTGTATAAATTAATCGAATTAAATTATAAATTTATCTTGTTGGCTATTTTGGAAACCGCAAAATTCTTTTTATTTTATAACGGGAAGTGTTCAATGGAATTTCAACAAATATCTTCATCAAAGAGCTCTCAACGCATCAACCAATCCTATTTCAACAAACTCCAGAGGCCGCTGCTTGAATTCTCATCCTATACTCAACAACCCTTCTGCATTAAGACGATGTTTCTTCTTCTTTTTTTTCTTTAATAAAAAAAATGTTTAACAAAACTCAAAGTGAGTAAACTATGGCTTTTCGTGTGATCAAAAAGCCCATCATGATTCATGCTGCGTACGCACGACGAATGGGATTGGTAGTGTCCCCTGTGACTCAGAGACATCCAATAAAACTGGAACATCTTCATCAATTTAAAGCAGGAGACACTACATTTTTTGTCTGTTGGGTCTTCAACGTGAAACTTGCAAAGTCAAGTAAATTAATGTTGGCTTTCTTAAACCTCAACATTTCATTTACAATTATTTTAATTATAATCATATTATTATTTAATCATAATATTAAATTATATAAAAGTTTATTATTTATAAATATAAATTTTATTTAATTCAAAATTTTAATTAATTAATTAATTATACTGTAAGTAATATTTGTTGGTGTTATGTTATCTTCTTAAATTTAGAAACTCTGTAGCTCCTCCTCGTGCACAAATCTTTTGAACTTGAAAATATGGGTTTTGCTTATTTGCTTCGTCTTGATTGAAAATTAAAAAAAAAATTATGGTTTCAAATCTAATATTATTTTTACCAAATTTAGTATAATTAAGGAAGTAATCAGACGTAAATTTCTAGAAATAAAAAAATATTGTAAGGGCTATAATTAACTCTATGGTTGCATATACTTGAAGAATTATAAGATGATAAGTTGGTATTGAAGTTGTGTTTATTTGTTCAATAAATTTCTAATACCCCTTAGGCTCGTTCACTTTAGGGTAGGCTTGCCTGCCGTTTTGGATGAATACGAATCTAAGTTGTTCACAAAAAAAACTTAGTTAACATATAATTTTATAATTTTATTGCTGAACCTTTTTAGGATATTTATCAGATTATTTATTATATATAATAATATTTTTATTGGGTACATCAAAAAATATAAATAAAGGTATCAATTATTTTATTTAATGCACAGTTATTATTATAAATAGTATATTAACTAATATCTTAATAAAAGCATTTGTTAGCAAAATTTTATTATTTATAATAATATTTTATATTAAATATAATAATGGATAGAAAATTTGATAATTTTAATGCACGAAAAAAAAAAGACTTTCATAATATGATAACTTTAAAGTAACAAAATCAAGACATGAAAATGTTTAAAAAATCTTGTGGTTCGATTGATGTCGTTTTGCGAATCATGAGTAAAAAAAATATCTGTATATTAGAGTTGGGAAATGGACTACTATTTGCTGCAAGATCATGAGCCTAATTACGTCAGGATGGTGGTTTGATTTATGTAATTTTTAAATAATTTTTATTGCAAATATGTATTTTGTTTACTCATATCCCCAAAAAGTGTCATAGTTTTTAATTTTTCATGATCAAATTATTTTAATTTTGACCTTTTTTTTAATTTTTAATTTATTATTTATTGGATTTGGAAAAATAGTAGAAGATTTTTATCTCTAAGAACTTGTTAGAAGCGAATATATTGAAGTGTTTCATTGACGATGGTAGGTTATAATTTCTTTTTCTTTTTGACTCTACGTTGGTACTTCTACTATTATTAGTGAACAATAACGGACAAATCTTTTCATATTTGTTTCGTATGCATACAGATAAAGGACATAATGCATGTAAGCATAGTAAGTCTTGCTTGGGCTGCTTTAACGGCAATCTTTACATTTTTCCTTTGATTCGCGAGTATGAGGAAGAAGTTCAATTCAAATTAATAAAAACTAAGATAAATCACTATCATATTTGTAGCTCAGAATAAACTTATTTATAGTCGGATTATCTTAGATTTGAACAAAGATTGTAATAATTTAACATGACCTGAATTACTATTTAATAATAAAAATTTTATTTAAATTTATAAATATTTATACAAAATATTTTTTTATATTTTAATATTATTTGAATAATAAAATAGATTATAAAACCGAGCCAAACTTGATCCAATTTGAGTATGGATAAATAAAATACAACTCTACCCATGAATAAATTTACTATAGAATTACTCAATGATATGTATGACTATTTATTTTTGACTTAAACAAAGTGCAATTAAGTCATTTAACAGCATATACACCAAATGTTATATGTGTAGTTAACTTTGGTGAGATATGTAGTAGTAGTACAAAATCACAGATTTATAGGTTTTCATTTGAAATCTATGCTTGATGTCCAAAGACAGCCAGAAATGAAGGCGTAAAAGAGTGTGTATGTGTACATATATATTAGTTTGTTGAGCAAATAAGAAAGGAGGGTTTTCATTTAAGCTGAAAAGAAAAGAAAGTTCATTTTTTATATGCTATAATTCCAGTACTACTAAAAAGAAAGCAAATGCAAACTTTATAAAAAGTATGTTATAATTTTATATATTTTAAGAAAAAGATTCAAACCCTATTTTTCAAATAAAAAAATTATGTATCAAACAACAAACTAAATATACGAATATTAGCATTAATATTAATAATTAATATCCTTCTCATCATTTGAGTAAAGAAAAATAAAATGGGATACTTAAAAGCTATAATTGAGGGTTTGAAATGTCTAGTACTAGTATTTAAAAGCAGAAGGTATATCATATTTATATTTAAAATTTTTAGTATTAATATTTAAAAGTGAAAGATATATCATATTTACATTTAAAATTTTTAAAATTTTTAAAATTTATATCTCATGACGAGATACATGTAGAGTGAAAACTTTTAGACGTGTAAATAAAATTAATAAATTAATATTTATTTATAATATATTTAAAAAATAAATAAAATTTGTAAAAAATTTATAATTTTACTTTTAAAATTTAAAAAACCCTTAATTATGAACAATATTAATTGTGCAATGATACGTTTGTATTATTATATAAAATATAATCCTCCAGTTTGAATACTAGAAAATATTAGTGTGGCCCTAATAATTAAAACGCGTTTTTTTTTTTTTTTTTTTGGAAGATAATGATGATAAAGTTAGAAAGTGGTCCGAAATGTTGGGATAAAAAAAAAATAAAAAAAAAATAAAGACAAAATGTACTAGTTGAGTTCCAGAACCCCCCCCCCCCCCAACAACCAAATTACCCATTGTCCAAAGCCCAGAGCCTTGACCACGTTCTGGTTCAGATATGTATATTTTTGACCAATCTAATTCCAAATCCAATCCACATCCTTTAATTTCATCCATACATTTTTTTTTAATGTATATATATATTTCCTTTGACCAATTCTTAGCCACCCTCAGCCTTGTTTAGAAGACTGCCTTCTTTGTTTTTTTTAATAATGACAATAAATAAAAATGTTTGTTTTTTCGCTTCTAAGTCTATAATTACAACCTACTATATAAGGTACTCTTTAGACGGAGGCTTGAATGATCTATATGTCTTAACCGTATGACCTATGTTGTCACACAGTTAGCTTGTTGGTTTTGAAGCGGTCAAATTATTTGAAATAATTTTTTTAGTAATTGAAGTTGCTGGAAATATATATATATTTTTTATATATAAATTACAAAAACACATGAGATGAAAAGTTTAAATTTAATCGAATAATTTATAGATTTGAAAAAATAATTAAAGAACCGAGAGGATTGGTAAAAAATTAAAAATGGTGATTTGAAAAGAAAATTGTTAAGAAAGAAAATAATTTTTTGAAAGAATGATGGGTAATTTATTTGAACGGGTGACTTTTTTTATATAGTAAGAAAATAAATATACCTTTAAATATATATTTATAATAATTTTATTTAATTATTTTTATAAATTTATCAATTAAATTAATAACATCTAACTTGTAACATCAATTAAATTAAATATTTTATAATAAATATAGCTATAGATACTACAGCAAAGAAATGCTACTTCACTATAGGAAAAAACCTATATGAAACCTTGAATTTCTATTATTAACGTAGAGTAGTAATAAAAAATATATGTATATATATATATATATATCTCTTTGGAGATAAAGAAAACCAGTGCAAGAAAAACCTTCTCTCTACACTCCTAAAATTTTGGATTGATAGATGAAAATTGAAGCAAAAAAGTACATAAAAAGAAGCCAACGGAACATGATTTGAAAGCCATCAAACTGCAAGGGAGAATGGCTGCCGTTAAATTATTCAGTAGCACCGAATTTCTTTAACAATGTAGGCTATCATTCGGGACTGTCTAATAATTTGGGCTATCTTTCTTATAACAAAAAGCTACGCCTTTGATGATGTAACCAACTTTTTTTAATACGGAAATAGCAAAAGAACAACATCCTCACCAAATCCCGGCGTACTCTTTCGGTATTTCAAAGCTTATAATAAATTTAAAATTTTATTTATTTAATTCGTACAATTATCTTAAAATATATTATTTAATAAATTTAAAATTTTAATTTTAATTTTAGTAGTCTCTTTTTTAATTCTCAAAAACTTGAGATACATAAAAAAATAATTATACAAATATCCTTTGTGCTATATGTATTTGAAAAAAAATTATAAGCCAAATTTATATTTGTATTATGATTCTATCAAATAGATAAATAGATAAGTATTTCTCATTAACACCATCAAATAGATACTGATGTGGTATTTAACATCTAATGAGGGTCGTGCATGTGATAAAAATGTTATATAATTATTTTTAAAATATCACGTGCCACAATCGGATTGGTTGTTAAATGTTATGTTAACATTATTTAACGGCATTACTGTCGAGTACCAATTTGCTTGACAGAATCATAATATAAATACCGATTTAAGTTAAAATTTTATCTAATTATTTAATTAAAAATGATATAATACAAAAACCATTTGTTTAATTACCTATAAATAAAA
>JBBYHK010000022.1:10191547-10206682 GCA_038382065.1 Adansonia grandidieri | reverse complement strand
AGTTAAAATTTTATCTAATTATTTAATTAAAAATGATATAATACAAAAACCATTTGTTTAATTACCTATAAATAAAATTATATAGGATGAAACCAAAAACTTAATGAAAATAATCAAAATAGTAAACCATACTAATAGGAGACCAAGTTCTAAATTAATGGGGTCAAAATAAAATTATAATTTATTAAAATTTTTCGCATGAACTTGATCCCTGCCTGCCCTCCCTAGATTCGTCTGTGCATTTATTAATTATAGTATTTGCAATTCAGCTTCTACATCAAATCTTATTATAGCAATCACCGTTCTTGATCAAACTACCAAATCCAAAATCAATCTATCTTGAATTCATGAAAATAAAACAGCGTCTATGACTGTTATACAAAGTTCTAACTATAGACGTTCATCCATGATGAAGATATACAATATGAAATCCAAGTTATTCAGGTAACAAGTTCTATTGAAGCGTAAAGAAAAGCAAATGGCTTCAAAATGCACAAGCTGGAGTATACGATGAACACTGCAGAATTTCATCAAAAGTACAAACAATGGAGATTGAATTCAAGATGAAATATTCTCAACATGTACTGTATAGTTCATGCAAATCTTCATAACTAAATAAACTTTTATCACCATCCATTGGTTTCAATTTCACGTGAGATATAAAGCACGTATAGCATGTGAAACAGGGAACAATTTCTTAAATGAAGACTTCCAATAATAAAGTCAAATCTTTTTTTATTACAAATGAGACTCGGAGATAAAAAAAATTATAAATTTTAAAATTTAAAATTTAAATTTATGATAAAATTAATCAATTAAGTTAAACTATAAATTTAAATTAACATTGCTTTATAAATGGATTACTTGGTCTTGAAATCTCATTTAGTTATTGTTCCATTTCGTTGCCATAATGTTACTAACCAATACATTTCACAAACATGATATGACACAAGTCACATTGCAATGGTAAATTGGCAGAAACGACGGCCTTAAAAGTTAAAGCATCTTTTTTATTTCATTGCCAGAGAATAAAAAGTGTAGAAAAAGAAATAGACCTTTTGCAGTTGATGACTATTCTTCCACTGAACAATCAACAAGAAGGGCCAAAAATACATGAATATGTTCATAAACTTGGAGGTTCATACCTTATCAAAGCAAATAACCATAAAAAGCTGAATCAGGTCGGTGGCTCCATTTCTGTCTCTTTCTCGATTCATCTACTTAACAAAGAGATTCTTTCTTTTCAGAGAAAAATGCATGGGTGCCATCAATACATATGCTGCTCAAGACCAAATGTCAGTAAATTGAAATAAGATTATTCCACTTGAACGATGCTAATTATCAAGTAAAAAGATATATGTAGAATTTGTTCGGCGTTTGATTGCAATTAAAGGAGGGATTTTTTTTTTTTGTCCATTTTAGACCATACATTCTCGTTAACTTTATATCGGCACTAAAGGGAATCCAATTCGCCATGCCTCTATATCTATATATATACTCTCCACCGAAGTTAATCATCAAGCACTAACAGATTAAGAGTCTTTGAGAATTCTTAAGAATTAGAAGTTATGGCCTCATTGCAATGCCACAAAAGCACTGAGAAGGGTTTGAATCAAGGATATCATGGTGGCAGATCAATGGGTAATTGGGGATTCAAGAAGGATAACAAATACCAAGGACCCCAGAATGGCTATGCAATGGCTTACAGCGAAGGTGAATGTTATAGCCAATTCCACAATCCCACCCATGGAATGAGCAAACCTCAGAAAGCTTATGGAATGGCTGAAACCTGGGATGAGTCTGGTCACAATCCCACCCACGGAATGAGCAAATCTCAGAAAGCTTATGGAATGGCTGAAAGCTGGGATGAGTATGGTCAATCTCACGACAGCTACCAGTCCCAGAATGGAAATGGAATGCCCAAACCCAAAGTTCATGGTCGTGGGAATGGCTTCGGCAGCCACTTAAATAACGGAACTGCGCATATGCAATCGTATGGGTTTATCAACAACACTAGCCCCGGGAAACTTGAAGGCCGTGGTTATGGCTATGGGGTCCCAAACCCAGGGCCTAGATGCCCGAACAACAGTGGCAGAATGGGCCACGGTTTCAGTAATCACAGGAACTATGAAATAACTGAAGCTTATAGCTATGATGAGGCCAACGACTGTTGGGAGTACGCCAACAATGGAACGGCGCGTAGCCAACCGCACCATCGCGGCAAACACTCCGGCCATGAAAAAGGGTTCATCAGGACTCAAGCTTACGGTCCTGGCAAAAACATGGGCTTTGAATTGACTGAAGCCGAAACTTGTGAGTATAGCGAAACGCACTTTTCCAACGAGCCCCGGTATTATGGCGGAGTCCCTGGATACCATGGTGGCAACGACCACTTGGTTAAGGGTGTGCCAAGGAAGATGAAGGATGGGAATTCGGTTAACAACAGCTCCAGTGACTCTGAGAGTGACAACGAGGACGAAGATTACGGCTTTAGGAAGGTAATAATGGCCTTATTTTCCTCGAATATGAAAACCCAAATATTCACCTTCATTGTTCATCAGCTGATCTCATTTTCTTTTTTCTTTCAGACATAAAACTAATGATTTTAATCTTGGCATGGCATGCAGGTCTGGATAAGCAAAGCAATATAATTAAATCTATACATAAACAAAGTGGAGATGTTGGCATGATAAAAGCCAGACGATATATAAAATAAAATTGCTTTGGAGGAAACTAGAAAATAAAGATTAGCCATATCTTGATGTTTGTGTTTGCATGTAATAGTACCTTACATGAATTAATGATAACCTCTAGCTCTGGATGAGTTGGATTGTTCTTGCTTTGTTAATTCTCCTGTATAATAATCAGACATATGGTACAAAAGTCCTACACTCTCCCACTCTATCCTGTAAAAGAAACTTAAATAAAGGATAGAGGCGCACAAGATGAACTTTAAACCAAACTAATAACCACAACCAGCATTTACAATAATAACTGATCAAAGATGATTTTTTTTTTCCGGGGCAACTGATCAAATTCAAAACTTATGACAAGTGCAAAAAGGAGAAACTTAACACTCGTTTCAAACTACTTCCGTAGATTCTTCATCCTTCCAATAGCTTCCAACTCCTATATCATCATGCTCAAAACCATATCACTTAAGAATTTTAATACTGAAAATTAAAGACAAAAAGAAATGTACTAAAAAAAAAAAAAATTAAAATGACCCGTAGCAGGAAAGGTAGACTTCAGCACTAGTGTAGCCAGCAAATAAGGAAAAGAATGAAGAAGCTAAAGGTAAATAAGAAAACAAAATGACCCAAACCAGGTATACCGGTGATTTTTGCGTAAATGTAATTTTCTTTTTTGAGAAGAGAACACAAAACAAGATAAACAGAACCTCTGACAAAAGGCCCTGCTCCAAACTGTTGTTAAATGCTTCATCCATTTCCTCTATCCTTCGAAATACAAACAAATAACCACAAGCAAATTTTACAATTAATAAGCCAAAGAAGATGACAGGTGCAAAAATGAGAACCTTTAAACCTTGTTCTCAATTGCTGCCAGATTCTTCAACCTTGTCCATCTTCCGACAACTTCAAACGGCTTATACATTATCATGGTTTCACCATGCCTCTTAAAAGTTTTAAAACTAAAAATTAAAAGACATTTAGAAATAAAGATGTGCACTCATTAAGGAATGCAAAATTTCCAAACTTCAAAATCTAAAAGGATGTTGATAAGGAAAAGCCTTAAAAGTAATAGTAAGAGGTTCAAAGAGTACCAAATGCCAATATGAATATTGCTTAGAAACTCCATCAAGCTAAACTGCAAAGTTCAACTTACCAAATCCTTAAGAATAACATAAACACAAAAATGAATAATTAAATAGATATAAATATATATATATATATATATATATATTACATGGAAAATAATTAAGAAGCTGAAAGTGAAAAGTACTTCAGTAAACATAATGACCCAGAGAAAGAAAACGTAGACTTCTGCATTAACAGCCAGCAACCGAAAACTGCACAAGAATACTGCATTTTGAAAACAAAATAGAAATGCACTGGGTGGAACCTTCAAATTCTAAAACGCCATCCTTTTGTCCCCTCTTTCTTTTTCCTCCTTGAGTTGGGATCCCTGAGATTTTCCGGTGATTTTGCTCTTCTGTTTCGAGACTTGCCTGCTTCTTTCAGTAGCTCAGCAGCCTACTCTTTTCATCTTTGAAATCAGGATTTGCAGTTCCAAGCTTTTCTTCTCGCAATTTTAGTACATGCTGCAATATCTCAATTGCATCTTTGACCCTGATTTTTAATCAAAATATAAGCAATTGAATTCTGAACTTAAACAGTTACTGAGGGAATTAAAAATAAAAAGTAAGATATTTATTAAGAAGAATTAGATGAAATTGTACCATAAAAATCATCAAATCCATCCATGCTTACTTATGTCTTCTCAGATGCTATAACTACTTAACAATACATGATAGAACTAAAATGGAAATTATTATAACAAACTATGACTCCCACATCCAGTTCATTCCTCCTAAGTTTATCTTCTGTTTTCTCTGATATGCGAGCCTGCAATCCTGTAGGTAATACCAAAGATCTCCCAGTATATCAATCATAAGCCAGGTTGAATAGAATTTCATGAAGAGCAGTTTAAAATATTAGTTACCTTCCCACAGCATCATAAGTTGCTGCAAGATTGCTATATACTCCTAGAGTATCTTGATGAGATGGGCCACATTCCTGCTCAAGTATGACTCTTGCTTCTTCAAACAACTCAGCAGCTTCATCTATCTTGAACAATTGGACACAAGTTAATCCCATCTGGCTCAAAACAATCCCAAAGAAGGCTGACTTCCTTTCCCCGCTTGCTCTAACCTTTGCGATTGCACGTTCAAAAGAGTTCCTTGCCTCTTCATACCTCCCAAGAATGTAAAACATCACCCCCATCCGTGCTTCAATTCCTGCAATTGTGCTTAGCTGTCCACGTTTATCTTCCAACGACTTCATTGCCTTCTGCAAAAGCTTCAATGCCTCTTCAGGCTCATCTACAGATTCGTATATGGCCGAAATTTCTGTTAAGTCACAGGCTATCTCTTCTGCTGTGGTTCCAGGCACAGGTTTTGCAAAGATTCCAAGGGCATTTTCACAATAGGACTTTGATTCTTGGAGCTTTCCTGTCCTGTGGTATAGGTCAGCAAGACGTACAAAGACAGAAGCAACTGAAGGGTGGTTGTTGCCCTTTGATGATTTGAGAACTGTCAGTGCTTTCTGGTAGGAGAAGACAGCCTCGTCAAAGCGACATAAAGACATGTAAATATTGCCAATGCTGACATCAATAGCAGCAACTTCATTGTCCTGTCCGTTAGCAATCATTGCCATGCTGGCTAGGACAAGGTGCTCAAGGGCTGCTTCATAATCCCCCTTTGCCTCGAATATGAGTGCCATCAAGCGGCGGTCAGCTGCCTCTTTGAGTGATGCTGCTTCACTGTGTGCACGATGAATTCCATGAGTTTTCTTGCACAATTCTTCTGCTTTATCAAATTGCATTGCTTGAACCTGAGCCTCAGCCAAGTACCTGCCATTTCCATTAATCATGAACATACTATTGATAGCATAACAAAAACTCATACATTTTTATGCAAAAATAAAATAGAAAATAAAAATCTGGGGAAGACCTGGAAACAGAACAAATCTATTGCAGAAATTTCTAGATTTTTCTTCCCTATAATAATACTTTGAAGTTTGAATCTCAATAAAGAGGAGCTGATTTTTTGCAGTCAACCAAAATTACCAAATAACCTCTTCTCTTTTCTCTCCAATGCTCCGTTCTTTCTTTCCTCCACTAAAAATCTATGCCTTTCTTGATTTAACGCAAATACCCAAAAAAACTCAAATCTTAGTACTTGATCTTAACAATAAATCATTTAGAAAGAGAGTAAGATAACCTGCAAGTCTCCCAAACTCTAGCATCTGTTTCACCTAAAGCCTGGACCTGAATCTTTAGGCCTTCTTCATAGCACCCAATCGACTTCTCGACTTGACCCAGCATCGAATACGTGTCTCCCTGCTGCATATGGCTCGAAAAGGCGGCCAACGCGTGATCGGGACCACGTTCCTCATTGGTTACTTGAATTGCCCGCTACAGCACCGGGACCGCCTCATCGAACCTCCCCAAGCTGCAATAGATCGCCGCCAGCACATGCAAACTCATCGCCAGATCCAAGATGGGCTCATCTTTCAGGGCGCATCTCTCGAACGACTTGGCCGCTCGAATTGCATATCCAAAGCCTTTGCTGGACCCTCCCCAGAAGCGATAGTGTCTCGGGCCAATTTAAGTAAAAAAGGACCAAGGTCCGGATTGTCGAGTGAGGAATCGTCCAGGTTGGGTGACTAGGGTGGAGGTTTCTTGGCGCTGCGGGCGAGGGATATCTTGGATCGGGAAGGGAAATGAGATGGAGGCTTGCTGTTGGGGGTTCGCAGTGGATTTTGCGATGGTGGCTCCGGTACGGTAATCCGCAGCGGTGGCCCGTCGGGTGGAGATTTGACGGAGACGAGACCGGGAATTGGTTTAAAAAATAAATTGCAAACACTAAATTAGAAAATTTGATTTGCAAGAGGAAAGGAAACTTGGCTGATTTGATAATGGAGATAAAAAAAGAGTTACAGAAAAAGAAATTAAAAAGGAAAAAAAAAATCAAAAAGAGATTTACGATTAGAACAAGCTACCAATCACTTTGTGTAGTTCAACTGAGAGGAAGGTTTGGAGTCAATCGGAAATGAAAGCCCATCAAGTCCTTTGAATTTTGCTGGCATGCATTTGAATCAACGTAAAATGCCCGGGAGTGGGAGTTAGTTGCGGTTGGTTGCGGTTCTACGAGCAAATTACCTTATTCGTGTTTTTCAAAAATTAATCGAAATGGAGATAAATATCTTACACAATGGAATGAACTTGAATTTTAATTCATTGTTTTTTTTTTAATTTAGAAGAATATATTTTTTTCATAGTTTTTTAAGGTTCTTTCGTTAATCTAAAAATAAAATAAAATTCTATTTCAATAATTATTTTTTCATAGTTTTTTAATATTTATTTTTACATTATATAAAATAAAATAAAATTCTATTTAAATAATTTTATTTTTTAATTTATAAAATAATTAAATTAAATTAAATATATTTAATATTAATTCAAATTAAAATTAAATTAAATAAAAATTAAACTAAAATCAAATCGAATATTATAATCCAAATCAAATTTTGATTTTTTGCCGGGCCTAAGCCGCAGCAACTTGCTTAAATTGACCACTCAAGATTTAGCTTTGGGTCTTTTAATGGGCCGACTCTTGATTTGGGTTTCGCCGGAATCCTTAACCAAGTCCATTTGTTTTGGAGTAATATCTTCAGAGGGTAGCCCACAGCCACCTATACCCACTACAACGAATTTGAATATTCATTAACTATTTTTATTTTTTTAAAGCTTTGTTTTTATATTTCTGGGGCAAATTTTTCGTAGTTTCCAACCAAATATGACAAAACTTACCAAGTCTTGTCCATGGATTTTAGGTCGCAACGTTATATAAAATTGCATTTTTAATACTTTAGCAGAATTATATTTGATAATTTTAAATACAATACACGAAACAATATGAAAGATAACACAAAATATTATACGGATAAATAAATGTATTAAAATCTATACAATATAGATTATTAACGTATCAAAATTTTATAAATACAAAATACTTTAAATATATCTATGACACATAAAAATATATGAGTATAACATGAATACATGACTTATGCGATCTAAGTAAGAATACATTTATTCTACAATTTTCACAACTTGATTAGTAATTAGATATTACAACGTGAGTGAAAATAAAAAATTATCTAATAATAAAAGATATACAGGTAATTTTTTTTAAAAAATTTATATGACGATTTTAAATTTGTGAAAATTTTTTTTAAAGTTAAATACTTAAATACCATTAATTATATTTTATGTTATAACCTAAATTTAGTTTGTATTCAGTCAATCTTTTAATATAACATAGACAAAAAATAAAAGTATTTTATATGTTATATATATATATATATATAAACCTCTTGCAAAAATATACGTAATTAACATACACTTCAAAATGTGTAAAAATATAAAAAAATGTTGAATGTTTTTTTTGAAAAAAATACTATTCATGGTGTTGACAAGCGTCAACAATAGACATGAGTAAAAATTGAGTAGCCTACTTTGCTTAGCCCAATTGGGTTAGAGCGTAAGTTTTAATTCTTTTTATACATATTAATTTTAAATTAAAATAATATATTTTTATATAAATTTAATTATAAAATATATTTAAATATTAATATAAAATAATTTTTATAGAAATAAATAAAATTTAAATTTTAATAAATGAGTCGAATTGAGTTAAATTTGATTCTAAACTTAAGAATTAAATTCTTTGTTTAGTTCACAATTTGACTCAGGACGGGTTCTAATCAATGGGAATAGAAAAAGTTAAGCCTATTGTCGAATTTGCAAGATATGCAAATGGCTTTAGAGATTAAAAGTAAGGAAGATTTGAAGTACATAAATGAAGGAATTATCTTAGCGTTGACATTCAACATACATGTTTCATGCATGGATAAGGACAGGAGATGCCCAAGCCCTTAAATAGCTACTTTTATTATTCCTTTTTTATCTTAAAGAGAGATTAATTGCCTTTATCAAGGTTCTTAGAGCCAATTCTCATGTTTTTGGGTAATTCTTTTGTAAGGTTTTCATGCTCACATGACTCTAAAAGCTTTCAAAACTGATTGGGTATGTTAGCACCTAAATAACACAAAGTCTAAAGGACTTCAAATTCTATCCTGATATGCTTTAATTAGTTTATCTTTAGTATTGCTGTTAGTAGAGTAGTTCAAGTTGAAAGTTACTTTTCATCATAATAACAATATTAAATGGATAAAATAAATTAATTTTTGGAATTAAAATCATGACTTTTACTATTAAAACACTAATTCTTTTTTAACATAACCTTTTTCCAACGACAGTAGCTTCTCTGATCATTGACTTCGAAGTCATTGAGAGCTTTCATTGAAGCAAAGAGGATAAGATTTGGTCACAAAATGTCAAGTGCTAATATATGGAGGGGACCCATATCAGATTAAACTTCAAGTCACCAGTCGTTTTTCTCCACAATTTTGATATGCGCTATAACTTTTTCAAGTCCTATAAAATGAGGTCTTCTTATAGCCAAATGGTCTTCAGGGTGAATCAACTAAAGATTAATCAGCAAAAACAACAGAACAAAAAAGTAGTTGAAATCTTACAAGGTATTAGTTGCTCACTCTCCGTCAAAGTCTTCCAGCAAATGCTCAACACTGCCCCCAAGCAGTGCTCGAAGTCTTTGCGGAGAGTGAACAAAACTTGTCTTGATTCGTTGGTGTACACTAGCGACTATCGTGTGCATACTTCCAATGGAATCCATTGCTCACTCTCCCCCAAAAGCTTCCGCATTTGCCTGTGTAAAGAGGCTTTAAACCGAAGCTCTTGGGGTGAGAGTGGATAATGTTCACCATTAATTCTTCCTGGCTGCATTTTTTTTGGCAAGTCATATTCCTATTTGAGGTAAATGATCAGCAATCTCTGATTCCTGAATCTTTTATTTCTTTGGCTATGCACCTTGCAGTAAAATCATGAACCAGAAAATTGCTAGTTTCAAAACCCAAGTTTCATGTTTGCAGAAGATATACTAGTTGACAACCTGATCAAAATGGATTACTCTGGTGAAATCCTATCGATTTTTCCCCCATATCCGTTTACAAAGCTTACAATGGTTGACACACAGAATTCACTCAAAAAAGCCTTAAATAAGTAGCAGCAGGCAGAAAATTGATCCTAAAAGGCTAAAACTAACTACTATTTTTTCCCCATATCCATAGCTCAAGTTTGTGTTCCTATGTTATGCTTTATACATGCAGTAATTTTCATTTTCGGTTCATAGGAAGGAGAAGGGTTAATTCCTTTTCGTTTGTCTAGATAAGTTGGAAGGTTTTAGTTGGTGGCAGCCATGGAACATTTTAGACTAAAGTGCAAGTTGGATGCCACTATGCCAGTTATCAGTAGTGATGATCATGATCCCCAGTTAGAGGCCAATGGTTGGTGGTCCAAAATATTCGTAATGAGGAAATAGGCTTCCATTTCAAGACCTCCTACGATAATCTCCTTTCCTTTTTTTTTTAATTTGGCATTTGATCCGAATGTCAGGACTTGACTTAAAGCTCTAATTTTGTTGGCATATCTTTTTTTTTTTTCTTTGTAAATTAATGAGTTAAACTTACTCTAATTTTATAGCTAAATCTAAAAGAAACTCTTGTTTCTTTGTAGCGATGTTCAATCAGATAATTCAATTAACTGATAGACCAAAATATCATTCATCAACTTAGTTAATTTTTATTTATTTTAACTGCTAACTGAACCGAATTATAAGGTAATCATATTAACAGAACCAAAAATTATTTCGATTAATTCAGTTAGTTCATTGAATTAGCCAAATTTTAATTATCTAAATTTTAAAATCTTTAAATTTAAATTTTTTTCATGATTCAAATAAGTATAATCATTCAACAAATATTCAAATGTCAAATATAAGTAAAAAGTACATCTATAGTAAGTAAAAAATTTCAACAATATAATACTTAAAACATCTAATAAAGACTAAAAATATTATCTTGATTAATTCCGTTAATTTTACTTAACTAATAACCAAAATTTTTTTAATTCTTTATTTAATAACCGAACTAAAATATTTTTGATTAACGGTTGACTGAAACAAATTTTATTTCGGTCGAATTAATTGGAAGGGAATAGTGAATGTACCTATTTCTTTGTGTAATTATCAATCTGACAATGAAGATTGGACAAAAGGTTATGCAAAAATCAAAATAAAGTAAATATTGTTACCAAAAGTTTGAAGTTTGGAATTCCGATATTATGACTTTTATTTAAAGTATATGTATTCAGTTCGCTTAACAATGCTTATAAATACTTATTAAGAATTATTTTATTACTAATTTTATTTTATTTTATTTTTTGTATTTTAATTAAATTCAAAAAAAAATAATTCATTAATTACATTTTTCTTTAAATATTATCTTAATCAATGTTATTAAATACTAATTAAATTTTTTTAAAATACAATTATGATACATGAAAATACGTAAACATAATTAATGCATAAAATTGAATCATAGTGATAAGTTGAGAGAAAATTAAAAAAAAAATAAATGTTAACATTTACGATTCATCATTTTACACGGAAATATTTTTAGTGAAGATAAGATAATAAGTTTATTCACCTTGTTGGAGCACTAGGTGAAATTCAAGTGAATATCTTAATAACCAATCACAACGCTTCTTTTTACATTATTAAAAAAAGAAGTAAAATTGACGAAAATACAAGTAATAAATAACATACCTATCATAGAATGCCTTTTGCCTTTGTATAGTCTTGTGCGATTCTTACAAGAGAAAAGCTCTAGGGAGGTAAATCCAAAAACCTTCGTCAAATACTATGGTTAAAGTAATAAAATTATTATTACGGCCGCCTCTGAAATATATCTGTATATGGACCGGATCGGATCAGATTTAGGCTGAGTTTGAGTATGATGTTGAAATTAAATAAATTTATCCAAGTTCGATCTTGTCTAAAATATGAGTCTTGAATTTTACTCAAGTCTATTCATATTTTTAAATAAGCAGTCCAAACCCGTTTAAGCTTGCTTATATTTTTTTTATAATTTATTTTTTTAAATTTAATCTTTATTAATTTAATAATTTTCTTTTATTAAGTTTAGAAGTATAAATAATTTAACATAGTTTTTAAAGTTTATATTATAATATTATATATATGTACTGTTTATATGACAAAAATTATATAATATATAAAATATAAAATAAATATATATAATATAATAGTAAAATGGGTCGGGTCGAGTCGAGCTCGGACTTTAAAAGTTAGACTCAAAGCCTGGCCCATTTTTTAATCGGACCTAATTTTTTTGTCCAAGCCCATTTTTTCGATCTAATATTTTTGTCCATACCCTTTCAAATATCGGATGGACCTTCGAGCTTGAGCGGGTAAACGGACCCGTGAGTACATCTACTCTCAAGCTAAGCTAATGTAATAAAGAATTTTTCAAAACCTTAAGATTTGATTTCAGACTTCATTGCTATTAAGAATTTTCAATATTAAAAAATATATTTTTAGTTAAATATAATATATTTTTTATTCTGCTTAATCATAGATAAATAAAAATTTATAATAAATAAATTTATTATAATAAAAAATACATAAAATTAAAAATAATTAAATGAATATAGATCAAACTATCGAAAAATTTAAACATTATTATATAATATTGTTTTAACTACATGAATTAAAGATGACATTTTCCAGGGAATAAGCCGCTGTCTCTTATATCCCCAACCAATCATCTCCCTCAATTCAACCATCAAACAGCTTGATTATTTAATTTAGATTCGTAGATATTCAGTTCATAAGACGTGACATATTGCTGATCAAATCAACTAATCAAACCCTAATTTAGTTTTTTTTTAAACAAATACAATTAATGTCTTTAACGCCCAGATTAACAGCTTACTTAGTACTATTGAGAATGTCACTAAGATTCAACAGGATTTGATTTATTGAAGGCCTTGAATCTGGCAACCTGTTAATGCAACCCAAAGCAATGTCCAAGACCTTCAAAGCCTGCTTCCGCTCTTTCCCTTGCACATGAAATTCGAAAAATGCAATTTTACCTTGTTTTATGCTTTCCTCCATGCCAAGTATGCACTTTATGTTAGCCAGCTCCTTTACTCCGGCTAGAATGTCGAGTAAGATCAGCCCAAAATTGAAAATATCGCTCTTCTGGCTTAGGTCCTTACAGTAACTACTTCCTGCACGTTCTTCATTAGAATCTTGGATGCACTTAGCCAACTGGACGAAGCCGTAATCTGATAACCGAGCCGTTAGGTCGATGTTTATCATGACATTGGAGGATTTTATGTTTCCATGAACGTTCAATTTCAGGTTCTTTTCTGTTGGGGGTGATTGTGCATGGATGAAATCGATGGCTCTTGCAATGTAAACTATTATTATCAGACGTTCGTTCCAATTCAAGGCAGTTTGGCCACGCCTCCCACCTCGATAATCAAAACAAAACATTGTATAAACATAACTTCCAAAGGAACTTGGCTTAGAATTTAATCAAGGTCGATATTATTCATGTTATTCAATTGATATCTAGTTAACTGTTAGGACAATGATGCAAGATGAGGTACTCACCTGAAAGAAGGTCAGCTAAGCTTCCCATGGGATAGTAGTCACAAACAACAAGCTTGATCCTCCTGGAATACAAGTAAGCAGTGATTGGGACGAGGTACTCGCCCTTGTTGGAAACCTGAGCCAATCTCTCGACTCTCCTGCCGAACTCATTCTTCCCAACTATCACCTGCCGAAACCTCTTTAGGGCGCAAAGTCTACCATTGGATAACACCACTTTTTCAGTTAATCCCCTGTTGTTCTCTCCCAGCACACCGACGGCTGTCCTCAAAACCTCCTTCAGGGACGGCGCTGGCCCGTGATTTTCACAAGATATTAACGGCAAGTCCTCCATAAATCCTACCATGCAATCATCATATTCAGAGATGGACCCTGATCTGCTGTTTTCACCGTAGTCTTTATAATTCCTTTTGGGTTTTGTAAAGGCCCTTGTCAACATTCTTTCCTTGTGAAAGATGAAAAAACAAAAAAAAAAGAAAAAAAAAGAAAATTTAAGGGAAATGGTGGTTCTGGGAGACCAGGTTATTGAGGGGAGGGGGGTTGGATCCAGTTTTTGGCAGGTTTAGATTGGTTTAACGTGTGGGTCTTTTTCCATGGAAAACATCGAAACCAGGGTGGTGATACTTTGTTTTGGCATTTTCTTGTGGTTCATTAAATCCAAGGTATGACCATGGAAATTCTCTTCGATTCTGGTTGGCTTAAGCATGCTTAGAAACAATCTTAATTAGATTTCTTTTCTTTCGTTCTTGTATTTCAAGTAATGAAGTTAGATTTCAAGGGTACCTGGTGGGAACCATGATAAGTTGCACAACACGAATCTTTCCTTCCTCCATGATAAAAGATTATTTAGATTTCAGATTCCAAGGTAAGAATAACAAACGAGTTTCTCTAAGCTTGAGATACGGTAAAAAACTATTTTTTTTTTTCAGCTTGACAAATTGCTCCGTAGAGTACTCCCCAGTTCCCATAAGTTGTCTTCAAATTCTTTTTGCATTTTGACATTCCTTTAAATTTTATTTTTTGGTTTTCAATTCTAGTAGTACTAAATAATTAGGCCCAAGAATTTGATATAGCCTACATACCTGTTTCACTTTAAAGGCCAGTCAAAGTACCTCATGAATTCTAAATAACACCCTTAGGCCCAAAGTTAAATCCTGGGGAGGGAAACCCAACTAGCCTTCATGCTTTGCTGGGCGTTTGTAATTGAATTGGTCAAATCTTCAAATTGTTGTACTATAATTTAAAAATTCCAAATAAAAAAGAGTTTATTTTTCTTCTGCCAACTTTGAGGCGTCGTTTCTATCCCCATCCTATATGATAATCTCATCTCTCAGTTTGGCAAAAAATTTATTAAATCCTCCCACACTCATAATACGCCAAGATTACAAAACAACCCCTACCCTTACCCTGCCTGGACCTAAATTCGTATTTTAAGTACTAAATTTGTTCCCCCAAGCCAAATATTTAAACTTAGAAAGCCTTCTAGAGAATATTCATTGAACGCATGTTTCTTTGTCAAACCTAAAGCTTGTCGTATACGATACCGAATCAAAGTTTAAATGTGAATGCCAAAAGTCATATTTACCCAGATTTTCATTTTTTTAGTAGGTTTGTGCAAATTAGTGCGTTTAAAACAAATCTATTATTATAGTATTTATTTAATTTTTTCAATCCTGAGAGCCACGTGTTGGGTGACCCTGTTGCCCGCTTGCGCCCTTACCTCTTCTCGCCCAGTCAAAACCACCGGCCCTGAGCCTGACTCCCTAACCAAAAAC
>JBBYHK010000022.1:10180930-10191447 GCA_038382065.1 Adansonia grandidieri | reverse complement strand
GTTGAATCGGAACATGACGTTACCCGCGAAGAAACCGTTACTGATTTACCAAAATCCGACCCTACAACCGCAACCGCCATCCTTCTCCCTAGCGAGAGACCCGGGTTTGAACCCGCCAAAGTAGTTGATTTCAAGCACGATGATGCCTCGGAAACCGACTCCGACGTGGGATCCGTTCCGTTGACCAAGATCAGTTTTCATCCCGTAAACCGTCACTTCCCGAGGCGTCCGTGGATTCCGTTCCGACATAAGCACAATTGCCGTTTCCACAGGCGGTTCAGGCCTTTGAACCCAGGGTTCCAGGAGAAGCGCTTTATTTCTTATGGCAACGATATGATACTGTCAGACGAGAGGAGCTTTGACCCGGAGTCGCGCAGCGGTGTTCGCCAGATCCAGGCGAGATGGGGCAGCTTTCCTGATGATGGCACCGAATCTAAGGAGCGTGTAGATTTCATAAAGCCTCATCACCATGAGCATGAGCATGAGCATGACCACGATCATGAACACGATCATGAGGACGATCACCATCACCACCACCACCACCACCATCATCAACACCGCCACCATCACCACGGAGAGGAAGAGGAAAGGGATGAGACAGAGGAGCATGAGCACGAGGGCGGGTTCATGAGGTGGTTTCGCAAGTTTTTTATTCATTTTTGAAGATATCATGCACGTTATTAAATCATAGTGAACTTGTGATGCATCTATCTATGTTTATTTTCCTTGGGTAATTTTCACTTTCTGGTTTTATGCCCTTCGGTTATGGGTATTTAGTGTACTTTATTATCGGTTGTAAATAAGACGGCATCCGTACGGGATGAAGAATACGGTATTGCCTTGTATAATAGTACTACAATATTGGACTCATTGGCTAGATCACTGGTTTTCTTCATTATGTTTTTCATGAATTTAGTTGTTGCAATGGAAACTTTTAACTGAAAAGATCGATTGAAGAGATCTAGATCAAGTTAAAGACAAAAGGAACTATTTTTATGTGAAAATTAAAGAATAATAAAGGCTCAGAAATTTTATTATTCAAGGGTTCATAACAGAGCCGAATCCTAGAAATGACTGGCGCATGAACCACTCTGTTGTGGGCTGGTGAGCTCGGCGCATGGCCATGGGCTTACTTCGATTGCAGCCCCAGTTACAGCTGAGCACTTCCATGGTGGAGATCTTGGTCCACTCATGCCGTGGAGGTTAACCTTTGAAAGACAGATGCCGGTGAAAGGGGCGTTCTTGAGTCCTTGTATCGAACCTGCTCGCTGGACTTTCACACCCCAAATGTTCTTTAACGTAACGCCATTGACATACGGGAGAGCGTTTGGGTTAAAATTGTTATCAGGGTGGTCGCCGGTGTCGCCTGCTATTTTTATACCTGTTCTTACGTTTTCCATGAACACTTCAGACACCGTGATGTTCTTTATAAACCCTCCCCTGCCAATGTTAGTTTTGACATTAACACCAACTCCGGTGTTGTAAAGAACTATGTTCTCGGCCAAGACATTCTCCACTCCTCCAGATGTTTCACTTCCCACTGCAATTCCGGCAAATGGGGTCATCCCTGTTACTCGCCGGATGGTGATGAAAGAGCTGGGATGTCCATATGCGATCCCGTATTCATCCCATCCACTCTTCACGGCCACGAGGTCATCTCCGGTAGAAATGAATGAGTCTTCTATACAGACATTGGAGCTTGAATCTGAACAATTCATTTTCAGTTTCTTTCTCTCAACATTTGTGGGAAATCAGAGTTTTAAGAGGTTCTTATTCAACATAATCAGCCCTGCCTGAGTGCTTACTTGTGTGCGAAAATGAGACCCTAAGAAACAAGAATCCAACGAATAAAATTGATTTCAATTTTTTTCTACCTGGATCAATCCCATCAGTATTTGGGGAGTCAGGTGGAGCCAGGATGGTAACATATCGGATAACAACATTGCTGTAAAGAACAAAAAGTATGTAAGTTATGATTCTAAACATACAATTCTTACATGGTATAAAAATGCAAGAATAGCCAACAAAGTTAAAACAGTCCTATCTGGTCATAATAGCGAATCCAGTTACTAACTTATCAACCCTGGTACTCAGTGTGCTATCGAAAGTAAATCTTCAGATGTAAGAATTAATGCAAAAATTACCTGCAATAAACAGGGTGAATATTCCAGAAGGGGGAATTTCTAAAGATCACATTGGAAATGATAATGCCTGTGGAATTCACAAATTCAACGAGGTTTGGTCTTGTAAACTGGAGAGTCCTCTTCCTCCACATGTTCCACCAGATACCTCCTTGACCATCAATTGTGCCATTCTCACCTGTTATGGTTGAAACGAAATGAATCATGGAAATTCAAGTTGAAGTTATATAAACCGAGTCAATAAAACGTCGTCGTCATCAATTACTTGCCATTCACCTTGGTAAGACAATAATAACATGAGGATCCATGACAATAAATCATGTCGTTCACACTTGACAGTGTATAATAGGCTTTTCTGTATATTGATAATCTATGTTACTCGAGTTCAAGGGTAAGTATTAGATACGAATATATGTTCGACATAGATATGTTCAATTTTTTCTGTATTCTTTTATATTTGAAGATCATACCCCTATACCTATGTCCTAATATGTGTTGGATGGGAGTTCTTTAAGGAAAATAAAGACTCGGAGTAACATGGTAAATGATTATGTCAAATTGTAGGTTCCAAATTTAAATCATTCATGATGGTTAATGGTAGACAAAAAAAATATATATCTTAAATCATATATGTTGCAGGCTATCAGAGTAATCCACCAGATTTTTATCAAGGCTTACCAGTGATCACCACATCTTGCAATCCATCTCCATGAATAAAGCTCATATATCTTCCTCCAGGGCGCTCCCTTCCCCTTCCATAAGATGGCAAAGGAGCAATTAAAGGCCAATTCAAAGTGTCCTGAGATATAAATCCAGGAAGAAAATTATAAGAAGCATCTCCAACAAATCATATATATGTGTGTGTGTGTGTGTGTGTGTATTAAGAGCATGGGGTTCAATGAAGTTTTTGAAACTTCAAAATTCGGAGAAATGCTTCAAAAGGGCTTCAAACAGGCACGAAGAAAGAAAAACAAAAAAAAAAGAGCTAGAAGGGTAGAAAATTGATCTCTTGAGAGAACAACAAATTTGTGGCCAAGGGAGTTAATTAGAAATAAATTGATGTTACTTCAGAAGATAAAAACATATCCACATATGCGAAGGGAAATTAGATCCGCATGTGTTTGCGTATATGCCTAACTCAATTAACCAAATAAAAGCTCAACTCTTCATTCCTATGAGGTTGGCTTCGTGAATCTCAAGCAAATAAGACATCGATTTTTATTTAGTTCATTTGTGAAAATCAAATGTTGGTTCACCATATGACAAGTAGAAACAGCCACAGATAACGATATTTTCTACCTTAAACAGGCCACGAGTTACTCACAGCAAAATCTAGTCTTCAGAGGATAACGTTAAATTCTGTCAACACCAGAACATTTACTGAAACATGATCCCAACATTGAGTAACATTAATTTGTTACGACTAGTTTTCAGCATGTTATAACTCGAGTAGAAGTACATGATGACAACACTCAGCAGACTTGAAGCAAAAAAAGATTTCAGACTAACGAACAGGAAACATGGTTCTCTAATGATCAGAAGATAACAGTCAAAAACTACATTGCTCGATTTTTATTTTTCTTGAAGTATAAGTGTTTGATACTAATATCCAATGCATATGCCCACCTAAATAAGAGATAAGATCTTCCAAATATAGAAAAAAACATAAAAAAAGTAAATATATCTATCCCTATCCAGTACTCCCGTCAAAATCTGAGTAACAAAACAAAATAAACTCCTCCTCTCCTTAAGTATGACAATAACCATTTTCGTTTTTAACTTCCAACAATATATTAATTAAAAGGTGTTGTAGCATCATCCATTCAGATTGTTTACTACACCTATTAATGAAGAAGACTAGATTTTATTATTTAATTAACAAGCACTAACATTGTAATACGACAACATTTATGTTAATGTAGATAGCAGCACGCTGGACAACAATGCTTGCCAGCCAGCTTTCTGTCGATCCAAATTGTTGACACCCATAAATGTGATCACAAGCGACCAAACAACGGCGACCCACGCAATTTTTCTTTTTCTTTGCAACGCTACGTGGACCCCATGGTTCGTACTTCATACAGACATCTTCAACCCAAACTTTCAACACCACCATCCGCCACCCTGGCGGAGCCAACCAATGTCAAAATATAAAAAAATGACATTTCAACCATATTATACAAATCACAATACTAACTTGTAACTATGATATAACCAAGATCCAAATCTTTAAACAAAAAGGAAAAGAAAAGCAAAAATAGAATTCCTGAAAAAGAATCACACATTCAAGTTGCAATTATTATCATAAATAATTCTAGTAGCCGGTGGATAATTAAAACCCAGATTCCAGCTTTCATTACCATTTTAGAAGAAAAATAATTTTACATGATTAATTCATTTCAGCTCAGACCCATTTTCCGTCATAAGTAAACCTCATTTTTTGAGTTAAAAAGGGTACTTTTAGCCATATTAAGAATGGACGGGGATCAAATAAAGACTCTAAGTTCGAAACATAGAGTTTTCCATTGTCAAAAGAATAAAAAAGTGATACAGAGATAGAGAAAACTATGATACTATTAAGTATTAGTAAAAAAAAGCTAAAAGATTTGACTTACCTGAGTGGCTTTTATAACAGCACCTCGAGCCAAATAAAGCGTCATATGGCTAGTAAGATTAAAGCTGTCCGTTAGGTAAATCCCAGGAGGCACATAAAGCAGCATGCCATCTCTCCTTCTCAGATGCTGAATCTGATATATAGCTTCCCGGAAGGCCTTTGTATTGAGCGTCTTTCCGTCCCCGACACCGCCAAAGTCCGTTATCGCTACCTTATCGTTTCTGTATCTCATGGGTGCTATCCCCGAGCACGTTACCACGTCCCCATAAGAAATGTGAAACCAAAATGAGGCTTCGATGATGAAGCAACAAAGCAAAACCGAACCCAACGCTCCAAACATTCTGTTTACAAAAAAAACAAAAATAAAGGAAAGCTTAATTGGAGAACGACAAAGAGAAAATTAATTAAATGAGCTTTAAGTACGTTGATGAAATACTTTGGTGTAGATCTGAAGAGTGGTACAAGGAGAAAGCTCCACAGGGTTTCTTTCTGGACAAGATCAATAATAAAAGAGAAGAAATCAAAATAAACAAATAAATTGATGGAGAGCAGTTGAGACAGAGAGTGTGAGGGGAGTGAGAATTGGGTTAGCAGAATCTAAGCTTGTTGTAATTAACGAAACGGAAAATAATGGCAGGGTAGGCGTCAAAAGTCAGAAGAAATGCACGGTCCATTAATTAAAGACAGTTGCTTTTATTATTTTATCTACGCTTTCGTCCTTTTTGCACAGTTTCTATTTTTTTTTTCCATCTTACTACTATAATACTTATTACTAGGTAGTGGTAATGTTTTTATTATTTGTTGGTAGCATTACTGTTGGAGATTGATTTGTTCTTCGTTAATGATGTTTATGAATGAAATTTTTAACGAGTTTTTAAAATCATTACTTTTAACTTAACTAATTTTAAAAACTATCTTAGTAGCATTTGATGACAAAATAATTTATAAATCACAGTCCCCGGAATCGGAGCGTCCATTGCGTTTTTAAAGATTTGGCAGAAGAACCTGACTAGAAGAACCCTACAGCAAACTGAATGCGACACTCCAATCCAAAAGCTTTGGTTTCAACCGTAAATAGCAACTCACCATTGGGTTTCCCCCTTCATACCCGTATTTCATTAAAAAGAAAAAAAAAGAAAACGATTTGGCTCCAAATCTGGAGTTTTTGGCATTCTTTGATCCATCTTCGACTTTATTATAAAAGTTGCTAGACAGAGCAAGTTCTCATCATGTACCAACATACCATATATCTATCAAAAGCCGAAAGTGAAAATGCTTTTCTGTTTTGCACCTGGAACATGCAAAACTAAAGATATTTAACATAAAATTTCTGTTGTGCACAGATATCTACAACCAAATACCAATACAAAAACCCCGTTATTCAATAATAGCAAAAACCACAACGAAATTTTTTATTTGTTTCTTCATTTAGGAAAATCTGTAGGTCGTGGATTAGCTTACATGACAGCTGCTATCAACACAAGACGCCTAAAGATTATGTTCTACCAAATAGAAGCATAAAGTATGAGGAAAGAGGAGGCTGACTATGCCTGCAGGAAGCCCGATACTGCCTACCCTGCTTCTAATAACAAAGAGTAGTTCACTTATCACTCATTACAGCGGCCTAGATATCCACAATCTTTCGATCGGCTCATTCCGATCTTTGACAGCCAAATGCTCTGTAATGTCAGCCAATGACTTCAGGTTGCACTTGATCAGTGCCTCAACAAAGTAGCATGTTTCATCCTTGGTGTTCCCATCTGGTACATCCACCACAAATGACTCAATCACTAACGTTCCTGGTCTGTTATCAATGACCTCGGGATGGACTGTAACGATGGATGAATAGTTCTGCCTATTTGCGTAGTAAATACAATTTTGCAGCTTCAGCAAATTAGAATAGATCATCACAAAAGTACAGGACATTATAAAAATCAAAATTCAGTCCTCTTCAATGCAGAATAGGTACAATAGCATTTACATAGATCCAAATATTAAGAGAAAAGGAGGCTGGATAATATATCTCAGAACTGAAAACCAACATATCTTCAACGACATGATGAACAACATTGCTGTGCCTTCATATGTGCATAAACAAAAATTATTCTATTATAACAGATCCATAACATACAAATAAACCAGGAAATCATTGGCACTGGCACTACAATGGGGTCCAAGTGAAATGTGTAAGTAGCACAAGAAGCATAAATGATTGGGTTAGAGGAAATAGCCACAAGAAGGCGTATAAATTGCCCTGGACAGGGTGCAAAGCACATTCATGCCACTGGCCAAATATAACAGGCATAGATTTCACAAGTCAATTTGGAGGGATATATATCTCCTTCTAGTTTCACAACTTGAATTTGCAGTTTGGTAAAGCGATGCTCCATTTCAAACATGAAAAAAAAATCTCAGAGCATAATATTGGACCAATTAAACAATGATTTTAACAGTTCATACTCAATCCTCAGAGTCTTGTCCAATGACTGGTAACAAAAGTTAGCGTCTTCTGTCCACCTTGAAAGTTGCAAGTAACCAAATCCAAAACTTTATTACATTTTCAGGTAATTTATGCATTTCAGCATCTAACAGAATATCATGCAATAAGAGACCCAAAAAAAAAAAAGTTACTTTGAGATGAATACTTATCAGTCAAAATTATATGTTGAAAAACTATTATCGAAATTCAAAATTCCATCAAGGAAACGTGTCCACTCAAGATAGATATTGGGCCTGTCTACAGTGTTGATGTAAGATTGCATACTATTTTCTTCTTAGTGTACAGTCTTTAAATCAACTTTTGATGAGCTATGAATTAAAACTGCTGAAATTTATCGTGACTTCTGTTGAAATATAAATATTACTTGCTCTATTAGGTATTAATGATGTACTGTCTGCAATACAGCCTGCTCAAGGCATGCCTATGCACAAAGTGGAGACATGTTTACACTCCAGTTGAGAAGGAATTGGTTTTTGATATTGTAAATAAGCTACTGGGTTCAAGAAAACTGAGTATCTTTGTCTACATTTCGAACAGAGTATGCATCTGTAACAGCCGCATTATTTGACTTGTTGGAGTTACTTTCTCTATTGCCTTAGGATATAACAGATTATGACGATGTTAGATATTGCTGCGCAGAAGCTGAAGTTTGCTTGGAATGCTGGCCTCTAATGACAGTTGCAATTAAAGTGATCGACACTGCTCCCTGAGGTAGAATACTCCAGGTTGTTAATCATGTTTTGAGCCCATAGCTGACCAAGGCCCCTGACTATTGCAATTGGAACTTGGAGTCCTTAGCTGCCCTATTTAACATACTTGCATTACAATGCAGGCATATTTTTTCTTGAGTGCATATGATATGTATGTATTCTTTTTACAGCATCAATGAACTTCAAATAATGCAGATGACTTCGGCTTTAATCACATTCTCTGGGTAGATAGTGGTCGACATGGTGTGTGATGCTGTGTTTGTGATGGAAAGCCAGAGGGTCACGCAGAAAAAGTTGAAATCATCACATAATTTCTGTTTTTTCCTTAACTGTATTATCACTTGAAGACCTGAATTTTACTGTCATCAATTCTGCATGTTGAATAATGAAGAGAGGGCAGCTATTGCTGATTATATCCGTGTGTACGAGGTATTTAACTAGTGCTCTGAAATACAGATGGTTTTGCTCAGTTTTCTAAAATCAAGCAACCATTGACAAGTACTTTGTTCAGGGCAATGAAAATTGTAACAAAAAGATATCTTTACCAGCTCCTGCTCTTCATCCTTTCCTGGCGTAAGTTATACGGCATATCATTTTAATTTCCTTATTCGGGACCTACTGTCTTCTATACTAAGACATATTCTGACCTTGCAGAAGATTCTATACTGAAGTTCTGAGGGATTCTTTTGAGGCAAAACAGCTTTTGAACCAAAATTTACTTCGATCTGAGGAGAGATATGAGCAGATCCTAGAAATGAGTCCTGATGCGTGTAAAATTTATAGTCTCTTTGGTGGATGGGCCTGTCATTTACCTTAGCAGTTGCTCAAGTATCTGCATGCTATTTTTGCAGCTGTCGCTTCTGAGCTTCGTGGCAGGTGGCAAGAGAATAAGCGATCTTTCATGTCAAAGGATGACATTAATTTTGTTAGATGGGAGCAACTAAAGTGTGTCCTGCAGTCGGGTAAATAAAAGGTATGAATTGTTATTGCGCAAATATTTTAGGTATTAAAGACATCATGGACAGTAGAAACCTATGTTCATCATGTTTGTCATGAACACTGGCGTAGTCCACTCTGTTTGGATAGGTGCCATAGAAATTGAACACTTAATGCACTTTGTCAGTTGTATGATTTGCATGTGTTTTTTAGACTAGTTACCTAATAGTGACACTCAAATATTTGAACACTAAATGCACTTTTTCAGTCATATGATTTGAATTTGTTCTTAATTGGTGATGCTAAAATATGCTGAGTTGGAACGAGCTTGCCATGTGTAAAAGATATAATTGCCATCATAAATTGATTAGGTCCATCAAACAGATCATATAGTTATGACTTTTGAGACTTAAATGGATAGATTATAAAGCTCCATAAAACAGATCTTCGAGTGACATGTTAAAGTGTTTAGAACAAAGGGTAAGTCATCCACTATTGCTGGCCTGAGTTACAATCAGTTTTAAATGTGTTAGAAACTGGATTCTCCTGCCCTTTAACATTTTCTTTTTATCCTCCACAATCTTAGTGCATTTCTGAGAAAATCAGCAATAAATAATGAGTTGGATCAAGTTATTAGTCCTTCTTCTCAAAATTCAATTACAATTCGATGGTTTTTTGGACAAATTGTAACTCATTGAACACACATTCATCAAATATATGTTTGACCCAGATGTCCCCCTTTTTACTTGGGGGAGATTTGATCTCACGTGCATTGAACTTTATTTTTCATCCCTTTAATTACTTTGCATGATTCATAATTTCCAGACACAAGCGCTACGGAGATGTGTTGAAGAGATCGTATTTTCCTTTGCATACCCCAGGCTAGATGTGGAGCTCTACAACACTATTACTCCTTTTTTTTTTTTCCTCCTTAATTTTGTTTTTGGGTTTATTTTTTCCTTTCTCTTTCAACAGATATAGGCAATGATTTTAGAACTACATCTACCTCCATCTCATACACCAGCACATACTACATAAGAATTACTTTTATGAAAGCAAGATTTTATGTATAAAAATATCTATGCATAACTCATCATACGCAACTATTTTTTATATCAGGTTTCAAAGCACATGAACCATTTACCGAAGGGACCATTCCCATTCTGTTTACATCCAAAAACAAGTTAGTTTTGGAAAATTTTTTTAGACATCAGTTAAGACTGACCCGAAATCATAGGTGTGGTGCCTAGAAGTGTGATGTGAATTCTGTTATAAGAACAAATACATTAAAACCTGAAGGCTAAAGCACTACCAGTGACAGCTTCCTAAACCAGAAGTATTATCAGTAGTTGTGTTTATGCTATGAAACCTTGGATGTCTGCTATTATTGGATTTCTTTCCTTAATTGCTATTTGGATCTTAATGTACATACACGTTCAAACCTCACGACAGGGACTATGTTCCGAGTCTCCAGAACCGTAGGAGGGAAGAAATTTCAATTTATCACCCTCTAGCATGAATTCTAGTAGTACCAAGTGTTTTTTTAACATTCTATTTTTCCTCTAGGTCGTGTTTGAGTTCCGACTGACCCTAATTATTGTGATGAATTCGATCCA
>JBBYHK010000022.1:10056163-10092130 GCA_038382065.1 Adansonia grandidieri | reverse complement strand
TTATTAATTAATTAATGCTATTTAATTAGTCACATAAAATTCTTTTGATCAATATTATTACCTTTAGTACGATAAAATTTTTTTATATATTTTTATTGCTCTCTTTGTTATTTATGAAATAAAATAACAAAAGAAAAGTTATAAAAAAGATATATAAAATTTGCTTTAAAAAAAAAAGAAATTAAGGAGAAAATTCCGAAAAAAGGGGGGGAAAAACTTTTACCCTATTGACACGCGT
Organism: Adansonia grandidieri; assembly: GCA_038382065.1. Lineage (NCBI taxonomy): Eukaryota > Viridiplantae > Streptophyta > Magnoliopsida > Malvales > Malvaceae > Adansonia > Adansonia grandidieri. The sequence goes on along the minus strand of JBBYHK010000022.1, from coordinate 10,091,892 downwards.
CAAACGACGTGTTTTTCTATACGTGTCAAGCAGTTTAACCCGTCCAAGGATCCTGGCGCCTGGAATCCGTTAACCCAAATGCAAAGTCTCAATCTTTCTTGCTTAAATATCCTATAAATAAACGGAATCTGATACCAAACACAAGGTCGCTAATTCTCTGTGCTGCCGAAACACCCACTTAGTATCTCGTCTTCGCCGTCCGCTGTTCTTCTTTGCTTTTTTATTTTTCAAGTGATTTTGAGTGAAATTTTTGGTCTTTATTTTTTGTTCAGGAGTTTTCTTGGAAAGATGAGACTTTTGAAAGTAGCCACCTGTAATTTGAACCAATGGGCGATGGATTTTGATTGCAATTTGAAGAATATTAAGGAATCGATAAGAAGGGCCAAAGAAGCTGGTGCTGTCATCAGGCTTGGACCCGAGCTCGAAATCACTGGCTATGGCTGTGAAGATCATTTCTTGGAACTCGATACAGTCAATCACGCGTAAGGTTCTTCTTTTTTTTTGTGTTTTTTTCTTCAAAGATTCGTGGATCTTTACTTTGATTTGTGATGTTCTTAAAACTTGGATTATCGGTCGTTTGTTGGTTATTAGAATTGAATTGAAGTAATTGCTTCTTTATAGAATGCATCATATGCTATTAGTTGTTTTCTAAATTTACTGCATGTAAACTGTAACATTTTGATATTTTTAATTAGGAAAGTACACTTTTTTTTTTTTTGGTCCTCAAGGATAATGGTCGATTGATTGACTGGCCCAAAAAAGCCTTCGTTGGTCTTGTAGTCTTGCAGGTGATGTTACTTTGCTTCTCTGAAATGAAACTTGGGATTAAATGTTTGCAGGTGGGAGTGCTTGAAAGAAATTCTGCTTGGTGACTGGACAGATGGTATATTGTGCAGCATAGGAATGCCTATTATTAAAGGATCAGAGCGTTATAATTGTCAAGTTTTGTGTTTTAACAGGAAAATTGTCATGATACGGCCAAAGATGTGGCTTGCAAATGATGGCAATTACAGGGAGCTTCGGTGGTTTACCACATGGAAGCAACAAGACCAGCTCGTAGAATTTCAGCTCCCACCCGAAATTTCTGAGGCCATTTCACAGACATTGGTGCCTTTTGGTTATGGATACATTCAGTTTTTGGACACGTAAGCATAACATTGCTGGTTCTGCTTTCATTAGATTGCTATTAAGTTTTCTGCCTTAGGGCATAATGATGTCTTAGCTGGATATCGATTAGGCATTGTTCACTTATCCTACATATCAGAAGAAGGGTCATTTCTCTCCTATGTAATGATGCAAATGTAACTTAATATGCAAGTAGATTACATGGCACATCATATGAAACTTTGTCATGGTTTCGTGAGTGAAATGTTAATATTTTAACCCCTTTTATCCCTTGTTAGAGCTGTTGCGGCTGAAATTTGTGAAGAGCTTTTCACTCCTATTCCTCCCCATACTGAGCTTGCATTAAATGGGGTTGAAGTTTTCCTGAATGCCAGTGGAAGTCACCACCAATTGAGAAAGCTAGACCTTCGACTTCGGGCTTTTATAGGTGCTACTCATACTCGTGGAGGGGTTTACATGTACAGTAACCACCAGGGCTGTGATGGTGCTCGACTGTATTATGGTAAATAACATGCTTTTTAGTACACTATACATTTGTTTAATTTTTTTACTATTTCCCAACTTTTACATTGTGGTGACTTTACTATAGGCTTCAGCATAGCATTCGCTGGCAATATATTTAAAGTGTGCTTGCTTTGTTTTTGCTTTATCTCTCCTGCTCCACTACAAAATGTGTTGTCTTTTCATACAAAGATATTGTTTGGTTTATTGAGCATTAATTTATTTACTACAGATGGGTGCTGTTGTGTTGTTGTGAACGGAGAGCTTGTTGCCCAAGGCTCACAGTTCTCCTTGAAGGATGTTGAGGTTGTGGTTGCTCAAGTTGATCTAGATGCGGTATGTTATGACTTTGCACTCTTTCATTTTATGTATGTTTGTTTGAAAGATTGAATGCTATTAATCTGTTATGTCATATGAAGATTTGATGCATAAAAGAGAAGGGAAAAAATAATGATTTAATATACGAGAATTTCTTCCGGAAGATGCGTGATAAATAATTAATATGGACACATTTATTGAAGACTGACTACTATAAAGACCTAATAGTCACAAAAAGAAGATTTTATTTGTGAAAATCAGTGCGAACTTAGAGTTTGCCATATTTCTAATGTCGTGCATATAAAAAATCATGTTGCTATTCTCGTATATCTTTGTTAATGACAGGTTGCTAGTTTAAGAGGATCTATCAGCAGTTTTCAAGAACAAGCAAGTTGCAAAACCAAAGTATCATCCGTAGCAGTGCCTTACAATATTTGCAAACCTTTTAACCTGAAGATGTCACTTTCCAGTCCACAAAAGGTTCGTTCTTGGTCAGAAAACATTGTTGTGAGCATATTGCTTATTACCTCATTGCATTATTTTATGAATTGCAGATCATGTATCATTCTCCTGAGGAAGAAATAGCATTTGGTCCTGGCTGCTGGCTATGGGACTATTTAAGAAGAAGTGGAGCTTCTGGTTTTTTGCTTCCTCTTTCTGGTGGCGCAGACAGTTCCTCTGTAGCTGCTATAGTTGGATGTATGTGCCAACTTGTTGTCAAAGGTTAGTGTACAATTTCATAGTATCCTGCTGCTGAGTAGCACTGCTTTTTTTCTGCTTTTATTTAGGAGTTGAGAACTTCAGTTCCCCAAGAAGAACCCTTTCCTGTCAGAAAAAACCTGTGCGTTGAGACTTATTTTCTGTTAATAATTAATTTTGTGCACGCATACTTTGTTTCAGAAATTGCAAACGGAGATGAACAAGTTAAAGGTGACGCAATACGGATTGGGAATTACACTAATGGAAAATTTCCAACTGACAGCAAGGAATTTGCTAAACGCATATTTTATACAGTCTACATGGGTTCCGAAAATAGGTCAGGTCACAGCATCCATCCGTTATTCCTCATTCTTCAAGCTAGTCATGAGTCATGACTTGTTGTGCTGACTTTATATATGATATAAGTATTGACACTACTGGTGGAAAATGAGCATTACTGTTTACAATAAAATTTCTTAATCCAGTAGGAATGATCATTTGGCACTTGGTATGAACTGTTATAGTTCTAGTAACTCTCCTTTCTGGTTGCTCTTCAAGAAACTTTTGACCTACTTCCCATTGTTATGTCTTCAGATTGATTTATTGTAGAGCCATTCTATCTGCTTGTTTGCTGTCAAGAAAAATACATCCTGAGAAGGTTTTTAAAATTCCTAGAAAAATTCGAATTCTTAAGAGAATTCGATGTATTAATTGATAGTAAATATCACCTAAACACCATTTTTTTTTCAGTTTAAGTTGATCGTTCTGTTTAAGGAAGATATTTTCTGTTTCAGATTGATTGTAGCTTTACATTCTTGGAATCATATGGTATATTTATAGGAAGGTTTCTTTTTATTACAGTTCTGAAGCCACAAAGATTCGGGCTAAGGTATTAGCAGATGAGATTGGTTCATGGCATCTTGATGTTTGCATAGATGGTGTTGTTTCATCTCTTCTATCATTGTTTCAGACGCTTACTGGAAAAAGGCCACGTTATAAGGTTAAAATTGCGATAACAAGTTATTTATTTCCTACATAAGGTCAACTGGCTCAGCAGATGCCATATAGCCATTCCATGGAATCTTTGGCAAAATGCTTATACATTTTTGTCCATGAGTACCAAAATATAACAATAAGAGTTCATAAAGATTATTGCCATCAATCAGCTCTTGGAAATGTTTTTTGTCTCTCTTCTTGATGAAATATAGTCTGAGGAAACTATTCTTTAGCCAATCTTTTTTGATAGATGTGACTGAAATGATTATTTTCCATTTTGCAGGTTGATGGGGGATCCGATGTTGAAAACCTGGGATTGCAGAACATTCAAGCTCGAATCAGAATGGTGTTAGCTTTTATGTTAGCATCACTGTTGCCCTGGGTTCACAACAAAAAAGGGTTTTATCTTGTTTTAGGTAGCTCTAATGTGGACGAAGCATTACGTGGTTACCTTACAAAGGTCGGTACTATACCTTTTTCTTTTCTTTTCCTTGTAATTAGGCACATATAATCAGTGTTTTATTGATCTCATTCCAGCCAATAGTTGCTCAGCTAACAATTCTCTTGGAGGATGAGCAAATAAAAAAAAAAAGTTCTGACAGGAATTTTTTTTTAATATCTTTTACAGTATGACTGCAGCGCAGCAGATATAAACCCAATTGGTAGTATTAGCAAGCAGGATCTTCGGACATTTTTGCGATGGGCTGCCAACCATCTTGGTTACTCATCCTTGGCAGATATAGAAGCCGCTCCACCCACTGCTGAATTGGAGCCTATTCGTTCCAACTACAGCCAGGTATCTTTTCCCTGTACCTTCATAATTTTATTAAAATTCTTAAAGGTTTCTATCTTTTTTTGGTTTTTTCCTAAAATCGTCAAAATTAAGTTTAAAATATGGAAGATTTAATTCTACATTCTGCATGAAACAGCTGGATGAAGTGGACATGGGAATGACATATGAGGAGTTATCAGTCTATGGGAGGCTGCGGAAAATTTTCCGCTGTGGTCCAGTATCAATGTTCAAGGTTTGATCACTGAACTCCTTACTCTATCAACCAGATACCATCCAATATTCCTTGGTCTTTGGATAGCTTGATGCCCGGTAGATGTAATGACCATATATAATTCCTATGCAAGGGGACTTTTCACCCTTCAAATCATATTCTCGTGGACTCAACTTCCACTTGAATGCCTCGTATATCTCTAGAATCTTGTTTGAAAATAATTGTGTTTACTTGAATATAGCTAACTACTATAGACCATATATTTTCAGTGAGATTGGAATTTGTTAACTTCAACTAGTGGATTAAACCGCATGAAGAAAACCAAAAAATGAGTGTTTCCATGATTCAAAAAATAATTGGGATGGCACAGTCATAATCAGTTGCTTTATCGCAGATACTCATTTTTCTGTTACTGTCTTATTTGTTGTTAGAATCTTTGTTATAAATGGGGTGCAACATTAACTCCATCAGAGGTGGCTGATAAAGTAAAACACTTCTTCAAGTACTATTCCATTAACCGGCACAAAATGACCGTACTAACACCTTCATATCATGCTGAGGTATGTCCAACTTAAGAAGGCGTCAATATATATATATATATATATATTCAGTTTCAAAGTCCCGATTTAAAGCTCTGATATTCTTGGTATTCCTTTCCTGCAGAGTTATTCACCCGAGGATAATAGGTTCGATCTCCGCCAGTTCCTTTACAATGCAAGATGGCCTTATCAGTTTCGCAAGATCGATGAGCTTGTACAAGAGTTAGATGGTGACAAAGTTGCTTTTAAGGAATCCGATGAACAGGGAAAACTGGGTGCGATGGCAGGTGTTGGTGGGATGGGAGTTGTAGCTGCTGCCTCTGGGGACCCTAAAGCTGGCCTTTAATCAAAAAAGAAGAGATTTGAACTTTTGCTTAGTTCAGTTTCAGTGCAAATAACTTTTGCTTCCATTGTTTATTGGGTAGTTGCACAGATTCATGTTGCTTCAGTTTCAGTTTTACTTGTCCAGTTAAAGTTGTAAGAAGCCCATCAAAACTCACGCCAATTTTTATATGTTTCCAATAAATTTAATAGAAATGTGCTGTGGAAGATTTACAATAATAAATTATCTCGCTAAAAGTTGAAAATTTGAAGTGTTCACAACGTAAAATTAGTGGCCGGCTTTATATGTACTTAGTGGGATTAGGGAAACGCCAGATGGTTTGATGGTGCCTCGTAGACCTCTATGGATCCGATAGAAAAGATTGGGTCAGGTATAGATCCACAGGAAAAATTATTGCCCAAGATTAGGTCCGACTAGTCTGTCAGACCTCGAAGGCCTATTTTATTTCTTTTAATATTAGAAAACTAACTCTTTTTTTTTATAATTTATAGTTTAAAATACATTCCGCTGTTAAAATAAATTAAAATAATATTTTTATTAATTAAAAATTAAGCTTTGATTAATTGAGCAAATCTAAAAGGAAAGTTTTTGGCATTATTAAACTGTTTTTAGCTGCAAATATATTCGAAAACTTAATGAAACTTCTGATTGGTATTAGCACTGCGTTTGGTGAGTAAAGAAAGGGGAAAAAAAAAAAGAAAATCTTTTTTTTCATTTATGAGAAAAGAAATAAGAAAAAAGAAAATCTAATTGAATTTAGATTAATAATTTTAATTATAAATTTAGTTCTTACCCTTTTCTCTTTGTACCAAACACAATAAAAATAAAAATAATTTTCTTTTTTCTTTTTATTTTTTCTCTCTATTTTCCTAAAGAGTATTTTTCTCTCTATTTTCCAAGTCAAATGAATCTTCTAGTTTGAGTTAAAACTCACTAGGCTCTTCGATAAATGAGCTATTCAGGGAACTTATATTATTTTACGAGAACGAAATAAATTTAAAATATAATAAAATATTTATAATAAAAATTTAATAAAATAAAATAAAATATTATAAGATTTAAATTTTTTAAAATAATTTTTTATTTTGTTCAATATCAAAATAATCCTTCCCCTTTCTCATTCGAACAGTGAAAAAGCCGCACTCTGGCTGAAGTTTAAGCCTTCAAGAGTTGGGAGCTCAAAATATTAGACAAACCACAGACCCTTAGGTAGCCATTTATTTTTCTCTGAGTTGTTTAACATAATAGTGTAAAAAAAAAATAATAGTAATGAGAACAAAAGATCCCTTCAAAATTCCAATGTATCTTCACCCAAAAAACAAGCGAAGAAAGGGGGAATTTTTCTCCCTTCAACTTCTACCATGAGTAAAAAAATTACACTGTCCTCACCTCACCTACCCTATGCTCTCATCTTTCGCACCCACCCTATGCTCTCATCTTTCTCACCCTTGCTTGTTCATCAGCAGCCGTCAATATAGTTAAAAAGATTTTTAGAGTTCATCATGTGAATCATCATCGTCTTCACTTGATCCTCCACCACCTGGGGCTCCTCCAGATCTTTGGTAAACAGCCGTGATGATGGGGTTGCAGACCGCCTCGACCTCCTTGAGCTTCTCCTCATAGTCTTCCTTCTCAGCACTCTGGTTGTCATCAAGCCACTCAAGGGCCTCCTTCACGGCAGCTTCAACTTTCTCCTTCTCATCAGATTCGAGCTTGTCAGCAAGCTTATCCTTGTCATTAATCTGGTTTTTCATGTTGTAGACGTAGGTCTCCAGGCTGTTGCGAGCATCAATCTTTTCCTTCACCTTCTTGTCCTCCTCCGCAAATTCTTCTGCCTCGCGAACCATTCTATCGATCTCCTCCTGGCTCAGACGACCCTTATCATTGGTGATGGTGATCTTCTCTGATTTACCTGTGCCCTTATCTTCTGCCTTAACATTCAAGATTCCATTGGCATCAACTTCAAATGTAACTTCAATTTGAGGGGTTCCCCTGTCCAGTTGAGTCATCAAACAGTTTTTCAATAAATTAAGGTGGAGATTGGCCAGAAAACATAAAAAAAGAATCGACAGGAGGAGAGAGCAAACCTTGGAGCCGGCGGAATTCCAGTAAGATCAAATTTCCCAAGCAACCTACAATCCTTAGTGAGACTCCTTTCGCCTTCGAAGACCTAACATCAAACCACAGCAAATCGAATAAGGTTTGAAGAATTCCAGTTCTTAGCATCACCCAAAAAATTTTCAATTCTCAAGCATTTGTAAGTTTTAATAACGAGCCTGTACGAAGTACCTGAATAGAGACAGTGGTCTGCTGGTCCTGATAAGTGGTGAAAACTTGTGACTTCTTCGTCGGGATAACAGTGTTTCTGGGAATCAACTTGGTCATGACCCCACCAACAGTCTCAATACCAAGGGTAAGTGGGGCAACATCAAGGAGAAGAATATCTGTGCATAAAACATTACACACAATATCAGCCATTGTTGATTCAATAAGAACAGTTTCATCAGCTATACGCCTGTATAGACAAAGTTGCGGGAGATGAAATGTACCTTTGGTTTCATCGCCGCCCTCCCCACTCAAGATGCCTCCTTGTACTGCAGCACCATAAGCAACTGCTTCATCTGGGTTAACACCCTTGTTAGGCTCCTTTCCATCGAAGTAATCCTTAAGGAGTTGTTGAACCTTTGGAATTCTAGTGCTTCCACCAACAAGAACAATCTCATCAATTTGGTGCTTCTCCAAACCGGCATCTTCCATTGCCTTCTTCACAGGTCCCATGGTCTTTCTGAACAGGTCATTGTTCAACTCCTCAAAGCGAGCCCTGGTCAGTGGCTCAGAGAAATCAATACCATCAAAAAGTGATTCAATTTCCACACGGACCTGGTGCTGGCTGCTGAGAGCTCTCTTGGCGCGCTCAGCTTCCCTCCTAAGCTTCCCAAGAGCCCTGTTGTCTTTGCTGATATCCTTTCCATGCTTTTTCTTGATCAGTTTGATAAAGTACTCCATAACCCTCTGGTCAAAATCCTCACCTGCAAAAAAAAATGATCATAAGCAACAATCCAGAGTGAAAGCAAATTTTAAAAGCCTAAAAGCAAACAAGAAAGATACTTACCTCCCAAATGAGTGTCTCCATTTGTTGAAAGCACCTCGAATACACCATTGTCAATTGTCAAGATACTGACATCAAATGTCCCACCACCAAGGTCAAAGACAAGAATGTTTTTCTCTCCACCCTTCTTGTCCAAACCATAGGCAATGGCAGCTGCGGTTGGTTCATTAATAATTCTTGCCACATTGAGCCCGGCAATAATGCCAGCATCTTTGGTGGCCTGCCTCTGGGCATCATTGAAGTATGCTGCAAATCAAACAGAGAGATAATTTGAGCATAATCAAGGATCAGAAAAACGAAACTTTTTCAAACAGAGAACATTGTTTCTTATGAGGCACTCACCAGGAACAGTAACAACTGCATCCTTGATTTTCTTCCCAAGGAAAGCTTCAGCTGTTTCCTTCATCTTAGTCAAGACCATAGCACTGATCTCCTCGGGACTGAAAACCTTGGTCTCTCCATCCTTAATCTTAACTTGAATATAAGGTTTTCCATCCTTGTTCACAATTTTATATGGAACAAGTTTCATGTCCCTCTGGACCTCCTTATCCTCAAACCTGCAAAAGAACAAAAGCACCCCATTAAGCATTATTTCCCAATCAACCCCTAAAGCATAAAACAAGAAACACGCGAAGAATGTGAATTACTTTCTTCCAATAAGTCTCTTGACATCAAAGATGGTCCTCTCCGGGTTAACAGCTGCCTGATTCTTAGCAGCCTCACCGATCAGCCTCTCACTGTCAGTAAAAGCCACCCACGATGGTGTAATACGGTTTCCTTGGTCATTGGCTATAATTTCTACATGACCGTTCTTGTATACACCGACACACGAATAAGTTGTACCAAGATCAATTCCAATGACTGTCCCCAATTTCGTGGCTTCCTCCTTTGCAATTGAGATTGCAAAAAGACATCCTGTTTGCAAAGTTTACAAAACGTTAATACCAGTATAGATGGCCTTTTAATGTCTTTCTACGGTCATTTTTAAGTGCAATCATGATTAGGCATGTCTATGGATTAAGTTACCCACCCAATCCAATAGACTTGGCCTAGACTCTTTCTCCTTGTTTAGGGGCAACCAAGTCCAAAACAGTATTTTTAAACTAAAATATAATATATTTGTTATTTAAACCTAATTATAAATATATAAATATTAATATAAAAAAATTTTTATATGACAAACAGTAAATTCAATTTTATGGACCAAGTCAGTTGCATTTCTGAACTTAAAATTCAAATTTTAACGACCACGACTGGCCGTGGACACCTCTACTAATGATGTTGGCCAATGTGATTTAAAGTAAATTTCGACTGAATTAGAAATCAAGATCAGATTTTGCCACCTGTACCACAGATCAAGATAAAACGGAATCCTAACGAACTTCTAGAATATTTAAGTGCATAACATTGATAAATTCTATATTAAAAATATTTCGGCATAAATGGAAAATTAAAATAGAATAAAGTGAAAACATAAGATTTTCCTTAATTAGTTCAAACTTCAAACTTGCTTACTGACGATCATTTAGTTCTAATCAAAATAATTTGCGAGTCATTCATTCTATAAATCCAGGAAAACGATATGAGATCGCTGAAACTATCATTTCAACGATGTAATACATAACTATGATCCATAGAACCTAAATCAGATCTAAGCATGCATCGATTTACAAGCAAGAAAGTCATCAAACAAAATTAGCTCTACCACGTTTCCTCCCAAACAGAGAAAGAATCAGAGTATCACGAAACCACATGAAACAAGCGGATCTAACAAAACCAGGAAGAGCCTGACACTCACCGGACAAGACTATCGCTAGAACCACCAAAGATCTGCGTGCTCTCAACGAGCCAGCCATCGCTCGCCCTCAACTCTTTATCTCTGTCTCTGTCTCTCTTTTTCTTCGGAGATGCCTCGAATCGTTGTACCGTTTAAAATGAAACGAGATCTTCCAATAAGGCCACCTTTTTTTCAAAGCTATATATGGGGAGTCGCGGTTCGAGCGCTTTATATTTGGAATGTCCGCAACCAACGGAAGTTTCTCAGATTGGCAGCAGAATGAGAGAACATGTCATGTGTGGTGACGTGGACCAATCAAGTTTCGAAGACGATTTGCTTAGCCAATGACATTAGATCTTGTGTTGGAGAGATCCTGGCCGTTTCATCTCCCAAATGTCTTCGTGTCCGCTTCCCACTCGTTTGCTTTTTTCGATTTAAATAATTTATGATAGAATAGGATGACCAGTATTCCCTATTCCGGTATCAGACTCAAAACGCGCCAACAATGGGTCGTTTTTTGACTACTCAAAATGCAAAAATAAAAGCTTTTGTTGGACTTACCAGACACAACTTATCACTAATGTGAGTAAATTTCGGATAAGATATATTCATTATGTGAGTGAATAAGAAAAAGATAGTAAAATATATGCTTTAAAAAAATAAATTAGCCGGTAGTTTATATGTATTAGTTTTTAGGAAAAAGATATATATATTTTTAAAAATTACATAAAAAATTTGAAAAGACGTTAATACCTTTGTTATGTTATTTTTGTTGTTGTTGTTGTTGTTATCTGATAAAATAATTAATTTAAGTTTTTAGTTTTTTTCTTAATTGAATTGAAGGGTTTCAATGTTATGGTGTTGTTGATGGAAAGGTCAGGGAACTACAAGCTTGCACTGCATTTATGGATCTTTTCTTTTAACTTTTAAGAGTTTCCAATTCTCATTATGAACTTAATGTTAATGCTCATTTTTAATTTTTTTCCCTGATTGTTATATGCTTGCATCTCTAATTCCAGTGCTCGAGGCATTGGGATGGCTGAATGGGGCAGTGGAATCTTATTGGTGCTAGCAATTTGATGTAAAGAACCTGAAAATGGTTCCTAATTACGTATCATCAGGGGCAAACCTTATACTTGCATTATCCATTGAGGTGTATAGATTTAGATTACTGATGACATCTGATGTGTAGTTGCAAATTTTTAGTATTTCATCAATTTTTTTCAACTATTCTTTCTCAAGTTTGAATCTTTTCGACACAATTTATCGACTTAAAATGGTTTGCATCAAATAAATCTGTACGTGTAATCCAAATTCTTTGGCTTTTTTGATGATGGTATCTTAGTTTCTCAAATGACCTCTTTGACTTCTTTGAATTTTCTCCTACCTGCAATCCCCTTCCGAATTCAGATTGAAGTTAACTTTTACAATCGCCTTGTTTAGGGACTATATTTTGTTCTTGTTTTTATTGTTGCTACTTTTTGGGGGCATCTGCTTTAACTTTTTTTACCCACTTTCATCAAACTCGGCAGAGCCTTTAAGATATGAAGCCTAGAACCACGATGCATGAACCTGGAAAGTACAATGGATGCTACTACTATTCTTTTTCCGATAAGGTTTTTAAGCAATCAATTTCAGCAATCAGATTTTTTATCTTCAACTTCATACTTTGCCATTTTTAGACAGCTTGTGTAAGTGCAAAAGCCTTGCCTCTGAAGTAGATCAGCCTGAACCCCTGCAGTTAATGCGTCCCCAATTTAATTAATTCCCCACAATTATGTTTCATTTGGTTCCCTAAAATGAAATAGAATTGTAATATAATAATTATTCTGAGGAAATGAAATAAAGCAAAAATGAAATAGAATAACTGAATCTGAATACAGTAATTTGATTTAGTGAAATAAAACAGTATGAAATTCAAATCTTTAAAGCAATTTTTTATTTCACCTATGATCGGAATAGTTATTTAGTGGGAGACTTAAAATGACTATTTAATGATTTTTTAAAATAAAACCGTAATAAGCTATTTTACGACGTAACCATTTTGTGAGCTAAACAACCATTTTACAGCAAAAATATAACTGTAATAAGATTCTTACTATAATGAACTAAACATACTGATATAATCGTCTTCTCGTTTGAAAGAACCATAACAACCAGCATTCAAGAAATCTGCTGACCACGTATCTGGAGGGATTCCCTTGCCCGTTCTACAACCGGCGGAACCTCATCCATCCTTTATTTTGGCTTCCAATATTGGATGGGACAAGCATTTTTACATACTCCTTTGTATAAAGTCGCTTGATACTGGAGTTAAAACCTAAGCAGAAAACAGCATGTAAATCAAAATTTCCCTTTTTATCTTGATTCTTTGAACGCCTTGGCCAGTAACTCTCAATCAATTTCATCACTTTTATTTCGAGAGTTCTCAGTCCTGTTAAACAAATGATAAGATTCCGCATGAGGGATTCACTGATTATATGATTGCGAGGCCTGGAGATGACATACAGTGAGCATGAAAACAAGAGAGGCCTATGCATTTCAATCAAAATTAAGGATTAATTGATAAGAATTTAAGAGGGTTATAGCAAGGTTAGACAGCAGAAGGATTGAGGCTACCTTTTATCACCAATGTCCTCCACAACGATGATGAATGTCACGCACCATAGGCCCTCTTTTAGAGGCAAATGCCCCACATGTTTGTAGCCCCCAACTAGCCGAAAGAATATTGCCTTTTACTTTTGGAAACCAACGGCACCTGGTGTGGTGCCAATCCCTGATTCCTCCCCTGGTTCACATACAGACAAACACAAGAATTCACTTATTCTCCAGCAATATAGCTAGAATGTAGCTCACTGATCATCATTATTATTCTTTGTTAGATATACTAATATTAAACATAATTATATGAATATAATATAAATAACATAATTGAAACATAATATGAATATATATTTTAAAATTTATATAATACGAATTATTAATATATTAAAATTTATATAAACATAAAATAATTTAAACATAATTATAACATAATAAATTATATAAATATAATATAAATATGAATTGCTTAAAATTTTTTTATTTATCATCTTGTTTTAATACCGCTTATATCTAATCCAGAACAAGTTCCCAACAACCTTTTTGCCTATGTACCCATATTTGATGATTCGGAGAATCTTAAATGTCTAAGAGACCTAAGTGTCTTCGTTCTAGTCTTGCGATTAGATTTAAAAATTACAGATATGATATTTTATACTACGTTTAATAAATATAAAAATAAGATAATAAACATAAAATAATATGTTTAAATATAATTAATATGACACATATTATATTCGTGTTTAGAATATTCATATATTTAATAATTTATGTAATATTGCATGACTAATATGAAATTAAAAAAAAAAAAAAAGAGGATAAGATACGAATACAATTAAACTTACTTTTGATTACTTATTATTAAAAAAAGGATAACCCCACAAATTGCATACACAAAGTAAATTAGTCATGAAAATTAACTTCTATGATAAGAAAGCAAAATTAATCTTATCATAATCATCTTTTTTTAATGCCATGAATGTCCATAGAGTTGGGAATAGTTGGCAGTATATTTCAGCTGTAGGGACTGAAGAGTGACAATTAGCTGAGTCGAAAGATAAAATTTTTACTGCCAATTAGAAGTTTTCGATAGATTGCAATATTAATGGCAGGTACAGGACTTGAAGAGAAACTGATTTACACCACTTGGTTTGTGGCTAGAAAGAGAGTAGTAGAATGAGTTTCGTGCCACAGGAAAAGTGGATTCAAGGAAGGGCATAACTTACCATTAAGCAGGTTGATTGAAAGTTCACTTTTTCAGGAAAAAAAAAAAGAAGGAAGGCTGAGTGGTCAACTTAAGCAACAAGATGCTTTAACTTCTTGTGCTATGACTGCCGCTTCCGGCCATTGTATGTTTACTGAAGTGAATGCCAAAAGAAATCTAAGGAGCGGATGAGCTTTCATTTCTATTTTATCAAGGCCCACTACATTAGAGGCGGCCATTTTTTGTGCAGGTTAACACAATCAAGTGCCTGTGAAGATCTTCAAAAGACAAATTTAACTTGATCTGCAACTGCATACATTGATAAGGAGATGAAAATTGCTTTCTTCATATATTGGCTCATTGATAAGGACAGCAGATGACAAAAAACTAATAACGGATTTGACGGAATTGCATTTGATTCGGGTATAGAGTAAGTCAATAGGGAATTATTCACAAAACTGTTGAGACTTGAAAGATCATATCTATAGAGCTAATTGATCCATGCAAGGTTGTTTGCTACCTAACAATAATATTGCTTTTGGAAGATCATATAAGGTAAAACCTCAGATTTACGAGGTGACAGGAATTAGTGCTTTTGATTTTCTGGTATTTGGCTAATGGATGTTGCATTTTCATCATTGAAACATGAGTTTTGCCTAAAACTTATTCATGGATCAGTTACTTGTCCGACTCAGTAGACACGAGTTTAACAAATCAGGGTGACCAAAATTTTAATAATTTGAGCCAACCTAAACCCAACTCAATTTGGGCTTGAACAAAAAAAAAAAAAATTTAAAAAATTACAGGCTACAGGTCGACCTGACTTATGGAGAGGCCTACTTGGCCCCCTTCTCAACCGATATGAATCTGCATTTTTTTTTCTCCTCCGTTTTGACAGCAACACTCGCGGCATCCAACACGGGTCCTTATGCTAAAAACATGATTCTCCTTCTAATTTTACTCTATAGATCCTTTATCGGTGAGCAAAATTTTCAATGCATTCGAAGTCAAGTAGTCAAGTAAAATTTTACAGTTTTTTGGGTGATTAACAAAGCTTTGTATATTGATCTGCAGGCAGAGGAAAGGGCTTGGAGCATGGTGCAATTTCAGCAAACTTTGCCGGTAACGAGGTAAACTAACAGCCAGGATATCAAACTTTCTTGATCTGTCATAAATATCTTTAAAAGATACATTTGCCATAAAAAAAATTGTAAGGTAAATTTCATAACTTTTTATTGCTAATTTGAATACCATACTTTAATAAAACTGATTAAAGTAGGCGCTGTACTTGCTAATCTGCAATGACCGTTTGAAGGGCGAGACTCAAAGGGACTACAATCCGATTACTCCAAAATCTTAAACATGAACCTGGACCCCCAGGAGGAAAATCTGGATCGTCAGCTGGAGGTGGCAGCTGAGCTGAACTACTATATATCTTAATTATTGCAAAGTTGCAAGGCCCTTGAGAAGCACATTGCACTTCTATAAACTATGATCTTAATTTGGTGGCTTTTGAATCTGAAAGCTCAAGTGATGGTTACTTCACAGTAATTAGTTGCTCTCTTCTTTTTTTGGATTTTCTAGAACTTATATGAGTAAATTGGTTGCTCTTAAGCTATGAATAATATGTAAAGAATCAGTACCTCAAAGGCATGATATTTAAGATTTTTGTTTTGCTTGTTTAAAAGAAGAATCTAAACAAAATATTACGCAGCAATTAATTAAAAAGTAGATCTTTGAATCAGGAGATCAGAATATATATATACAAACATATACGCACTTATTCTAGTGATTGAGTTTCGTATTACTTCCATCGATGATAATATATTGAATATAATTATAACATAGAAAAACACAAATTTAGAGTTAAAATTGATAACTTTTTAAATAAAATATAAATATAAAATAATATAGTATGACACTAGTACATAAATTTAATTCATTATTTGTACATTATTTGTAACAAAATTAAAATGGATATCAAAATTTTTATTATTCAATATTTTAATTGTATTGATAATATATCATTATAATAATTTTTATTCAACAATATAAAAACAAAAAATTAATATAATATTATTTTTCAAAAAGTTAAAGAACAAATCATTATACGACCTGTAACACAAAACTGAGAATAATTTAAATAGCATCACACAAATACGAATATAAGATAAAAATAATTAAAATATGAAGTAAAATATAACATGAATACGTTAAAACTTAAAATCTATATAAACTAATTAACGTGATAAAATTTATATAAATATAATATATATATATATATAATACTTAAAACTTATAATTATAATATAAAAAAATAATATTAACATAAAATGAATACTTAAAACTTTATAAATGTAAAACTAAAACAAAAAAAATCAAGAAATTACTTACAACAAGGTCGCCAGTAATTAAGCAAACAAGTAAAAAAAGTTTTGCACTCAATCGAGAGTCAACTTTCACGTTATGTCTTATATGTTTAATATATATATATATATATATATATATATATAGTCAAGTCAATACGATTAATTATTGTTGAAGAACTTGTATTGACATATAGACGGAAGTTGATAGGTCGGGTTATGATTCAATTTTTTTAAATTTTTTATTTAGATAAATTTAGTTTAATTTTTAGATTTATTTTTTATTTAAAAATATTATTTTATATTAATAGTTATATATTTTATAATTAAATTTAATAAATTTTTATTAAATGAACAATGAATTAGACTAATTCAAATTATTAAATACTATGTCTAAAGCCTATCTCTTTAAGTTAGACTATTTAAGGTATTATTAATGACATTTAATAATTCAAAATAATTTACTATAAATATAGATTTTAGATGATAAATTAGTAGTATATTTATATTTTGATTATGAAATTCCATCACGATAGATTAATTATCCATTTTAATATTGATATTGCTTATTTTTCTTTTATGTTACAATATCTAGAAAGAATATTATGCCAATTGCTAAAAAAAAAAGAAAAAAAAGCAATGATTTTTTTGATAAAAAAATTTTAAAATATTTTGTTCAAGTTCATGCAAGTCATTAGGTTTAAAGAAAAAAAAAGAGCTAATTCTTACTTTAAATTCAAATCTTAAGTTAATAATAGAAAATAAATAGATAATAAGTAAGCAATATTTAATTTTATAAGAAAATTCTCAATTAAGGAAAGTTTATTATAATAATTAAAGATTTAAAATAACAAACTAATCATTATTTTAATTTAATAATAAAATTATTAATTAAAAATAAGATATTTAATTTCATAAACTATCAAGATATATATATATATGCCATTCATTATATACAATTTTAAACTTAATACTTATATATAATATTGATTAATCTTTTGACGAGATTTTTATTCTCCATTAACATGAAACCATAGAGTATTAAAAGCCATATATAATGCGCATGACAATATTTCTTATTCCCCATTTTAAATACTAATATATATACATATATATATATATATATATATGTTTTGTGCTCGTGACTATTCAAGAATAATGGTTCTTTTTATGCAAAATTGACTCATATGCTGCCAGCCACGTCCATGATTCTGATTCATCATTATAACTTAAATAAATATTCATTCAAAAGTTAATCTTCAAGAACACCCAAGTTTTGTCTTTTTCCTTCTTATACGTAGCAAATCATTTTAATTTTATTCTAAATTCTTCAGCCATTAATTTGCAAATATACCCAGATTAGCATCTAAATCAATCTTTATATCATGGGAGCAATTAATTTTATTATTATATTCGCAACCCACCTTTAATATATATATATATATATATGTGTGTGTATATATATATATATTTCAAAAATTTTGAGAGTTTTTCACTATTAAAGCCACCATATATTTGCAACCCTATACTCAGGAATTTGCATTTTAATAATAATAATAATAATAGTAAGGTTGAAGCTACCAATTTCATAAGGGTATTTTAAGAGATTGATTCTAAAATCTAAACGAACTTGAATGAATTTTTTTTTCCTTTATTATTTTGATGTAACTTCAATTCAATTCCTTTGAAAATATTATTACAGTTCACATAAGACAAAAGAGAATCAAAAAAATGCAGGCTGAGATTAAAAAAAAAAAAAGAGTTATCATGACAAAATCGCGAAGATCATGAATATTATCCCCCTACTTCTAGAAGAAATAGGTTAGGTTTTGGATAATTAATCAATATTCCATGTCTAGCAAAAAGGAAGAAGAAACATAGATTGAGGAGGCTATCTTGTTCTAGTAAGTAAAAACGTTTCAAATTTTGGTGCAACGACTTAATTTATTCGTAAATCTAATTAATTTATTTGTATAATTATTTTTAAGGATAATCGAATTCGAATCTTAATGCTTACAATTTTTTTATTCTCAAATATAATAATAATATTTTAAACCTTGACTTTTAGTCCTCATTGTACTCATATCTCTTTTTTTTTCCTTAGCATTTTTCAATTACCAAATTTAGGAATTTAGGTGGAAAAAAAAAGATAGGGACTTTATCAGAATTCGATTCATCCATCCTGACCCTAAAACGATCACTTTTTGGGGATGAAAGAATATGTTCATGATGTGCAGGTCAAGGCTCACCATTGATTTTAGGGGAATGGGGGGGGGGAGAGGAACATCCAAAATGCAATGCCTTTGTTTTGTTGATAAGGACTTTGGCTCTTTTGTCCACTTCTTCATGTGTCCTAAGTCATGTGCTGTAATCTGTCCATTTGTCTGACAGATAAGATCCGTCAGAACTATCATCGAACTTTTCATTGGGTGGAATATATTTGGTGCTGAAATTTTCGGTTTTCTTACGATCCAAACTCTCCAAACATATAGGTGAGTTGGATCTCTGTTTCCTTTTTCCTTTTTTGTCTGAATCAATTCCCCTAATCAAGCCAAAACATGCACAGTGCTGAAGAAAAAAAAGGAAAAAAGAAGACGACAATGGCCTAACTCGCCAGCTACATCAACTAAGGAGCGATGCATGCTAATTGCTAACATTATTATAAATTTTTAAGTAATAAAATCATCGGTATTTAAAGTTTCGCCCTCGAGCAATTTTGCATCTTAAAAATGTAACAAACTTGTTAATTGCCTGTTAAATTCCAAAGCAGCAATGGAATGATCCATATTGCTGATAAACATCCGATAAGTTTGAATTTACATGTGTTTACAAAACTTCTTATAGATATGTAACTATGAACCAACTGGATTAACTTCACATTACATAGCTTATTAAAGTCCCTATAGTCAGAGATTTTTAAGGCTTGGATGTCAGTATCCAACTCACATTTTGCAACTTTGATTTATAGCGAAGTTGAAGTCAACTGATATTTTGAAACTATGATTTCACCTATAATTGCATACATAGTTAACAAGTTAAAAGTAAATATGCATGGTAATTAAAAACAATATGGAAAAACAGTTGAAAATGACGGAAAAAGAAAACCAATATACCACATAACCCTCTAATACTGATCTTTCGACTTTTTTTTCCTTTAATGTCTTGGAAAGTTGGGAGGGCCTTCAAAATCCTATCAGCTATCCATATGGTTTAGCTCCCTGAAACGTGATCAGAACTGTCGAAAGGTCAAGTAACCTTGGTTGTTTCACGTACATGAATCACATCTCTATGAGAAAGCATTTTGTTTTCCATGTTAATGCGTGCAAAATCTCCTTATGGGGTGAAAGATAATGCAATTGCAATCCGATTTCAAGCACTAAATGCATGTCCATCAATCATATTATTACCATGACCCAACTGTATTCATAGCAATACTGTATTTCAAAGTTTAAACACTGCAGATATCAGCCAAAAAAAGAAAAAGACTAACTGTCAGAAATGTTTACAGTTCTGATTATACCGCTTTTACATATTTGACATTAATTGTAATAATACTGGTGTTGAATACTATTTAAAGTCACAAATTTCATATTAAATCAATTCATATAATCGAATTATATTTGATTATTCTTACTACATATACATATAATAGCCATGCATCAGAGTGATAAATGCATTCCCTATAGCATAAATGAGCAGCACCATTATGAGGAAGCATTTCTGCCTTCAAAAAAACTTTCATTAAGCTTTATGTAGTAGAAGGCTAATCTTGGCCTTTTAACTTTATAAGAGTTGCTCCAATCATCAAAACATTGTAGGCAAATGGCTGTCTTGAAAAATAATTAAATATTAAATATAAGATTTTAATATTAAATATATAATTGAATTAATTAATGATATATTTATTAATATAGGAACAAAAGATTAAAAATTCAAATTTTATCATTTAAAGATAATAATAATAAATTAAAAAATAATTTTTTATCAATTTAATTTAATTTTTATTAATTTTTATCCATTTATTATACTCTTGATTTTTATATATAAATCAGCGTCAACTTTTAATTAAATCAATCTGTTCAATCTATTGGTCAGAAATTTTTTCACTGATTCGAACCCATAATAAGCGTTATGGATAAACTTGACTTAAATTCAATGAAAGCTGCAAACATAAATTGCATTGAATAAAATTGGCTGCCTATTAATGCGAAAAACCATGATGGAAATAATTAATTCACTATCTGAAGTCCAGCACTGGTTTTTGAGAATCTTGAATGCAATGTTAAGTGCCAACACCGCATCAAACCCCACACCCCCAGATTTACCAATAATCGAGAGAGAAAGAAGGCTTTTCTCTTTCTTTTGATTCTTTCCCCTTCATCAAGGGCATCTTTTCCAAGCGTTTTATTAGACATTTAACGACCCGGTACTACATGTCATGCAAGTGAGAGGCCAACAAGTTTTAGATACTTTGCCAAACCTAAAAAGCTCAAACGACCGAGACAGCTCCACACCCTCTTTCAGCACCACCCCCTCTCTCTCACTGATTTCTCTTTGTATATATATACTTGTTCAAACTCATAGACGACGCTCATCCCGCATTTGTTGTCTGTTTGAAAATCCCCATAAAAAACGAACCCTTTTGCACTTTCTCACTCTTTTTCTTAGAACCATGGTCTCTCATCTTGTCAACACTATCCGAAATGCAGTTGGGATCATAGGTACGTTAGTTTAACAGAGAAATTTATGATAGTTAATTGCTTCCTGAAACCAACTGCCTGTAAAAAAAAAAAAAAAAGAGAGAGAGAGAGATTGTATAATTTCATACGCTTCTATCTGCAGATTTGAAAAACTAACTGATACGCGCTTTTCTGGTTCTTTCCAGGGAATGTTATCGCACTCTTCTTGTTCTTGTCTCCAGTGTAAGCTTCTCCTTTAGCATATAATCTTTTCGTAGCACAGAGTTTTCTTTTCTTTTTTTTTTTTTCTGGGTTTTTCACCCATGAAATGAAAATTCATTTCAAAAAATTAAATTGGAGTGATGAATTTTAAATATTTAATAATAGATGGTTTTTTTTCCAAAATAATTATTGTTTGATGTAATAATATATATTAATAATGCAATTGTTAATAATTATTAAATTTAATAAAATTAATTAACGTACCAAAAATTCTTTCAAGCTAAAATGGTAATGGTGCAACTTTTGTTATTTCGAGTTCATTTTCATAGGTATATCAATCAATTTCAATGTTAAAGTAAATATCTATTTATTTGTAGTACTTTTAATCCATTTTCAGTTTAGTTTTCTTGCTCTCCTTGCTTCCATTTAATCAATTAAAGTACATGTTTTCCACTTTATTTATCTTGGTTAATCCATTTATATTTGCTATAATTTTTTTTATTTATTTTCATATTTTATTTATTTTAATGTTTTTGCACAATCAAAATCTTAAAAGATGGTAATTTACATGATTTTTAACTATATATATATATATATATTATGATGCATCTAGGCAGTTGGTGAAATTGTTGATCAAAAGAAACTATCAACGAATAAAATTTCACGCGACTTAAATAAGAAAAATATTAATATTTATTAAATTATTAGATATATTATATGTTACGATGTGGATTGAAATTATATTATTATGAATATTTATTTTCTCGTTCTTCTGAAAAAGGAAGAAAAAATCCACCAAAAGAATCCCAATGCAAAATATAAGTACCTTTCCCAAAAAAGGAAAAAGTGTGGACCCAAGAAATTTATAATTTTTTTAGTCTAAAAGAAATCATAGTTTAAAAATATGATAGATTTTATATATTAAAATTTAAATTATAAATAAAATAAATATTATATCTTAAAGATAATTATACGAATTAATTATATTAAATTTTAAATTTTATCTTTTAATAAAGTAAATTAATATATGAATTAATTGATTTTAAAATTTTTATATTCGTGGTCCATATTTATTTTTCCTATTCATGACGGTATTTAAGGATTTTTCCTAAATTTTGTTACTAACAATGGATTAAATAGGTTTTCTATTTTTTTTTTTTCAAAATTAAAGCCTTATTAAGGTGATTTAATTCATTCAATTATTATTATTTTTTTTTTGCCTAACGACATTTATTTTTTGCAGGCCAACTTTTTTACGAATTTGGAAGAGAGGGTCAGTGGAGCAGTTCTCCCCTGTCCCATACCTAGCAACCTTAATCAATTGCATGATTTGGGTCGTTTACGGGCTGCCTATGGTGCACCCAAACAGCACCCTCGTTGTGACCATCAACGGCGCCGGGACTGCCATCGAGGTCGTCTTCCTTACCCTGTTCGTGATCTTTTGTCACGACAGGAAAACGAGGCTCAAAGTGCTGCTGATCGTCATCGTCGAGATAATTTTCATTGCCGTTGTCACCACTCTGGTTCTTACCATAGTTCACACCACCGAACGCCGGTCTATGGTCGTTGGAATTATAGCTATTTTGTTCAATATCATGATGTATGCCTCGCCTTTATCAGTCATGGTTAGTATCATAGAATTTAACTACCCTAAATATAAGGCAGCAATGTACCTAAATGCTGCCATGCATTTATTTTACTAATTTATTTTGTTAAATTTGGGTGAACGATAATAAACTATACACAGTTCTAGTTACAAGTTCAATCTAAAAAATTCAATTTAAATTGAATTAAATTTGAATAATTTTTTTTTAATTCGTATTATTTTAACTTAAATTATTAATTATTTAATAAATTTTTATTTAAATTTAATTTAAAAAATATATATTAATATAATATTTTTAAATAATGAAATCTCGATTGAACTTAAATAAATAAAAATAATTTTTTTTAAGCCGGGTCTCATAACGCTTCTAGAATGCAGTGACATAATTTGCATTATTATTTTATTGGGGTTTGGAATATTCTCATAGTAATTAATAGGGTAGAATTTTAGTTATTATTTTAGCATATTTAAGAGTAAAACTTGTTGAAGAAGGTTGTTGGATCGAGGAAGATGTGTTAAAATTTTATAATTTTGTATATGATGATGATGGTGCAGAAACTGGTGATTACGACGAAAAGTGTGGAGTATATGCCGTTTTTCCTCTCACTGGCTTCCCTTGCCAATGGCATTGCTTGGACTACTTACGCTTTCCTGCCCCTTGACCCTTTCATTGCTGTAAGTTACGCTTCCAGTTTTTACCTTTTTTCTTTTCTCTTTTGACTTCTTCAAGATCTCTAGTAAATTAAGAGAGAGAGAGAGGTTTCTGCATAAAAAAGTCCACAATCTTGAATATTACTATGAATGATCTTATTTAATATTTTTAGTCATGTTATTTGGATATTTAAAAATAATATTGAACATATATTTAATATAAATATAATTTTTTTTAATTTTTTATATATTCAAAAAATTTTATTTATACATTTATATCTAAATATATATTAAATAATTATATCGAATAATATTTTAAAAAAATAAAAAATTAAATATAACTCAAATTAATAATCGGCATCTATAATCTTTTGCAAACACACAGACTTACTGGGGAAGGGAGTGAGGGTTGGTGTTTTGTGCTATTTTGGTTGGTTAGGCACCTTTCTTTTCATGTGCCTTCTGACAAAAAAGGCAAGAAA
This sequence comes from Adansonia grandidieri, assembly GCA_038382065.1. Classification (NCBI taxonomy): domain Eukaryota; kingdom Viridiplantae; phylum Streptophyta; class Magnoliopsida; order Malvales; family Malvaceae; genus Adansonia; species Adansonia grandidieri. The sequence continues at coordinate 10,067,670 of JBBYHK010000022.1, read as the reverse complement.
AGAAGGCCTTTTGAAAGGGGAAAAAAATGAGCTGACAATTATAAGACCATGTGGTGGGTTACAACTTAAAATTAAATCAAATTAAAATTGTTCTGTTTGTCATCCAAATTAATTTGTCGAAGTTGGAAGTTACAATCATGTTCCCATTGAAAGCTGAATATGGGTGTTCTTCCCCCCCCCTTTTTTTTTGTTCTAATTCGAATATATGCAAGTAAAATTTTCAGGTTCCAAATGGAGTGGGCACGATGTTTAGTTTAGCCCAGCTGTTGTTGTACGCCGCGTATTACAAGTCGACAAAGAGAATAATAGCAGCAAGGCAAGCGTCCAAGATGGACATGCATCTGTCGGAGGTTGTCGTCCCCAACGGCGAGGCTGATCACAAGAAGAGCAGCGCCAGAGCACCTTAGTTAACACACCCCAATCCATCCAACTATATATCTATATATATTATGTATAAAGAGAGACTCTGTGAGAGAGAGCGAGTTTCTTTCTTTCCTTCTTTTTTTTTTTTAATGAACATCGCCATATATTACATGATGCTGTCTGTGTCTTTCACTTAATGGATTTACAAATAGAAGACACACATTGATTTTGTTGCTGAAATTCAGAAACATATTATGCCACCAGAATCTGATTTTGCTTGTTAGCTTCGCATTTTCTAAACCATGCAGCAGGAACTAGTTCTACTTTATATTTTTACCGTTGTCTTTTTTACTGGCAGAGCATCAGGAACTTATACCGTATATAAAGTATCTGTTTGGCCCAATTTTTTTTGACTTAAAAAATTATTATGATTTTATAAGAGTTTTAAAAATTAAACTATATTCGCTTTATTTTTATAAGCATTTTTAATATATATTGGGTTATATTTGATATTTTTAAATAAAAATAAAAAGTATGTTAAAATTAATTTATTTTTTAAAAAATATTTATATATAATTTTTTTAAAATTTTTTATTTTATTCATTAACAATAAATTTGACCTAATTTCTACTTTTAACGAAGTTTTAGGTAAAAAAAAAAAAACCAAACCAAACGAGCACTATTATAAACTAACAAAAATACTACTGCATATTGCTGCTTTGTTTTATACATATTAACCGAAAAGATTTCGTTTTTCATAAATTAGTAGTTAAGTTTTTCAATATTATAAATGAGTTAAAAAAATCGAATATTTAGAGTTTTAAATTTTAAAAAAAATTAATAAATACATAATACATTAAAAACTTAAAATATATTTTATTTAAATTTTATTAAATATTAAATATTAAGCATTTGATTTAAATTAAAATTTCATAAAAAAAATTTAAATCTAAATATTAATCGATTTAATTAAAAATTAAAATATATATCACATTTTTAATATCATTTGTAAAATAAAAATGTTCATCCTCGACGTATTAAATACGAACATGTCTTTAACAACAGCAGCTAAAACCCCGAAGTGTCAATGCCCTGACAACCAAATGTCCCAGAATAACCCCAAACACCCACAAATTACACGGGATAGTAACTGCACCCAATCAAGGGCTTTTATGTACTTTGACACTAACCTTACCGGCTGTTTCCCCAAAACTTTTGTGAAAACAAAAATTTCCCTCAATGAAATTGGTCCACTTTCCCTACTCTTCCAGTTACGGGTCACCCTTCTTCCTTCCATTCTCTTTTTTACCAACTGCTCCGCAAGAATCAGACAAAAATTATAATAATAATAATAATAATATTAATATTAATATTAAAATTTCCTGTCAATTTCAGCTATTATTTTTTGAAATTTTTTTGAAAAAAAAATTAAATTCGAGGAACCCTAGTTTCCCCAATTTGAAAGGTAACAAGACGGTGGTTTATATCAATATTCATTTCTAAAGGTCAACTATTTTGTTATTAGACTAATCGAAAAGTTCAAGCTTGGGGAAAACTGATTTCCAAATGGAGACTCTGGATTGAACTGCTGGCGGGCAACTCCTAATCGTCGTTCTTAGTCAACAAATTTTGCGGTACTTTTTATGTTTTACTCAGATTTCTCTTTTGTTTGTTGCTTTAATTTTGGAAAAAAAAATCGGATTTGTTTTTAGATTGCGTGAAGATAATTTTGCCTTTGTTGTGCTTAGTTAATAATGCAATCGAAATTTTCGAATTTTAGGAAATTATAGAAGCTAACTATGTGATTTGAGTTGTAATATCTCGTTTTTAGTCGGTGTTATCGTTCTGAATCAGTTGATTAAGTATGAAAATCTTTGACAGAACTTATTCTCCTTTGTTTTTTTTTTTTTTTTGTTTTTTTTGGAAAAAAAAATGTTTTACAATCGGAGGAGGCAGAAATCGGGGTTCTTTCTCGAGAAATCTGCAACTTAAGTTAACGATTAAAAGTCAATCAAAGATTGACTTAAAGATATTTATTCAGCGATTGGAGATATGTGATTGATGAGTTTCTTGACATTGTTGTGCTGTTATGAATTTCAGGGGAGATTATATTTAGGAGTCACAATAGCACATCTTGTTATGGTAAACTTTATAAACTTTATAGTTTAAGTGTTGATAGTGCATGCTGTGAAGCGTAGAAACCATGGGAGATGGCAATAACACCTCAAGTAGAGGCATCGCAGCCAGCAACACTATGTCGTCGGGCAACAGTGAGAAGCCGGAATGGCTGCAGCAGTACAATCTGCTTGGAAAGATCGGTGAAGGTACTTATGGTCTTGTGTTTCTTGCAAGAATCAGGTCTCCGGCTAATCGTGGAAAATGCATTGCCATAAAGAAATTCAAGCAGTCAAAGGACGGGGATGGTGTCTCGCCAACTGCCATCCGTGAAATTATGTTGCTTCGGGAAATTTCACATGAGAATGTCGTGAAGCTTGTGAATGTGCACATTAATCACGCGGATATGTCATTGTACCTCGCTTTTGATTATGCTGAATATGACCTCTATGAAATCATTAGGCACCACAGGGACAAGGTTAACCATGCCATCAATCAATACACTGTTAAATCATTGCTTTGGCAGCTGCTAAATGGACTGAATTATCTCCACAGCAACTGGATCATACATCGAGATCTAAAGCCATCAAATATATTGGTTATGGGTGAGGGTGATGAACAAGGAGTTGTCAAAATTGCCGATTTTGGACTTGCAAGGATTTATCAAGCTCCCTTGAAGCCATTATCTGACAATGGTGTAGTTGTAACTATTTGGTATCGGGCACCTGAGTTGCTTCTTGGTGCGAAGCACTATACCAGTGCAGTCGACATGTGGGCTGTTGGATGCATTTTTGCTGAGCTTTTGACTTTGAAGCCACTTTTCCAAGGGGCAGAAGCTAAATCCACACCAAATCCTTTTCAACTTGATCAACTTGACAAGATATTTAAGATATTAGGCCATCCCACCCTAGAAAAGTGGCCAACGCTTGGCAATCTTCCACATTGGCAATCAGATATGCAGAACATTCAAGCGCACAAGTATGACAGTGCTGGACTTCATAGTGTTGTTCATCTTGGTCCCAAGACTCCTGCATTTGACCTTTTATCTAGGATGCTTGAATATGATCCTCGAAAGCGCATAACAGCAGCACAGGCCTTAGAGCATGAGTACTTTAGGACTGAACCCTTGCCAGGTCGTAATGCACTGGTGCCACCTAGCCAATATGGGGAGAAAGTAGTTAATTATCCCACTCGCCCGGTGGACCAGAAAACTGATTTTGAAGGGACAACTAGCATTCAACCATCACAGCCCGTGTCATCTGGAAATGCAGTTGCCGGCAACATGGGTGGTGCTCATGCAGGGCGTAACGGATCTGTCAATCGGCCTATGCCCCCTCCTCCCATGCAAAGGATGCCTCAGGGCATGATGGCTTATAATTTCCCATCTCAAGCTGGAGTGAGTGGTGGAATGAATCCAGGAGGCATGCCAATGCAGCGGAATCTTGCTGCCCAAGCCCACCAGCAGCAACAGTTAAGAAGAAAAGATCCAGGAATGGGCATGACCGGATACCCTCCGCAGCAAAAACCACGACGCATGTAAGAATTTGACATCTAATAGGTTGATCATCTAAATATAATTGAGCACGGTGTTGTATTCGTTCAATTTCAGTGTAATATTAAACTTATTTCATGGAATTTATAACCCGTTGACCTAATTGATCTGTAAAGTTATTAATGTGAGCTCTTTGATTGTTCAATTTCTAACCATGCTTCAAATTCCAAGTCATGACATGCTGTTCTATGACCTCCCTAAGGTGCGAAATATTTGTTGGGTAACCTCGTTGTGCTTGCTTGATGAACATTTTCTACGCTTATTTGGAGTTATCATAAAAATTATAAATAAAAAAAAAAAAACACCTGGTTGCGAGAACATATGAATGCTTTAAAATCTGCTAGATTTAGAGAGAGAGTGTCAGACATTAAGAATGAACTGAATCGTAAATGTTCAAACTAAACCACCATTTTCTTTTTATTGGCAAAGACAAGTTGGGTTTAATAGCTCAAAAAAAAATGTTTCTTACAACTTGAGAATGCTTTTGGAACAAAAATCTATGCACTTTCAATCTCCTACAATTCTAGGAGTAAGAATTACACCAATAAATATATCTACAAGCTAATCATACTCTCCAGTGCTCTCGCAGGAACTACCTTGATTGGCCATCGCGTCATGAATAGACAATCTAATGATATTGCTGCCTGATGATCTTGAAACATCTAGACACTCCTGAAGGTCGGCATCACAAGCTATCAAAACCCATTCATTATCATCATCCAAATACTTCATATCAAAAGTACCCACCTCCAGCTTCAGCCTCTTGGCTACTTCCTCTTTCAATTCCACAATGCCAGAACTTAAGGAGATCCGGAATCTAATTATATCTTCTCTGTAAGTAGCCTTAATGGTCACACTCTTCGTTTCCTGCCTAGCTGTTTCATGTGTTGGCTGAGTAAAAGTAGCAATGGCTTGCTTAAGAGCCAGAACAGAACATAGAGGTGGCGTAAAACTAGATTCTGGAAATCTCTTAACAACACCGATTTCTGCTGCTGAAGGACAAAGGTTTCTCAAGTCCTTCGAACTTCCAGAATCCTCCACTAGCATACCTCCAAACGGCTCTTCATGTTCTGCTGTCACAGAGGCTTTAGGCATTGATAATGGGGCTGATGCATGCAGTTCACCTAAAGGCTGAAAGGCCAATTCTGGAGAGCTGTGTGCTTTAAAGCATTGCTCATGGATGGAACCAAGTAGAGCCTTAGTGGCAGCACTTTCAACTCCAGGGCTACCTTGGCATGAACCATGAGAAGTAGGCGTCCCAGAACTCTCTTCTCTTGAGCCACTCTCTGCTTTGCATCTGTTTACTCTTTTATTCAAGTCTGATGAAAGCCCATTCTGCTGAGGGAAAAGTTTCTCTGAGCTCAAAGTCCTCCCTCCCATCAACAGATCTTCCACCAAAACTTTTCCATTACTTCCTGGTGTCATACATGTTGGCAAATCATTTTTTTCAACTTGATGCTCGGAAGGTTTAGAGTTTGGTGAGTTTTGTTGATTGGAGCCATTCAAATTGGTTGGCCATGAAATGGAGCCAACAGCAACTGGGATTGGGCTCTTGGCAAGTGAAGTTAAACCAAATGCTCCATCAGCACCTTGGACAGATTCAATAACATGTTTTAGCTTAGTGAGGGAACGGTTGACTTTTTTGATCTTACGAGATGGCCACCGAGAGATCCCATGCTGCCTGCAGATGCGCTTCATTGTTGTAGGACAAACTGTAAAGCAAGAATCTCCCTGAGCATAGTCCGTTTCAATAGGTAGCAAAACATATATTCTTTTAAGTAAATATAATTTAAAAGGCAAAGAAAATTTCTGAGAATGAGAATATTCATACCACCAAGGCTTTTAGCAGCATCTTTGAGACTCCCTGTAAAATACTGTTGGAGAACCTCCAGACTAATTGATTTCTCAGCTTTTCCACGTTTCCTCTCTGATTTTTTCAAGTCTTTATTCTGTGGAAGACAAACAGGATTGTGGCTTCCACTAGTAACAACATTGCTTCCGTGAGTTGGAGGGTCAAAATTCACAGTTAATTGCTGTTCTGAAGAATCTAATTGCCATTCTTCTCTGTTGGGTGAAGTGTTAGTTCCAGGTGGTGACTTCACAGATGGACGAATTGGAATAGATTCAAGTCTTGAATCAGGCTTTTCTTCTGAAGATGCTTCAATGATTTCGATAGATCCTTCATCCTCTTCAAGTTCAGCTCCAGAAGCAACCTTGAGACTTTGGAAATGCTGCTTCATTGTTGCCAGTATAGAGCATAATAAAGTCTGTTGTTCATTGCCATCAACAATAGCAGGGGGCAAAAAAAATTCGAGAACATAATCATCATCTCCAGTATAAGTACTCCGTAAGCAGATTGCAAAACAGCTGGTTAATCCAAACAAGCGTGCATAGTGTACCAAAGGATAGTCAGTTTTACAGAATTGGGTAATGTCTGAGCAAAAGCATGAGTTGAGGGATAAAAATGCCCTTCCAGCAACCCCCTGACCCTTTTGTAGGTGATGCTCAAGACAAGCATCCCGGAAACCCCACATGTGAGCATCGACAACATAGAATGCCACATCAGTTGTTGACATGCAGACTTGTCCCATGCAGCTACCATCAAAGCTTGTACAGCTTTTCTTTAGACCACCACCATGGGCCAAAACACTGCGATGCCGGCAAGGGATCCAGGTCTGAGCCAAAGGTAGTTTATGAGTTTCACAAATCACTGTCAAAATCTCCAAAATTTCTGCCAGCGCATTTTGGCGACTTTCATTGCAAATCTGGTATAAAAGCATTTAGTTTGTCAGAATAGGGAGAAGACAGGACAAAACAAAAACATTTTTCAGCATCCAAAAAGAATAATAGATTTCACAAAATTACAATCAAAGCTCACCCGGGTGCTTGTATGATCCAATATTTTTGAGCTTTTCAAATTCACTGCCTGCACAAGAACTGAATTCATGTGACTGAGGAATCTCACAGCATTTTAAAACTAGAAATATTTTCTAAGAACCAATGATTAGGAATGCAAGAAAAGTTTTATCTGAAGAAGTAGGCGATGAATAGATTGATGATTTAGCACTAATCAAATAAGAAAATGATACAATATGAAGCTGGGATGTAATGGAGAGGGAAAGAAACCCAACCTCAAGTGCTTTGCATACTTTATCAACCTCAGGTGCATAGTTAATCATCTGTGAAGTCATTATGAGTTCAAGTACACCCACACAGGACTGTCCAGAAGGTTCAAAGACTGGAAGCGCCAAGGTTCCCTGAACATTGTAATGCAGAGCATGATCAAGCCGTGAATACTCTCTGCTGGAATAATACTGTACATTTGGAGTCCATTCTGGCAAATTTTGCCGGAAAACACGGCCGGGAAGTCCAAGCTCTACGTCACTCTCTCCATCCACAGAAAACATGTACATCAAAGAAACCATCCTATACTGATGCAGTCCGCTGCTATGTGGATCAAGGACAAAGGGTTGCCCCGAAGTTGTTAGCACATACCGACCCCCACTCTTTACAGGCGCCCAAACCTGTGCTAAAACATGCTGTTTGGTTGATTCCTTGAAATAGCGTAGTGCCTGGGTCATCCTCTCTTTAATTACACAATAACTATCTGGGTTCTCAAGCGGCAGCAGTCCCAAAAACGTAGATGACAGTCCTCTATTATCATTGTCCTCCTTTGCATTTTCATTTACAGGATTGGGAGTACCTGCATTTAGTATGTATAATTTAAAATACAGATCAACTCAACTAAGCAACAGAAGCAGTAAGCGATTAAATATGTACAGATTCAAGTATGATGATATGGACTAAGCCAAGAAAATTATAAAATTCAGGTGCTGGACTGTTGAACTTGAAGGCATGGTGTATCCAACGGACATAAAACCGAAAGGCAAAAATGGACAAATAGAGTTGCAGAAGGCATACACTCTCCATAAAAAGTCCCAAGCTGAGAATGAAAAACAAGCAGCTGCCAGCCTGCCCAACTCGGAGGTTTTAATGGTTTACTTAGGTGCTAAAGAAAGAAAGGACACAAAAGGAACAAAAAAAAAAAAGCAAACATACTAAAGTAACTAAACCATAAGTTTTGATATATTGTTTCAATTTCCTTTTTCTATGGGGTTAGTTAAGCCACTAAGAAATTGGGAACTTGATTATATAAGCTCTATATCCATTATACAATCCTTTTAGTTTCTAGGTCTGGAGAAACCAAATGAGCTTTAAGTCCCAGAGATTAGAAAGTCAATTTGACGATCCGTGTGTTCGTATTGTTCAACCCTGTCTTGTTCAAAATTGATAAGTCCAAGAAAAGTTACATTGGAGGGGTCAGCAACTTCTTAACAGAAGAATCTATCCAAATTTTCAGGGTTGCCAAGTTCCCAAGAATTTTTTTTTTTGGATATGCAACCAGGACAGACCAAACAAAATTCAGCTCCAAATCAACCAACTAAAACATAAAACACCCAAAAGTGAACTCCAAATCAGTAAATCAAGACATGAAAAAACCCAAAAGAAAAAAGGAAAAGCATAGGAAAAAAAACAACAGAAAGGAAGAAACATTTGCAAATTTGTCAGGTTCAAAAAGCACTAACACGTGACAAAAAGATTGTATCCGGCGGCGGCTAGAGCGGGCCCGGGGTGAGCGGCGGCAGACCCAAGCTTATCTTCATCAGAGAAAGCCCAAAGAGGAGAACAAGGCTGCTCAGAAGAAGAAGAAATGATAAAAGGAGAAGTAGGGTTAGAAAGGAAAGTCAACTGATCCAACGGCCAGGAACTCTCGAGATCAAGATCATCCAAATCCATAATCCCCTGTTGTTGTTGCGACTGTCGTTGTTCTTTTGGCGGGAAAGAACAGGCGTTGTCTTCCTCCGGTTCGCACATTTTCTGGGGAAAAAACAAAAAAAAGAAGAAAACGGAAAGGGAATTCTTTCCTTCAATTTTTCTTTTATTATTTCCTGTGGCGGAGGACGATAGTTGTTTTCAATACAATTGTAAGACGTGAGATGGTGCGGCTGGTAAAAATTGCAGACTGTGATTCCATTTTTCTTTTAAATTAACTAAATAAATATTTTTATCGATGGAATCCAACAGTTGGGTTGTGGGCTGCCCTACTTGCTCCAAGTTGGATAAAAATATTGGGAGGGGATGATTCTCTGCTACTCCTTCCATTATCACCCTCATCTTCCTCTTTCTTTTGTCTTCTTTCTACTCCCTTTTTTAATTTTATATTATATTTTTATAACCACACCAAACGTATACGATTTGAACCCTGTGGATAAATCTGAATTTAATTTTATTAATTTATATAATTATTTTTATAATATAATATTTAATATATTTAAATTTTAAAATTTATAATAGTTATTTTATTTTAAAATAATTATTTTTTTATTGAAAAAATAAGTTATGTAAATCTATATCGAAAAGAGAAATATAATGTAATTGAAATGAATTTACATGATTAAAATTTAGAGATTATTTAGTATTTTTTGGGGGGGATAAGTAACATGTTTTATTTGTACAAAGCAGGAACCCCACTGTCCTGTACAATCTACAAATAACAATCAATTGACTATACCCATGTATCCCTCAAATGTATTACTTACAATGTTTCTTTCATTTATTCTAAAAACCACTCATATTATCCCTAGCATTATTTTCAACTGAATCGTGATGCTCTTTTGTTTGATCTTGCTTTTGACTCTGCGAAGTCTCCTGTTCCTCTCTTGCCATAATTGGTATATACTCGCATTCCAAGCTAGTTAATGATGCATTACACTACTTTCTCCCAAGTGTCTCAGCTGGCCAATCGAGAGTTATTCCTAATTTCCTACCAGGGTCTTTCTGTTCCAGCTGCAAGTATCTTTCCCCATAGCTGTTTAGAATACACAACTAAAAGCAAAGTGATCTCTCGTTTCTTCTTCAATGCGACAAACAGCACACAATCAATAGAATTCATATGCGACTGGTGCACATTCTCTTTTTTATAAACAATCTGTCAAGTACAGTTAGCCAAGAGATGAATGAATGTCGGAGGATGAGGAAAGGACGACATACCAACACTTGCCATTTAACCTTTCAATGCTTTTGCCTCATTCCATTCCAGACCTGGGCTGTTTTTTAGTTTGGCAAATCCCAAACCCACCTTCCTCCTTGCCGCTCTACAAATTTTGTGGGCAAGGTCTCTCATCGTTGATAACTTCCTCAAATTCCAACTATGTCTTTGAAATGGGACTAGTTGCATTACGCTAGTTCCTTCCAGAACATATTCAGTGATCCATGTAGGTAGTATTCAGTGTTATGCCTGTACTTACTTTTTTTCATCCTTAAGTACCAGATCATTTATTTACAAGTTTATGATCTTTAATAAATCAAAATTAAAAATTAACTACTCAAAGTAAATAAATTCATAAATTGCAATCTTTTTACAAAAATAATCTTTTATGCAGATTAAATTTTTTTTATTTTAAATAATTTTAAATTAATAATCATATGATTTGTTGATAAAATATTAAAATTTTGAAATCAGACCGTTGGATCTTTCAATGATTTCTCGTCAATGAAAAAGAAAGATTAATTAAACAAGTTGGACGGTAGCGATGTGTGTGCTTTATGAAAAGTGAGATAAGGGGAAACTTCATGATGCAGAATGGTCTGTCATCTTCTCTCCTCGACCTACTACAATGTATAACATTATTTCTCGCATCGGAAGGTTTTTAGTTAAAAGTGGAAACTTTCATGCAAAAGGAAACAAACGTTTTCCATCTATTTTTGAAAAGTCTTCGCTTCCCCAACCCCTCCCCCCCCCCCCCCCATCCCAATGGGACTAAAACAAAGTGCTTAACGACTCAGCCCCAAAAATAAAAATAGAAAAAGAAATTTTAAGGGTGAGGTTAATGCGGCATTTCTCAAATCTTCTTTCTAAATATTTGGGCAGCTGAGCCCACTGAAATAATGCACCTTACATCACTGCTTTCGTTTTATATAAAACCAACGATGAATCCATGGAAAAGGGCAAAAAAAAAAAATTAATTATATGAAAATTTTCGAATTGGTTCCTTAAACAAACACAATTTGGACAAAAATTTGTTTTGCTTCTTTTAACACGATGATTACTACAAAGTTCTTTTGCTTAATTTTTAGTTGTCCTTAGCACTTAATCCCTTTTTTAATTAAGATTATGATTGATGCACCTAGGCCCGCCGAGCCTTGAAATTACAAAGTTATCCCTAACGGCATTTCTATTCTTTGAAAGAAAATTGGGAATTTTGCAGGTGAAAAGTGGGGGCGTACTGGGGAAAGGGGTGTCTTAATCATGCCCATTTAATTAAGGTTAATCAAGAGAGTTGATGTAAAAAAGAAACATATAGAGTTATTTATTTGGATGGGATCAATGAAAATTATTTTATAATTTATGGGTTGGAATCTGATTAAGGGGATAAGCATTAAGTTTTTGTCATACTAATATATATATATATATATA
>JBBYHK010000022.1:10039097-10054220 GCA_038382065.1 Adansonia grandidieri | reverse complement strand
TAGACATAAAAAATAAGAGATATCCCCTACTTTGCTTTGTCCCCTACTGGCAGCACAACTATTGCAAATTGAAAAATAAATTTAAAATCCTAAACGATTTTTCATGATTTTTCTGATATTTTTCTATCAAAGCATGTCAAATTATCTTTAAAACGACATCTTATTCACCCCTGGATCATTCCGGATGAGAGAGTTATGATATCTCAAGCCTAAACTTGAAACCTCTAGAATCTAAACATGTATTTTGGTTGGGCCGTTTAGGCCCACTAAATGATTTTTCCAAAATTTTCAAACATTTTTTCTAAAAGTTTCATGAAATTCCCTTTTCAGAAAGGTATTGTTTGCAATTTTTTGATACCAAATGAGTCCGGGGTGATTTTTCAAATTTTGACACACCTTGTCCCTCATATGCTTTGCCAACAGCACTATCAATCCGAACTTGAAAATCTATTCCCTTAGAAAGTGACTTTTTGGGGTAGTGGGAATATTTTTAGGATGACCCTCATCGAGTCACCTTTCTAACAGTGTCTTTCCACCTTCTAAATCCTTCGAATCAATTTAGAATAAATTCGGGAAGCAAGATAGTGCGATGTTATCCCCTGTTTCAATTTTGGTCAAAATCGAGTTGTTTTCCCGAATTTCATTTCGAGACATTCGAATGTCTCTATGTCAACCCGATTAGACTCGAGAATATGCTTTGACCTCTCATAGGCTCGTCCAGGCATAAACACATTCTACATCTTTACCATCTTCATTTACAACAATTTCTTTTGCCAAAAGTTGTTGAAAGGCTTATACATTCCTTAAATCACAAGGTTTTGCTAACTTAAGTTTTCCAACTCGATTTCTCTAAAGAGTGTTAAACTATCACTTTTGGGGATACTCCAACCCCGCTTTTCCAGAGGGATACTCCAACCTCGTTTTTCAAAATTATCAAGATTAAAAAAAAACTTCTTTTGTCAAAATGATTTGTCATCCATGGGGATACTCTAACCTTGACCTTCTGAGGGGATACTCCAACCCTGCTTTTCAAAATTATCAAGATTAAAAGAAACCTCTTTTATCAAAATTATTTGTCATCCATGGGGATACTCCAACCTACCTTTTCAAAGGGATACTCCAACCTTATTTTCAACTATAATTACTTTTTTTCTCATTCTCGGACTTCTATGAATATGTCAAACAAATCTTGTTTAATCAAGGAACCCAGATGCATCTCGAAAATTATCGATTCAGTTATTCCCAAATAATCGATACCAATTGTGAGGTAAATTTCAATAGTCCATTCCTTTTCTTTATCATTGCATTGAATGATCCATGTTATGTTACTTCATTTATTGTCTTACTAACATGATTTCTTTATGATGATTATTTGCATTCATGTTTTCCCATCATTTCAAATAAAACTAGAGGTAATACCGCGTGGGTATCTCTCCAGTGCCTAAAGTGGAACATTCCATTTTCAAAATAAAATCCATAGGTCATTTTTATAAAAAATCACTATATTCCCCATCTCTCTGGGGTGTATGTGAGATTAAATCTTTTTCATCAAAACCTGGACTATTTCTACAAGATCTGTGCATTAGAAGGGGCTATATCAAAATAATGACAAGCTAAAATCAAAAGAATCAAAACTGAGATAAGACATAGCTAGTAAGGTACTGATTTCGGGCATCGTGAAGACGTTCGTATCTCATCGCGCATAACCAACTCCCAAACCCAAATGGTGAATCTTTGCACTACAGAAACCACAGGATCGATGTTTTGAGTTTCGTAACTTAAAAAATAGGTTTTAATAGGCATTCGATCATGCCTAGCCCGAAATGATCAGTGGCAACTCCAAGCATTGACCATTTCATGATGGTCATCCGAGACTAATAAGATAAGTAATTCATCTTATGGTCCCTTTCCTTGTGCCACAAGTCAAGAATCCGTACATTCGCGTTCTTATCACGTCGTCAAAGAAAAGTCTCGATCAAGAAGACATTTCCAAGTCAGGAAAATATTTTAAGTCATACGCATTCGTGTAGATCTGCGAGGATCCACCTTGGGGTACGTTGCGATAGCTTGGCAACTCCACTGGGGATAGTAGAGAGTTAGGCCAAAAACTAGCCGTGTCTTGCTAGGTTCTTAGTTTTTTCGATCTTTGGTCATTATTTAACCATGACCCTTTTCTTAGTTTTGTCAACTAATCTTTTGTTTGATATGATTGTCAGGATTGTCTTATTTTCATATAATCATTAGGTTAATAAAAATGGTAATACAAAAGTAAACAAAAAGATTTGACCGTTTCCTCGTCACACACCGTGCACTTGCATGTGCATTAGTGTCCCGCCAAACTCCATGGCGTGGTTATAACCCAATCATTAGGAGGAAGTGAGCTATCTGCCTTCATGAGTAACCCTCTGCATAGGCATGGCAATGACTTCCTGGATGTAAATTACCTATGTCTCTCATGAGTAACCCTTCATATTTGCATAGGGAAATACATCTAACGGATCAAACCCGTTCTGCCAAACCCACGATGGGTCTAGGATCGAGGTCCCTTGACTGTCCTTATCGGACGGAGGAGCAATTTGGATTCCTATGTAGACATCAACTTAAACCTCGTATAGTGAGCCCTACGAGCTAAACCATGCCAAACCATACCAGAACACTGCTAGAATACCTGAAGAATAGGCTCACTCGGGGAAACATTCCTAACTTTTACTCTTGATTACCATAATTATGTAGGTGACAATGAGTATACAATTGTTACCTATATCTTCATTTTTATCATTTATCAAGACATGCTGTCGTGCTGCCCGAATGATGGCTAACCTTTGTATAAATAAGTGACGGTGAACAAAAACCATTATTCATAATGTCTTACATTATAAGCCATTATGCTATCCGAGTCATGGCTTAATGCGCATCCGCACTAGTGGTGATGAACAACTATTGCTACTGGTCATTTCTTTTTCCATCAAAATAAGATATTGCATCACCTCATGAAGGGCAGATTGCATCCTGATATATTGAAATGCTGCCTATTTCTTGTCTCACCACTTTGGTTGAGACATGTTATGAATTTTTTGTTCTAACATTCTTAAATTCTTTATTTCCTTATATTTGTCTCATATATGTTCCACTAACTTATTTTCCCTTTGTTAGTGTTTTGGTGCATGCATCATTTCATCATAACCATCATGACTATCATTATTTTGGGACAATTGTTCTAGTTCAGTATTCAGCAAGGGGCATCATTTATGGAGTAATAGCTTATCTCCACTTTTGAGTCCTTTAAAAATGTCAAAACATGGTCAGAAGGCTGCCAGCATCAAGACAAGGATATCCTAAAGCCTAATTACATCTCAGAAATGCATGAAGAGGTCAAGATCGGTTTTCATCAGAATGATTGCCGGGAACTAAAGCACATTTGGGATAATTGGGATAGCAACTTGAAAGAAGCCTTCACTAAAAAGTACGGGGATATAGCTCTCTCACTTCGAGTTCAGTTGGATGATGGCTTGTTGCAAGCAGTGGCACAATTCTGGAATCCAGCCTACCGGATTTTCACCATCAACCAACAAGATTTAGTCCCTACCATTGATAAGTACACAGCCCTGCTTAACATAGAATGGGCCAAATCAAACCGGATCTACTGCAAGGCTCTAATGCCTCCTTCATTCAAGAAAAGGTTAAGGCAAATTCTTGGAGTCACAGAAGCATAGGTTGGTAGTCATGTCAAAGTAAAAAAGAGTAGCAAATGCATCTCTTGGGCCAGCTTGAAAGAGGCAATCATGAATCTTTCTAATCAAAAGAAAGCTCAAGATGTCTATGCTTTAGCAATCTATAGGCTAATTATATTCCCAAAGACTTTGGGTTATGTAGAGGTGGCAGTCACATATTTCTTTTCTCATTTATGTTACAACATCAACCTTGCTTCCACCATCCACACCCTCAGCTTTTGTAAAAGGATGGGAACATGAAAGTTTATCGGGTGCACCCCATTGCTCTAGATATGGCTCCTAGGTCATTTTTGTGTTAGGAAAGGAAGAGTTAGGCAAAATTTCTTCTTCAAGATCAGTCCTCTTTTGATGGCATTAGAGGAAGAATGTCATCAAGATAGACAGAAAAACATTGGGTCAAGGAATTACGAAACGTCAAGGAGGAAGAAATCATGTGGAGAGCCCTATAGGTGTTCCCTCAGTCGATTGTGTATAGATGTGAAGACTACACTTGTGTGCCACTCCTAGGATTATGGGGAAATACTAGTTATGCTCCTCTTTTAGTATTGCATCAGTTCCAGTACTAGCAATTCATCTCGTTCTTCGAAGACTTGGGACATTGGGATTTTGAATACAAAGAGCCTAATTATAAAGCAAAAGTTCAGTTAGCTTTCCAAGCTTGGAAGAAGATCCATTCTATGGAAAGATACTGGAGAGAAGCCCCACCAAGCCAGGATACAAAGAATGGACACTTCACTGTATCAACGATCCATTGCCACCACCCAACTCTGGGATACTACAAATCCCAATAGAGGAACTGTCTTTTGAGATTGAGTTACTTAGGAGGGAGTTCAAGTGAGAAAAGATCATTTGCTACAAAAATCTCTCAACTCAAGGAGGAAAAGGGCCAGCTAGAGATGGATGTCTATCTTAGGAGTGGTGAAATAGATTGAGTCATTAAAAAAAGGGATCGCTTCAAAGATGACGTCAAGAGCCTAACTAAGGATTATGTGACACTCGAAAAAGCTAACAAGTCCTGACGTATTGGCAAGACATTAGTCGAATGGGAAGTAGAAGTTGCCATTCTCAATCGCAAGCTGAATCAGCAAAAGGAAAAAGTCAGAACCAATAAAGAAAAGTTTACGAGGGCACGTGCTCTTACTTCCACCTACCAACAAAAGAATCAAAGACTCGAGGCCCAAATGCGAGATGCGAAAGCCACTAAGGTTGAAAATGAAGCCCTCATTCATAAAATCTAGGAGTTAGAATAGTCTCTTTAGGATTATCAAGGTCATATCAATGAACTAATAAGGGCTTTTGAGCAACGCGAACTAGATAATCGAGCAAGCACATCTGAACTACCAAGAACAACATCAGCACCTCACTCAACAAGTTCAGATGGCTCAACGAGAGGTGAATGACATAATTGAAGTAGCTCGGTCCATAAGGTGAGACATCGCACCTGTTGGAGATCGTGAGCAATGACTTTTGGGTTTTCTTGATCATGTGATTACATAATGTAATCATGTTAGATACTTTCAGATGTAATCATGTCATAAAAGAAAAAACCTTTTTGTGACTCTATGAATGATGTTATTGACAAAGCTATTCCAAGAATCAATTGTCTCCAATGCATATGCACATTTAATTTCACCATTTTTCATTGCACTTGCATCAATCATTCATTATCTTAACTCATCATTGTATCATAAATGCTCATCAATAAATATATTCTAAAAAAAAAGTCTAGTGTGGGAATTGGGCCATAAAAATGCAAGGGATTCCGAGACCAATCAGGAACACAAAACCTTACATCACGCACTGCTACAACACATGATGCCGTAAGCAAATCATGGAGAGTGATTATGAAGCTCGTATTGAGCAACTTGAGCTAATGGTTAAGGAATCACAGGACCAGATGCTTCGTCAGCAATATGAAATGCAAACTCAAATCACAAAACTTATAAAACTAATGACTACCTCTATTAAAGAAAAAGGGCAAGCCAACACTACTGAAACAAGGAATGATCCTCTCAATGTTGAAAGTCCCCCTACCAATAATCCAGAACCTGCCCAAGGGGAAACTAGACAAGAACAATGGCCTACTCCTACACCTGCTGCTCAGGCTCTTCTAGTCATCTACCTTAACCCCATTACGGCCGGTTAATTCATTCCCTGTACTTAAGGGATGAATGTGAGATCTCATCAGTAGATTCGATAACCCTTGACTATGAGGAACCAGAGAAAATAGAAGGTCAAAAGTCCACCATGACTATGGCATAAGTGAACAAATTCCAACTACTGGAAAAACACCTCCAAGCTATCGAGGGAAGTGACAAGTTGGAGCTCTTGATGCACAATCACTGTCTTTGGTGTCTAACCTTGTCATTCCCCTGAAGTTCAAAGTCCCAGAGTTTAAAAGGTTCAATGGAACCACCGACCCTTCTGTCCATGTCCTAATATACCTATGAAAGATGGCCAGGTATGAGAAAGATGAAAAGCTCTTCATCCATTGCTTCCAACACAGCCTTGTTGGGGTAGCAGCTCGATGGTATATCAAGCTAGACAATGTGAAAATCCAATCATGGATCGACTTGGTAAGGCCTTTCTAAATCAATAGCAGCATGTGTTAGATTGGGCACCAGATCGATTTTCCTTGATGAATTCTGAAAAGAGATCCACTGAAAACTTTAAGCAATACGCCCAAAAGTGGAGAGAGGAAGCAGCCCTAGTCCAGCCGCCTTACAGAAAAAGAGATGATAGTCACTTTCATCCACACCTTACGCACTCTTTATTACAAGAAGCTCATAGGAAATGCCACCAAGAAATTTGTAAACCTAGTTCTTTCTGGATAAATGATTGACGCAGCCATTAAGAGTGGTAGAATGTCAGCTGGGGAAACATCTAGATCAAGCAAGAAGCCTATTACCAGTAAAAAAAGGAAGGAGAGGCTAATGCCATAAGTTATGCTAGCTTATCTCAGTCAAAACGATGTCAAACACTTGATCCTCACTACCCAAGCACGCTGTATTCTTGCCCTATCATGATACCCCCTCAGCTAATTAATACCATAACCTACAACCTGTCCTTTACAACCCCATCCAACCCATCACAAGGCTACCTTTCATAAGTCCACCAAAATACCAATCGAACAACCAATAATGCACTGGCAATCGAGGTGCAAATCAACAAAGACAACATTTTGATCCCATCCCTATGACCTATAAAGAGCTCTACCAGACCTTGCTCCAAAATCATTTGGTGGCCCCAATCTATGTCCTAGAAAAGAAGCCACCATACCCGCAATGGTACAACCTTAATGCCTACAGTGAATACCATTTCGGGCCAATAGGACATGACATTGAAAATTGCATATCTTTCAAATGAAATGTGCAAAATCTAATTAACTTAAAAGTCCTAAAGTTTGGGATGAACTAGGGACCAAATGTTACCGCCAATCCTTTACCAAACCATACTGAGCCAGCTGCAAACATGATCAACATTGAGAACAAACGTGAAGTAAGGGCAAGCATAGAGGATGTAAGGATGCCAATGTTCTTGGTCTGGCAAGCATTGATTCAGGTTGGGTTGCTTAACGCAATAGAAAAATTAGAAGACAATCTTGACAACTTCTGTGACTTCCACATAGTTGTAGGTCATACTCTACAAACATGTAGGGAGTTTAGGTCCATGGTTTAAAAATCAATGAATGAAAGCCAAATAGAATTCTATCACACCTACTGCTAAGTCTATCAACATGATAGGAGATGAAACCATGAAGCCTCCTTCTGGGAGAAATCAACCGCGTTCTTTATGGTAAGCCAAGCTCTGAGGTTAGTTCTTCAACACTTACACCAAAGTTAGTGGTAAAAGTGCCTAAACCATTCCCGTATAAGAGCGACATAGCTGTCCCATAGAAATACGAGAATCAGGCAGTGATGATCAGAGAACTAACTCCCTCAACTGTTGCAATGGAACTATTAGGAGTTAGTCACCTAACCCATAGCGGTAGGTGTTATGCTTCTCTAACTCAAGAAAAATAGAAGGATGATGCATCTCCAAGCACTAGTAACACTCAGGCCCAAGCAAAGAATTTTGAGCCCAAAAAAGTCAAGAAAGTAGTGAGTGAAAGAGAGCCGTAAAGTTTTTCAAGTTCATCAAGCACAGTGAATACTGCATTATGGATTAATTAAGCAAACAACTCGTCAAGATTTCTATGCTATCTCTGCTTTTTAATTCAGAGGTTCATCAAAATGCATTATTAAAGGTGCTAAATAAAGCATATGTGCCTCCGAATGTCTCCATAGAAAAGTTGGATCAGCTAGTGAACAACATTATGGCTGATAATTATATCTCATTCACTAATGATGAGATCCCACCCAGAGGCAGGGGTAGTTACAAAACTCTGCATTTCACTACCCATTGTAAGGGATGCATTTTGCCCAAAGTACTTATAGATAGTGGGTTGGCCTTTAATGTCATGCGTATGACTACATTAAGCAAACTCCCTGTCGATTAGTCTAACATTAAAAGTAGCCGCACAATAGTTCAAGCTTTTGATGGAACGTGTCGTGAAGTAATTAGAAATATTACAATCCAGCTCATATAGGCCCATGTACATATGAAGTGGACTTTCAAGTTATGGATATTAATCTTTCTTACAACTGCCTATTGGGAAGACCATGGATACACTCCACTGGAGCTATCCTATCCTCTCTCCTTTAAAAGCTCAAATTTATGATAAATGACAAAGTAGTCATCATTAAGGCTGAAGAAGAAATGATCGCCACTACTTTCACTGAGGATATTTATGTAGAGCCTAATGAAGATGCACCGAGTTATCCTTCCAATCCTTCGAGTTGAGTAATGCAACATTTGTGGGAGAAAGATTACCAATAGTTGAACCCCATCTATCAAAAGGTACCTACTCAGGTTTAAAAATGACTGTTGGGAAAGGTTCCCTTACTTAAAAAGGGCTTGGCATGAATTTGCAAGGGATAGCCCAAGCCTTGCAGGTCAGCACTCAAGCCAACAAAAGAGGTTTAGGATTTAAGGCCAATGTGCACTCAAAAAAGCAGCAAAAAAAAGGACTTGCAACCAGGAGATGACACGATCATTAAGTCGAAAAGGGGAGTCAAAGCCGACAATATTTCCATCTCTCTATGAGATATTTCATTCAAGAGGATGAATTGATCCAAGCCAATCAGAACAACAAAAGGCCAAAGATGTCTTAGTCATCCTAAACAAGGCACTCAATAGCCTCTATCTCCAAGATACCGAGCCATAAAATTCGTGTCCTTCTAGTAAGACCTAATTTTGATGATAGGGTTATAACGGAAGCCCCTGCACTTTCCCTGTCCTTTTCATGTAACGTCAAGAAATGACAACTTACCCACCCTCGCCCAAAGGCAGATAGGTGTCTTATGTAAGGGGCATTTTTTGTCAAACATTATCAATGAAATGACTTTTGCACATATCATTCCATATTGTGTATCACTTTTCAACTTTTTTATCTATATTACTTTTTTGCCTATCCAAATCCCTTAGATGTGTGTGGCTTTTGCAATGTTTATTTCTTTGCCCTTTCAGGTGTCCTACGACAGCAACATGGATGTGCCTAATGGGTCCTTGAATATCGATTTTGAACAGTCAATTTGCACCAGTGAAGTAGATCCTGAAGAAGATTTTGAAGAAAGCTCTGTACCACCAGACCCCTTACGATTAGTTGAGCAAGAGGAAAAACAGATCATGCCTCATAAAGACCCAATGAAAATAATAAATTTGGGTACTCAAGAGGACCGAAAGAACATTAAAATCGAAACCTCAATAAAGTCGACAATTAGGACTAAGCTAATAGACCTACTCCAAAAATATCAAGATGTATTCGCTTGGTCATATCAAGACATGCCAGGACTAGACATTGATATAGTGGTTCACAAGCTTCCCATCAAGCCTAGATGCAAACCAATTTGGCAAAAATTAAGGAAGATAAAGCCGAAAATGCTTCTCAAAATTAAAGAGGAAGTCAAAAAGCAATTTGATGTAGGGTTTATTAGAGTAGCCGAATATCCAGAATGGGTTGCCAATGTAGTCCCAGTCCCAAAGAAAGATGGCGAAGTATGAATGTGTGTTGATTATTGGGATCTGAATCGAGCTAGTCCTAAGGATAAATTCTCACTACCCCATATCAACACTTTGGTAGACAATATGGCCAAGAATTCTTTGTTCTTCTTCATGGATGGATTCTCAGGCTACAACTAGATTACGATGGTGCCCGAAGACATAGAGAAAACAACTTTTGTAACCATGTGGGGTACATTTTGCTATAATGTCATGCCTTTTGGACTTAAAAATGCTAGGGCAACCTATCAGCGGGCCATGGTAGCCCTATTCCATGACATGATGCATAAAAAAATTGAGGTCTACATTGATGACATGATTGCCAAGTCAATGAAAGAGGATGAGCATGTCACAGACCTTCAGAAACTTTTTGAACGGCTATAAAAATTTTAACTCAAATTGAATCCTACCAAGTGTACCTTTGGAGTCACTTTGGGTAAGCTTCTAGGCTTTATAGTCAGCAAAAAAGGGATTAAACTTGACCCGGACAAAGTCAAAGCCATTCAGGATATGCCACCACCTCAAACCCAAAAGAAAGTGAAAAGCTTTTTAGAGAGACTGAACTACATTGCTAGATTCATATCCCAGCTCACTAACAAATACGACCCCATCTTTCGGCTCTTTCGCAAAAAAAATCCAAGAGAGTGGAATGAGGCATGTCAAGAAGCCTTCGATAAAGTCAAACATTATCTTTCAAGCCAGTCAGTGTTGGTACTGCCAATGCCTGGTTGACCTTTAATCCTTTACTTGGCAGTCTTTAACAAGTCTATGGGTTGTGTATTAGGACAACATGATGAGTTAGGAAAAAAAGATTAAGCAATCTACTACTTAAGCAAAAATTTTAGGGAATACAAGTGCAATTACTCCACAGTCGAGAAGTTATGCTGTGCTTTAGTGTGGGCAGCTAGAAGACTCAGGCAGTAAATGCTCTATCACACCATATGGTTGATTGCAAGGCTTGATCCTATCAAGTATCTATGCAAAGCCCCTGCACTATCAAGAAGGCTAGGTAGATGTCAAGTCCTGCTTTTTGAATACGACATTGCCTATGTCAGTCAAAAGGCTATCAAGGGTAGTGCGATAGCTAACATTTTGGCAAATCGAGCGGTAGATTTATTATGAACCCTTAAATTTTGACTTCCCAAATAAAGATCTAATGTGCATTTCTAAAGATGAAGATGTCTTCAACCAAGATCAATCTTGGAAGATATATTTTGATGAAGCATCAAATGCTCTAGGACATGGAATTGGGGCAATATGATGTCACTCGACGGGAGTCATTATCCATTCACAGCAAGGCTAAATTTTGACTGCATGAATAACATTGCAGAATATGAAGCGTGTGTTATAAGGCTCTCAATGCACAAGTGTTTGGTGATTCGACCCTAGTCATCTACCATTTGAAAGGACAGTGGCAAACTCATGATGCCAAGCTGATGTAGTATGGGAAGCTGATAGCAAAGCTCAAGAAAGAATTTGATGATATTAGTTTTTGACATTTACCTTGAGAAGAGAACCAAATAGCTAATGCTTGGGCTACCTTATCATCCATGTTTAAAGTCAACTAGGAGTCGGACGTTGCTCTCATCCAGATGAGCATCTACATACTCTGGTTCATTATCATAGTGTCAAAAGAGAGAAGGATGGTCTGTTGTGGTACTATGACATCCTTCGTTACATCAAGGATCAGCAATATCCCAAACATGCAACTGAGACTAATAAAAGGACTATCAGAAGGCTAGCTATGGGATTTGTTCTCGATGAAAAAATCCTATACAAAAGGAGCGATCAAGTATTGCTCAGATGCATTGACACTTCTGAAGCCAAAAAGATCCTAAAAGAAGTTCATGAAGCGATTTATGGCACACATGCTAATGGACATCGGATGGCTAAGAAAATCATGGGAGCGGGTTATTACTAGTTGACCCTCGAAAGAGACTGCATCAATTATGCCCGAAAATGCCATAAGTGTCAAATCTATACTGACAAGATCCATGTCCCTCCGACGCCACTTCACACCATGACGGCCCTATAGCCTTTCTCTATGTGGGGCATGGACGTGATCGGGCCAATCACCCTTAAAGCTTCTAATAGGCATCATTTTATCTTAGTGGTAATCGACTATTTCACTAAATGGGTGGAGGCTGCCTCATATGCTAATGTCACTAGATCGACCGTTTGTAAGTTTGTCAAGTGAGACATTATCTATAAATATGGCCTCCCAAACCAAATCATCATAAACAATGCAAGCAATTTAAACAGTAAATGATGCAAGCAGTCTGCTCATAGTTCAAGATCCAACATTACAATTCTGTCCCTTATCGCCCAAAGATGAATAGGGCAGTTGAGGTAGCCAACAAAAACATTAAAAGAATAGTTGAGAAAATGGTTGAGACTTACAAAGACTGGCATGAGAAGCTATTCTTTGCACTTCATGCCTATCGAACCTCAGTTCAGACTTCTACAGGTGCTATCCCTTTTTCTCTTATCTATGGGATAGAAGTTGTATTGCCTATTGAAGTCAAGATCGGTTCTCTCAGAGTCTTGATGGAAACCAAACTTGAAGAAGCTGAATATGTCAAGAACAGATATGACCAGCTCAACTTCATCGAGGAAAAATGCATGAAAGCCATCTACCATGGTCAAATGTATCAAAGATGCATGATCCAAGCCCACGATAAAAAGATGCACCCATGACAATTTCACCAAGATGAATTGGTATTGAAAAAGATCCTCCCAATTCACAAATATGCACAAGGCAAGTGGACCCCTAATTGGGAAGGACCGTATGTCATGAAGCAAGCCTTCTCTGAAGGGGCCCTAATCTTGTCAGAAATGGACGGTAATGTCTTGCCAAACCCAGTCAACTCAGATTCTATCAAGAAATATTACACATAGAGGGCGAAAACCTAAAAAGGCATCTTTCAAAAAAAAAAGAGAGAAAGCAAAAAAAAACAAAAAAACAAAAAGGGGTCTAGATGAAAATCCAAAAAGGGCATCTAGGCAACCAACCCAACTACGGCTAAAATCCCTCAAGGGCGATTTGGGAAGATCAATTTTGATAGGGCATGAACTGAGAGTACCTAAAGGACAATGCAATGGAATCCTAGAGATCTTTCGAAGATCAGCTCATGCTAGGCACATTAATTATTCTTTCTCGCTACCCTATCAAATGCTTATCAAATAATGTACTGAGTTATGTCTCTTTGTTGTTATGAATAAATATTACCTTGTTTTTTTTAACCCCTGTACAATTCACATTGCACTTGTCATTTAGTTGATAATGTTTGATAATTAACTAAAATATGCATTAGGACTTCTTGATATTACATCGAAAGGAAAAAAAGGCATAGGGAATTCTGCGTATGCCCCGATCATCAAGATCATGCACCTTTCGCATCCAAACACCCATTCAGCATGACCATACACGAAACAATTTCTTGCTTTCACAAGCCACATCTCAAGAAAAACCATTTTAAGCTAACCAAAAATCGACCCATGCATTCTATCAGAATCTTATCAAAACTAGAGACATCAACCTAATCAGGCAAACGGTTTCCAAATTGTTAACAATGCCTTCCAATTGTCAGGAAAATGATTGAGCCTCCCAAATTAGGAAATGCAACAATCTAAATTCTCAGGAATAGATTTTTGGTCGTATCCCTAGTGGATTCGAGACAACCTACAATCCCTAGCAGGATAAGAAAAATTCTGGTCCATGGTTACAGCAAAGACGAATCACCATCCTTTTGAGAGTCTAAATGATGTACAAGGAAAACTATAACTATCTCTCATATTAGACTTCACATCATGCGATCATGACAGCATCTCATATCATGCACTCATATTACCATCATACATCATTTTTACAATATCACTTCTAGCCAGGTTTGCTAAACCTCGAAGGAATTCTTGGTAAGAACTCTAAGCTTCACAAACCAAGTGTCATTCAGGTAAGGTCCTTTTCTTCTTATCACCTCATGTCAAAACCCTTTTTATCAAGCAACTACCAAAGTGCTGGTCTCAAGAAATTGTTGTCTAGAAACTATTAAAAAAAACTTTTGTCGAGAACATTCGTTAGAAGCTTTGTCAAGAATTTTGTCAATAACTAGTGCCAAAACCTTTTTCATCAAGAAATTTTGTCATGAACTTCTAAAAGCTTGTAGTAAAAGTTTTATCGAAAACTTTGTCACCAACCTTTTCGAAACCCATAAGTCAATGGCACCCCTTTTAAGCCCACAAGTCAGTGGCACCCTTTTAAGCCCATAAATCAGCTGCACCTCTTAAAGCCCACAAGTCAGCGGTACCCCTTAAAGCCCATAAGTCAGTAGCACCCTTTTAAAGCCTACAAGTTAGTGGCACCCCTTAAAGCCCATAAGTCAGTGGTACCTCTCCAAAGACCATAAGTCAGTGACACCCCTTTAAAGCCTGCACAAGCTGGTGGCACCCAAGTTAAAGCCCACATAAGCTAGTGGCACCTAAGTCTAAGTTAAACCTGCAGAAGCTAGTGGCACCCAAGTCAAAGCCCACAAGTTAGTGGCACCCTAGTCTAAGTTAAAGCCCAAACGAGCTGGCAGCACCCAAGTCAAAGCCTATACAAGCTGGTGGCACCCAAGCTAAGTTAAGCCCACATGAGCTGGCGACACCCAAGTTAAAGCCCACACAAATTGGTGGTACCCAAGTTCAAGTTAAAGCCTGCACAAATTGGCGGCACCTGAGTCCAAGCCCACACAAATTGGTGGCACCAAGTTTAAGTCAAAGCTCGCACAAGCTAGTGACACCCGAGTTAAAGTTCCCACAAGCTAGCGACATCCATACCAAAGATCCACGTTTCTCTGTACCTGCCTAAGGGGGTCAAACCTTAGAAAACCTAACACCCTAGTGTTCTAGAAGCGTTAGTCCACCTCAGACAAAATAGTGTCTATTTGTCTTTGCCCTATTCCAGATTCTCAGTAACGATCAAAGAAGAGCAGCTATAGACACCTTATTTTGTTTAGGCTAATTTGTAGCAATCTAGAGCATAGACATGAGAGAGGGCGATGTCGCCCAGCAAAAAAGTATTTTGAGGAGGTCAAGAAGGCTTAGGGATCATATCAAAGGTAAATGCAAAGAATTGGCATCAAATAACATAGTTCAAGGTATCTGGGAACAAAAAATTTAAGAAAATTCATAATTTTACTTGAATGTATCGATACATGGTTCTCATGTATCGATAAAATGCTCCAACATGCCAAAAATTTGAAATGTCCCCATTTGTATCGATACAACATGTAGATGTATCGATACATAAGCC
>JBBYHK010000022.1:10019166-10029640 GCA_038382065.1 Adansonia grandidieri | reverse complement strand
AAAAAAATAAAAGAATTGACAGTCTCCAAAAACTTGTGTTAACCGTTTTTAACCAAAAACATATACTAACCACTTCTCCTTTTCCTTAAACATACTTGAGAAGGAATAAAAATCACTCAATTCTGACTTGAATTTAAAAAATTCGATTAATTCAGTCAAATTCAGATTTGATTTAATTTAATTTAATCAAAAAAAATTAATAATTCGAGCAAAAAAATGACCCAAACTTGAAATAACTTAAACCCGAATTAACCTGGATAATTAACATGAAATGACCAAAAATCAAAATAATCAAACATGATAAACCTGATTGTTAA
The DNA here is from genome assembly GCA_038382065.1 of Adansonia grandidieri. Classification (NCBI taxonomy): domain Eukaryota; kingdom Viridiplantae; phylum Streptophyta; class Magnoliopsida; order Malvales; family Malvaceae; genus Adansonia; species Adansonia grandidieri. The sequence goes on along the minus strand of JBBYHK010000022.1, from coordinate 10,029,323 downwards.
ACTCTAATTGATCCGAAACGAATTAAACTAAATGTTGAACTCAATTGACCCAAACTAGAAATGACTCAAACCTAATTAACTCGAGTGTTAAACTAGATTAACTCGAACCCAAAATAACTAAAACCAAAATGATTTGAATCTAAAATAACCAAAACCTAAAAATGATCTAAAAATTTTAAAACTCAAAATGACCTGACTTAAATTAATTCGACTAGCCCAATTGACAGGTTGTATGTATATGAGAAGAGATACGCTAGTGCAAAATTACTTCTAATTTATTTGTTCAATTCAACAATTGTATTTCATGATCTATTTGGATACATCATGCATATCGAGTTTTAATCAAATTAAAAATACTTAATTATAATTTTGAAATAAAAAAAATTTAACTTGTTAAATATATATTAAAAATATAATATTCTCATTGATATGATATAAATATCAAATTGATAATAACTTTACGTTATGACGAATACGATTATATTATTATATTTAATGATCAATTGTATAAAATATTAATCGTATATAAAATTATAAAATTATAAAATTATATAAAATTAATAAATTTTATATTAGGTATACGCGAAAAAGCTGCTCCCTGTTATTTGCCGCCAACTATTAGTCCTATATTAAGCCATTAGGAGACTTGCTGGCTAAGGCCATTAGGAGACTTGCTGGCTAAGTATCGGGCTTTTTTCATCTAATTTGGAGTACGAATAACACATAATAAACTCCCCTATCTCAAAACAAAGGTAAAAAGCTCCTCCTTGGGAAGTACCAACTACCAAAAAATTTACTACTACTCCTCCATAAAGTAATTAAAAAAAAAAAGGAAACAATTACTAGCACTACTTATAAATGAATTTCTTTCACTGATAGTCTTCACTCAAAATCTCTGGCTTCCCAATAACCTAGTTTTGAACGTTTGGTAGACAAAAACATCCCACGCCACGTCGTTTTAATGCTTCAACAATCAAATTCTGAAGAAACCATGAGGCCTGATGGTGATAGGTATGGAATATGGACTTCAACCTTCGGTCATTTTTATTTTTAATCTTCAAGTTGTAAAGAATCCAAATGGGGACAAAAAGGCGTAGGCCCCTCGATTACCAAAGTCCCCCACCAAGGCTTTCTGTGTTCAATATTGATTGGGAAAAAAAAAAGCCAACTGAATTCTGTGCTCACAATCTTCTTTCTTCTTTTTTTGTGGGTTTTAGGGTTGGTATTCAAAAGGGAAACTTGATGATGCTCTCTGGGTCGTTTTATATAGCCAAAGACAGAGATTCAAGGCTGCAGGGTGATGACAGCCATTTTATCTGCGAAGAGAAGCAGACGATCGGACTGGCTGACGGCGTGGGTAGTTGGAGCAGCCAGGGTGTCGATGCTGGATTATACGCCACGGAACTCATGAACAACGCTCTTCTTGCTAGCCTGACAAAGCCTGTCAAGCAGGTTGATCCGATGAAGGTTTTGGATGAGGCCTTCAGGATGACCAAAGTTGAGGGATCATCAACAGCTTGCATCATAACCCTTCAGGATGACAATGTGTGTTCTTTAAAAAAAAAAAAAACTTTTTTTCTTTGTTGTTGCAGAAATCATGTTAATTTGGTTATAAAGCTCTAATTGAAGCTTACAAAACTAATGAATCTGATAGATGTTGCATGCTGTTAATATGGGAGACAGCGGGTTTATGCTGATCAGACAAGGTGCAGCCATATACAAATCCCCAATTCAGCAATACTCTTTCAATTATCCATATCAGCTTGGAAATTTTGCAAATTCCAATCAACCCTGGCAGGCACTGGTAAAATTAATTGTCGATTACCTGAAGTTTATACAATTATCATGTCAAGTTTACAATATCTTTAATTTATATTCCTTCCACGCAGGTAATCAAGCTTGCAGTAGAACCAGGAGATGTTATTATAGCTGGAACTGATGGATTATTTGACAACTTGTCCGAAAGTCAGATATTGGAGGCTGCATCAACAGGGATTGAACAAGGTTTGCACCCAGAGGAGATTGCCTGGCCGGTGGCTCAACAAGCTTACCACGTTTCCATGGATAAAGAAGCTGTCACTCCATTTATGCAGGCTTCTATTTTGGCTGGGAAAAGTCATATTGGTGGAAAACGAGATGATATTACCGTCATTGTTTCGCGCATTCTTGATGCATAGGATTTGGATTTTAGCTGTCCATAAACAACTTAGCCGATGCCAATAATCTGCTGGGAAGTGTAAAGATGATAGTTAAAGATGATAGTTACATTAGAACCCGTAGGAATAAACCATTCAAGATAAAGTTCATCAGCCCAAAATTTTGGGGGTTCCATTTGGCATTGGATTTATTATATTTGGGAATTATTCTTAATATTATAGACGAAAATGATGATAGATCGTCAATCTTCACATGTTTTTAAAGGAAAAAAGGACCCATCCTCGCTTATATAGGATTCTACATGTACTGAATAGCAAAGAATCAAAGTCTTCAAGCAGCTATAATGAATTAGTTTCCAGAGATCCTTACAGTTTCTCTCACTCAATACCGAATTTTTTTATTGTAACCAAATAACATGATGTACTAACAATGGAGATTATTCTGTTCTTAATTTTTATGCTGCATAGGCCATTTTAATTGACAGTGAACTAGTTGACTGTTGCAAGGGATTTAAAAGCGCCTTGGCCTATGAAGGTTGGAGAGTTTTAACATTAAAATTCAGGTCTCTGGTTAGACTTTCAAGTTACCTTACGTTAGTAGAACCATACATTCATCAACATTTAAGATAGCCGACAAATTGATGTCGACGTTTGTACGAATAATCATGGTCCCTGTAAGTAAGGTCTTCAACTGCAATGGTGGAAGATTCTGACCGGACTGGAATGTGATTTGGTGAAGCAAGGAAGTAGCAGTAGTTGAAGCATCACAGTGGAGAGATGGATGGTAGGCTTAAATGGATACTTGTACTTGATGAACGTTATGGAGTCAAATGGCGGAGCGAGGGTATTGGAAGGAGGAGGCCTGATGAGACGGAGGTGGTGTGGCTGACTGCTGAGCCATTCTTCCCTCTTTTGTTGAATGGCAGTGTGTGTTCGTTCACAAAAGAAATGGATAACAGCCAGCCACGAGCAGCGTTCTAAGCAAAAAAATCTGACTTAGATTCCACCGAGATTTGAACTCGGGTTACAGGAATCAGAGTCCAATGTCCTGATCACTAGACCGTGGAACCTTATATTGCAAGTTTGCTATTCACTTTAAGATGGCTCAGATATCGACTAATCGAAACCTTTCACATTCGAGATTTGCCTCCGTCAGCAATCTATTATCGTTTCTAACGTGAAAGATTTATGATCATCCAGACATTCCTTAAATTTTCTGAACGCCCTTCAGGTTGAGCCACTTTTGGATCCTAAAAATCATTCAACGCCTGTGAATCCACCTTCAATTCAAATGTAACATCCATGTCAAAAATTGTTGAAATGTGCGTGTAGATATATAGCCAAAATTATAATAATTAGGGGGCAAAGAAACCATAAAAAGACTAAAACCTGTTTTCCGCAAAATACCCAAAACTGAGGTGGCAAAGAAATTTCAAGCAACTTGCTTTTGATAATAAATTACTGGTAGTAAGTTTTGAAGCTAGTACTAAGATTATCACTTGTCTTAACTCTTCATCTTCTGTTATGCATGAACTATCTGTTGGTTCCCATCGGCAGGCATCATTGAGCTGTGATAAAGCGCTTTCCAAGCATTATCATCATTAGCCATTAATCAAATATAATAATTAGAAAGTGAATGAATTCCTTTGGTTACTAAGTTGAAAATCTTGAATAAAATATTAAAAAAAAAAAAAGGAAAAAGAAGAGAGAATTCAATGAAAATGAAGAAAATGCATATTTTCTCTCTTCAAATTATCTTTTTCCATAATGTACCATGAAAACTAAAAAAGCCCATATTCTGCATCCGCCGCCGTATTCAAAGTGTTTCAGATCTTGAATGAGTTATCAGCACTTGCTCTAAGTCACGTTCTCGTTCTTGTTCTTGTTCCTGCTTGATAAAAGGCAGACTGCCTGGGTTTTTCTCTTCCAAAACAAGACTCAATGGAGTTTGAGGAGGATACTTGTTTAAAATGAAGTCAATTTCATCTCCATTGATCTCCTTTTGATTGAGAAGAACCTGTAGAAACAGAGCCCATCCATTTTACAGCACAGCAGCTCAGCAATCCACACAAGTGAATAAAAAAAAAACTTAACCAAAATGAAACTTTTCTTTTTCCCGGAGGCTAAGGGTAGACTTGTTTCTAATCAATCATAGGACTATGAAACCTCTTTAGTACTAAAGATATCAGCTCGTTCATTTCAAATGAACATAATGTGTGTAGCAGATAATGTTGCAAATCGAATTACCTTCACCGCTTTGAGCAAAGCGGCATGGTGCCTCCTAAGAAGAGAAACCGTCCTTCCATACATATCGCATAGTAGTTCCTCACTCCTCTTTGCGATTTCATCATCCATATTGAAGTTGACGGGGGGTTCAATCAGGCCGTAGTCATCGTAAAGAGATCCTTCAAAGTCTAGACGTGGGCCTACGAATTTAACTTTCTTTCTCCAAGGTGGTGGTTCTCCATGTATGACCATTGGATTCTCCAAGTTCCATCTGATGGAAGAGGACATAAAAGACCTTATCTTAACACCATTTTCCACAGGGAGAAAGATTCAAAGCATGCGGTAGTTTTTAAACAACTAACATGGTTAAAATTTTGCGAGCAAGCCAAGATGCGTCAGCAAGGTAGTTAAGTGATGCCTTTGAGGTGTCCCGCCCATAAATGACCTCTTCTGCAGCTCTCCCCCCAAGAAAAACCTTTACATAAACAATGACTCATATTAAGAATATTGACAAAATCCAGACGAGCTCATAGAGTCAAACTATAACTGCTAGCTTGAACCCACACCTGAAGGCGATGCAATAGCTGTGGTCGGCGCTCAAACATGTATGATTCATCATCAAGCCGATGAAACACAACTTGTGACAGTGTCTGCATAAATCACTTGATACAGTTTATTGCCAACAATAAATGTTAATAATCACTTGAAACATTGCAACAGATCTGGCAGTGGACCATTTAGCTATGCCCCTAAGCCTGTCAAGCAATGGTTTGCTCTTGTTTTGTCTAACTTATAGGCGATGTTATAAGCATGCACGATAGCCGAGCACTGAAATCAACTTCCATCAAAGAAGGAAACAGTAAAAATGAAAAGAAGATGGAAAATAAGGAAACAGGTAGCACCTGACCACGAGGAACAATTGAGATGCGGTCACAGCATTCAACTTCTGCATTTTCATATCGCCTAAGCAGATGAGAAGTCATGGCAACTCCAACTTCAGTAGTTGCTCTACGACACTGTCCCTGATGACCCAAATCAATACCAACACGCTTAGGTCCCACAGTTAGTCGGTCTACTGCATCATCCATATCTGACTGAAGAATTGATTCATGCCCTTTCCTGACAGCCACCAGAGCAGCCTCCTGGACTAGTTGAGCCAATTTTGCTCCAGTCCATCCTATTAAGAGAATACATTATTTTGGCTATTAAAATAAAAACCAACTAGTCGAGTCAACCTTGTTTCCATCCATTTGATTAAGAAATACATTATTTCAGTTATCAAATTAGAAAATTAAGCAAAATCCTCAAGTTGAATGCCATACCAGGCAAGTTATTTGCATAAGAAGACAAATCAACAGACTCTGACATCTTCACTTTGCTTGCATGAATTTTCAAAATTTGCAATCGCCCCTTAGCATTTGGAGGACGAATTCTTATCTACATAAAAACCACCAAGGGCAAAAGATAAAAATCTAATGCCAGGAAAATAAAAACAACAGAGAATCTTCCAGAAGACATTCAAGATTGATGGATCCAACCAACAGAGGGTGCATAGCATACGGGCAAAACAGGAAATATATGTGACTGTGAGGCAGGATACCACTCTGAGAAAATTACACACTCGAGCAACAAACAAAATGTCACACTTCAACCATCAAGAAAGCCTTTATAATAAATGCCAGAATAGCTTAATATTTTTATATATATATTTATCTATCGATAAGACGTGTTAACTAATTACATTTGCAATCAAGTGAAGGAAATAAACCTTGCGGTCAAAACGACCTGGTCGGAGAAGAGCGGGATCTAACAAATCTCTACGATTTGTAGCAGCTAAGAATATAACACCTTTCCCAGTATCAAACCCATCAAGCTCTATTAATAGCTGATTCAACGTAGTTTCCCGCTCCTGAGTGGCTGCATTATACAGGTGGTCTGTTGATTCCTTGAAAATCCCTTGACGCCTGATCAGATAGAAAGAAAGAGAAAATAACTCAAATATGACCTTAAAGACCACTAATTTTTTTCTCCTGGCTACTAAATTTATCCGAGGTCAATTGGTCATCTTCCTACCCATGATTGCTATGAAACTGGTGCTGTCAAAGACTTCGAGTCTGGCCTATTCTCAGTGTCTTATAAAATACCATAAAAGCTAACCCATTATATTAAATTTCCAATCACTTGGTTTAAATCAGATGAAAAATATTATCGGTTTAGTTACAAACTAATATCTGCAAAGCTTATATTTCATTTGCCTTCACAGAAGATGTCAACAATGGTGTGGTGTCAACAAGTTATTTCCACATAAAAAAAGAAAAGACGGAGTCGCAACAAGATTACCATACCTAGTTGCTAACGCATCAATTTCATCAATGAATATAACCGAAGGTTTATTTACCTGCAAAGAGAAACGATGAATTTCTCAACAATTAACACAAAGCACATAACACCACCAAGCATTTGTAAATAAAAGGAATCTGCACTGATGACATAAAAACCAATAAAGCAGAGAAAATACAGTATGCTGATTTCATAGGTGCCCCAAAAGTCTCTGAGATTTTCTCTGTTTTCTCAATTTATTATCGACCCCCAACAAGTTTCTTCAAGATGAAGTGTCAAAATATGGAATCAAGATTACCATAACTGCATCATGATTAACAGCTACATGCTGCAATATGAATCATATATAAAAAACTAAAAGAATTATCACCTTGGCTCTCTTAAACAGATCCCTGATACGAGCAGAACCCACACCGACTAAAACTTCTACAAATTCTGAGCCTGCCATTTGGTAGAATGGAACACCTGCTTCACCAGCTATAGCCTTGGCAACTAAGGTCTGGAAAAGTAAGAAATAATTCACATAGATAGGCAAAGGAAAGTGCATAGCACATTTTGCAGACCTGTTAATGTAAACTAACCTTGCCACATCCTGGGGGGCCCTCCAGAAGAACCCCATGAGGAGGCTTGATTCCTATCTTATCAAATAGTTCTGGATTCTTCAAATATCTCACCAACTAAAAAAATATGTTAAGAATTAACAAGGCGTCATTAATTATAACAGAAGACTCATACAAAAATATAGATTATATATATATGTATATGTATGTATAACATAGATGATGAGAAATGGAAAAGAAAAAAGAAAGGAAATTTGCACAAGTCAAACAGGGAATCATCCTTCTCTTTCATCTATTTCCAAATATAAAAATGGACACCTCTTGAAGTTCCTCAACTGCTTCATCTATGCCTGCCACGTCACTAAACTTAACTCCAGTTGAACCCTGAAAGAATAAACTTTCAAAGTAGCTTTAGAAAAACAATACAGAACTCTGGTAAAAAAAGATGAACAAGTAAATTTCAAGACTAACATCAACACGAGCTTCTGCTTTAGATCGAGAAAAATCAATGCCTTGCCATAGATCCTGCCATTTCATAAACAGTATTATTTCTGTACTCTTTGCAATAAACAAACCATGTTCAACAATAAAATTGGCAGAGATGAGCAGTGTTTACCCATTTCCTGAAGTTCTTGGGTCTTCTTGAAAGTGTGAAACGGACAAGAAGAACCATGGTTAAAAGGACAACCGTGATTGGTTTTAGCATCTCAAGACTAGCAGATACACCACCAAAAGTGTAAAATTCATACAACTTGGAGAAAATCCCCCCATCACTGAACACATCAACAAGATTATCCCAAATCCTCTCTAATATACTGAAGATGATACCTAGAAAAAGTTTAACAAATGGTTTCACTATGGGCCATACAACATATACAGTTGTTACAAAGACAAAACTGGTGACAGCAAACACAGCAGCTGCTAGAAACCCTCCAACAACAACTGCTGCAGCAGCCATTACAGCAGTCACCATTCCAAGCTCTACCATCATTCTGCTGGATATGGAAGATGCCACTGGATGTGGATACTCTGGTACTTTACCCACCCAAGACTGCATCACAAGTTTAAGTGGTAGAGATTAATAATGAACCAAAAGATAAGGACACCCAATACCCAAGCACCAAACATGCTTCTATGCCCATGACATGCACAGTGATCTGCATTCTGCACACTGTTTTTCCACAAAATACCAAGGAAAGACATAGCCTTAATATTAAATAAAAAATAATACTAACAGAATTCCACGTACGACTCAAGTAACCAAGGCAGTTAGTATAACAGGAACAATGATCAAGCTAAGTCGATGTAAACTTCACCATTTTCGCTTCAATTAAATTCTTAGGTGTATGCTTTCGTCTATGGCTATCATAAAAAACCAAGGCATAGATACATCAAACACAGGCACATCGTGAACTATCCATGCCCCATGGCTTTCAAATTATAGCATCCTTAAAGCCACCCGGTACTTTAATCTATAAAATAGTCATAGGCAGCAATTTCATGTGTAACTAGAGAATGAAAGAGCAGTTCAACGATTGATCACCGTCATGTGCCTCTCAATTTCATATCGTTGTCCAGTGTACTCGCTTAAAAGAGCTTGAGCTTCAATCTCATCTAACCTCATTGCCCTACAAAGATAACAAAAACAACATAGATATATTACAGAGAACTGCAGAGAAATACAACTTGAAAAAATTGAGAGCCATATTAATATTCACCATTTAGTCCTTTTCAAGCTCTTGTCACCAGGAATATCCTTCAAATCCACAACAAAGTCCCTATACCTACCAACATAAGAAACACCAGAAACCTCCTTGGAAGTCAACAATTTAACCTTGTCACTCTTCATAGCTTTCCTAAAATCCTCCAAACTCATTTTGGGCAATTCCTCAAAATTCTTCTCGAATTGCTCCTCCTCTGATAACTCTGCCCCAAAAATCTGCTCGGGTACATAAAGCTTCCCTTTATACTCCCTCAAAATATCCTTCAAATAGACGTTCTCATTGTCACTACTCGTTTCACTCTCTTTTTCACCCTTATTGGTTTCATTTTTCGATTTTGCTTTTGTATTCAATTTTTTCTTCAAAATTTCAATCAAACCCAGATTGTCACCTCTACTTAAATCCTCTTTTTCCTTCAAGGTGTAAATCTTGTTGCCAACGAGATACCTGGGTTCTACCTGGCTAGGGTTTTGCTCCAAAACCCTAGTCACAAAATCATCCCCTTTGGGCTTCCTACTGTCACCACCGGATTGTGAGGATTGTAATTCGCATAGAACCGTGAAAGATCGGTGAAGAAATGAAGTTCTTGGTCGGGAATTCCGGGTTAAATTCAAGGGCTTTATGCGTTTGGGGATTGATCTGATAGGAGTGGAGTAGGGTTTTGGAAAATGAACCCTACCTGAGATTAGACTATCAACGGTAGTCATTTCTTTCAGCAAACTCGGAGAGCATTAGGGTTTACAAAAGGGGCATTGGAATAAAGCAATATTCACCATCAGTTTCATTCAGCAAAATCGCAGAATAGGGTTTATCCAACAAGGGTTTTTGATAAATTAAAAGCTTAAAACGAGGAAGAAGAAATAAGAAGTTGATAACCGATTGTTGTTTTTCAGGTTTCAGCTTATCCGGATCCAGGATCCAAAAGAGCAAACAGATTTGGGTCATGCGTTACAGGCTTCAATAAGCTAAGCCGACCTTTTTCTTTAAATATAACAAGCTCAGCCCACCTGTGAATTATTTTGAAAGCTTTTCCTTTTTGGGTAATTCACATTTTTTTTTCCTTCTCTTGTAAAATAAAATTATTTTATCCTGCTTTTCCCATTCGGTTTTTGCATATTTGATTAATACTTCTACCTAAGGGTGGGCAGTCGATT
>JBBYHK010000022.1:9998392-10009633 GCA_038382065.1 Adansonia grandidieri | reverse complement strand
GATGTGATCACGATCAAGAAAAGGGCAGGTTCGTAATTGCAAGTTTCGAGAATTGCAAAACGTCGTTTTTTTTTTTTTTTCTTTTTTGGTGGGGGGTGACTTTTTGAGGGTTGTATAAATACGTAATTTTCAAGGTGGGTCTGATTGTTCTTTACAGGGTTTGGACATCTCAGGCTCGCCTAGCATAAATCTTGGGCTTATATATGCTGCCTTAATGCCTATATGAATATCGGGCTTTATATTCCGCACTTAAAGCCCAATATTTGGGGCTCTCAATTTCTCTTAATCCAAAAAAAGAAAAAAAAAAAAAAAAGATTGACATTTTAAAATAGTTCTTTTTTTTTTTTTTGTAAATTGGTAGTGAAATATTTAATTTTATATTTTTCTAATTAATTTTCATATTACATCATAAGGTAAATATATTATCCTATTAATTAAGTTTTTAAAATTTAAATTTTTTTAATGATAGTTTATGATATAATTTTTATAAAATTGATATATCAATGAAACTAAAACAATGACTATTTCTCACTAAATTAAATAAATAAAATGGAAATATAGTAAATCATATTGTATTTGCTTCTTGGTTCCTTTCGAATAATGAAATATTTAGAATGAACATTAAAAGAAAAATTACATATATAAACATCCAATTTGATTTAATCGGCTGATACATAAATTTTTATTAAAATAACAGGATTCAAATCTATTATTTTCTAAAATTTTAAAAGAAAAAAATGACATGAAGAAACTGTCAATTTATAGAAGTGCCCAATTTTTTTTTCTCCTTTAGGATGGGATTATATTTTAAGTATTACATGTAGTTTATGTATAATATATATATATATATATATAGTTGATTGTTAAAAAAAAAATTCAATATTGTTTAGACTTTTAAATATTATGAATTTGAGATAGAGGTTAGAAAGTTGAGAGAGACTTCGAAACTAACAAAACAATGCCAATTTGGAGTTCTACTAAGCATATTTCAGATATTTAAATATTATATTCAATCCACGACACTTAAATTTTTTTTTTTTATGATTAGATTAATCTCTGTAACCCCTCAAAAAAATTCAACAAGTGTCCATCTGGATTAACTTTTTTTTATTATTATAAAGTTTTTATGATAAATAAGTGCTTTAAAAAAATTAATCTAAACCAATTTAATAATTTTACTTTTTGTAAGCCTTTTTTATAGATATTATATTTATATTTAAAAAAATAAGAGAGTTTTTAAATGAAAATAAAAATTACATAAAACGTTAAAGTAGTTCTAAAAATAAAAAAGAAAAAGCTTTTATTTTTTATTTTTTTGAAACTTTTTTTTCTTTCATTTTTTTCATTAAAAATAAATTAATTTAAAAAAAAAAATTCGTTTGATCCAACTTTAAATTTAAAAAGCTTTAATAAATAGGATACTAAATCTAATTCACTGAAATGATGATAATGCACAAAAATCCGTACCAACTAAAGTGGACTTTCGTATTTTAAATCACGTGTTTAATCTAAGTCAATTTAATGAGGCAAGCAACACAATCTAACGATTAAAAAAGCAAGCGATTAATTTTTTTTGTAGTTTTATTTTTATTGAACAGTACTATTATAATAATAATATTAATTTTTATGTCAACGTTACTTCAAATTGTTTGGACAACCCAAATGTGCTATAAATGTACGAGTGAGGTACATGTAGATTTGCTAACAGATTCAACGATTTATTTTATTTGATAGATCTGATTTTATTATATTAAGTAAGAATAATTTTTTTTTATTTTGTATCGACATAATTTAATTTAAATTAATTTTTATAAAATAAAAATTTATTTATATTTAATTATAAAAATATAATATTAATATAAAATATATTATTATTATTTTAACATTACTTGAGTAAGAAAACGAGTTTATGAGTTGATCCAAAAATAAATAATAACAAAATTACTTATAACTTGATCTATAAATAAATTTAAATTCACAAATAATCAAACACTTCGTATGCAACATTGGTATGTGATTGTAACAATAATAGCTTAACTACAAAACTCTATTAAAAATCTAACCTACTAAAAAAAATTCAGAAGTCTAACCTAATAACTTGGATATATAAGATTCCGACGTAAAATAATTGATTCTAAGATTTCTTTAGTGACAAATCTTGATACGTGATGGGGAAGGACAATATTAATAATTATATTTATTTACATATTATGATACATAAAATTAAATTTAAATAAAAATTTAAAATTAAATTTAAATAAATATAAATTTTATTTTGAAAAGATCAATATAATTATAATTAATATTTAAATATATATATATATATATCGTTTTGTATCGACATGTGATGTGATTTTACTTAGGTTTACTTGTCTAAGAACAAAAATAAATTGGAATTAAAACTTTTCAATGAACTAAATTAAAAAAAATATATATTATAAAATCCAATAAATTAAATCAAACCCAGCATAAAAAAATATTTAAAATATTCATTTAAACTTGATCCAATAACTCAAAGAAAAAATTTTTGCTAACGCAAATGAAAAGGTCCGTGATTATTCGGATATGATCAAATAAAAGTACAAAGATCTAGTTTGGGATTTTCTTTATTATTAATTATTATTTTAGTCATTATTTTAATTGTAAATATTGGGTTTGCATTTTTAAAATAATTTAAAAACTAATTACGGAGGCATCGGTCGTTGGATTTTAACTGCATGAAGGTTGCAAAACTAACGGCATTGAGCCGTACAACATTTTGTTTCAGTTGAGAAGTCGGAAGTCGGGATGATGTTGGTATCCAGGTTTTTATCCGTTAAAAAGAAGAGAAAAAAATTGAAAGCGAAAGACTTCAAAAAATTTTGTTTGAAAATGAGTCAGTGGGAAAAACGCTGTCAGCAGCCATTATTAATTGCAATTTGCAATTTGCAAGTTCAAGCATAAAACAATAGGAGGAAGCGATGGAAAAGAGCTGACCTAAATCAATTAATGGAGTTCTGAAATCACCATTCACCAACCCTCTTTTCTTCCCCTCCACCCCCAAAGTTTCAGCAAAAACCCATGACAAAAAGGTCAACTCATGCAACAAATCTCTCTTCATATCTTGTTATTTTCATCGTAAATAAGTTTAGTTTGATGTTTTACCTTTATATTTGCATGTGGGTGTTTTTCGTTTTGTCTGAAAAATAAAACAAAAAACGAATTTTTGGTTTTCTTGTTCATAAATCATGTTATGTTAGCAAATCTCAGCTCTTTGTTGGATTATGAACTGAATACTGATATCATCTTTTAATAGTTTATTTTTCTGGGATGAATTCCTTTAAAACAGTTAAAATGCTCGGTTGTTTGGAAAGAATAGAACAGTTAGGGTTAGGGAACAAACAATTTCACCTTTTTTTTAAAAAAAAAAAATTGTTTTGATTTCTTTTTCTTTCATGTTCTTTTGGGTCCTACATCTATGAGAATCATTCTGTAAAATTAGATATGTTGACTTGAAGCATGGTGTCCTGCCTTTTTGGGGTCTTGATTTCTTATGGGCCCGTTGCCTTTTTATGGTCAAAGAATCAGCTCAAGTAATTAAGAGAATCTAATTCTAACACTTCGTTACTGTCTAACTAAATTTGGATTTTGGGCGAACCACAATCAAATGACTTATTTCTATGGCATGTTTTTTTCTTGACACTATTCAGTGCTGGTTTTTTCTTGTTGATTAGGACGACAATAGTACTTTCCAGAGTTTTTTCATGGTAAAATTAAGTATGATGTGTTGGATTGATGTAAATTCACTTTGGGTGTGGCAGGGTCATTGCATGAACTTCATCACCTACAATCCTGTGTTGGAGTAATTATGCATGCTTTTATGAATTGTTTTTGCTTGAAGAAACACAAACCTGGGTATGACGAGCCTACCATTCTTGCTTCCGAGACACCTTGTAAGTTAGACAGTGAAGAATGAACCTAATGACTGCATATTTTTTACATGTTTTGTTCTTTTCCATTTTGCAATTTGTATCGATTAGCACTAAGTTCTTCAACTTTTTCCAAATGAATGAGGGAAACGGTGTACATAGAGCATGTAGCTATGCAGTCAAACCTCAAAATTTATGTTGTTTTAAGATTCATAGCAGAAAGGACACGTATTCTGCATCTGCCACCTTCATAGAGCACTGCTATGAGGCTGGACGGAAGTTCATGTTTTCTGGTCATAGGCCACATTTATCCATGCATGACTTGCATTTCTCGCATGCCTGTTGCCAGTTGAGAGAACATCAGTTGGATCAGCCAACCATCTCAACCATCTAGTCTTAGGTAAGGGCTTAAAGTTTGCACTTACTACGCTCAAGTCTAAATCTAAAATCACTTCAACGGTGTCTTGCCCTGTCTATGGAATTCAGTGGATGCTTGCCCAACGTCATTCTCAACCACATTCTTGCATCAATCAAGGTTTTCCCGCTTCATTATTGTCCATTTACATTCTCTTTCTGTTTGTGGGCTATTCCAAGTTGACTATGGCATTGCATCCACGTGGCCATTTTAACAATACTGAAAATGCACCTATTGTGCTTCGAATGTTTATTTTCGCATCATTTTGCTATTTCTTATCCTCGGCATACTCCCTTTAATCACATTATCTTATTGACTTTGGCTAGATTCTGAGTTCTTAGGGGCCACCTCAGATCATTTTTCATGGCAAGAGCTTCTGAGAAACTGAGACTTATCTAATTTTTCAGTATTATATTGTGGCTCTTACCTAATTGAAAATACTCTGTATCAGCATATTATACCCATGCAAATTTCTGGGTATTTGTTTGTGCAATCTGTACTATTTACTTTCCTAATTGTAGAGCATTTCTTATAATTTGACAGTTACTGTGAATGAAATAGAAGCTTTATATGATCTGTTCAAGAAGTTAAGCAGTTCCATAATCGACGATGGTCTGATTCACAAGGTATACCCTTTCCATTTTGGTTCAGATATGTGATTTCTGTTTGCGGATTGATTTTGACTGTTTGAGGGGCACTCTGCAAGTCATAGCTTCTTTGGATTTTGGAAAGATTAATACGAGTTTTGCACAATTTTGACATTTTCTTCGAATTAAAAAACATTTTTCCTTTTAAGTTGTAATTTCGTTAGAATGTTTTCTGAACAGGAGGAATTCCGGCTTGCGCTTATTAAAAACGGCAGTAAGCAGAATCTCTTTGTGGATAGAGTGCGTGTTGTTTCATTCCAATCTATTTGGTTTCAGCATTTTATACATTTTAACTCACAGAAAATCCTTCAAGCTGTATTGATTTTATTGCAGGTATTTGCTTTATTTGATATTAAACGTAATGGGGTTATTGAATTTGGGGATTTTGTTCACTCGTTAAGCATCTTCCATCCCAGTGCTCCGGAATCTGATAAAATTGCATGTATGTAATGTATATCAAAGATAAAATGCTATCTCATCTTCTTTTTATCCCTCATTGATGTTGTTCGCTGTCATGCTGATGTACTATAGCATCATAACATCTTTTAAGGTTTTCATTCTTACCAGTGGCAACTAAAGTTAGTAAATATATCTTCTTCCAGTCTTATTTAGATTGTACGACCTACGACAAACCGGCTACATTGAGCGTGAAGAGGTAAGTACTTTGTGATTTGATCTTCTTATCATTGTTTACTTAAGAATATTGGAAAATAACATCAATATCATTGATAAATTTATATCAAAGTCATTTTTATAAATCTATTTGGTGTCCTTCACTGAAAGTCATCCTCCTCCAACCTGCTTATTATCTCACGAAACTGCTAGTGTTTATTATGTTGAACTTAAGTGGTTGCAAGGGTTTGTTAGGATAATGATCAATGGGTTAATTGGTGATTTACTGTTGCAACGAAGGTAAAAAAAATCTTGATTATGCATTTTCACTAAAAAATTCATTAAAGTACAGAAGAATTAACTTTTAGGAATTTTCATACATGGAATTGCAAATGAAATGTGGGTTGCTAGGATTGATGTACTTTTTTTTTCTTTCCATTACATTGTTCTCATGTTTTCCAGAACGATTCATATTAGATTTCTAGATTTGGTGTGAGATCTCTAAGGTAGCACTTTATTCCCCCAGCTTGATTTAGTACAATTAACATCCTATTTCCAGTTTCATTATCGTAGAACTTCTATATTGTAGTAATTTACCATTCAATATTATTGTTATGATCACCATATCAGGATTCTGATTGTTTATCTCATTTTCCCATTTTATAACCTAACCGGAAGTTGAAAGAGATGGTATTGGCTCTGCTTAGTGAATCAGATCTGTCACTTTCCAATGATGTGGTGGAATCAATTTTGGAACAGGTGTTCGACATTGCAAACTGTTTGATCTGTTTGATCTTCTTGTTCTCCTTTCTGGATATTTATATTGCCGTACTTGTGCAGACAATGATGGAGGCAGATTTGAACAGAGATGGGAAGATTGATGAAGAAGAATGGATGGAACTTGTGAAAAAGAATCCGTCTATCATAAAGAACATGACTCTTCCAGATTTGAGGTGGGGTCTAACATTCTCTCATTTCAGCTCAAGTTTTTCCGGCTAAGTAATTTTATAAACTAAAATTTTGCTCCTCACATATCGCACTTGTTACTGAGCATGCACTTCTAAGTAGGACTACCAGTCATATATTTTCTTGATGGGGCTGATTTGAATGACGGTCATTCAATGAAGATTTAGTTTTTGTTATTCCATTTCCTAATTATGGAGAACAATAGGGAATGCTCCCTGATAATTTAAGAGTAAAAGATTGTCAAAAATTTATTGTTAGTTTGGTCAATATATGTCATTTAACCTGATTTCATACTTTGAATATATATTTTTTTTTTCAGGGAATTGACCCTCGCATTTCCCAGCTTCGTACTGAACACTGTAGTCTCGGATTAGGAATAACGGAAGAAGACAACGGACTTGATCGAATTTTCTTTTCAACATGCTAGAACATTTGAGAAAAAAACTCGTAGGGAGAACTAGAGTCTGGAGTGTGTTTATGGTTATATTCAAAGGGGCCTCAAAAGGATGGGAAGAGAGTATAATCAATTTGTTTTCTCTGCAACTTATATATACCCGTGTTAATGATGCATGATTCAATCTAATATTTTCACTTTGAACTTGCATATCTGTTTTTTCCTTCTCTTTTTCTTTTTTCGAGTCAAAATGACTGATTTCTGATTGTGTTTTGCACCTAGATTATGAAAAGTGAAGTGGAAACGTTATAGTATTTAATAAACTCCGGAACTCTTATCTGCAACTCGCTAGGGTGCTGGTCTTTTTCTTGGACCTATTGTCTATCAAATGCAAGCATAAAAATTGGATTTGCTGCCTGCCACCAAAAATATGCTTTTCTTTGAGAGGCTCGTAGATAATTTTGCTTTGTTTTTATTATATTTCACCCATGCCCACATTATCAACAAATAAGTATATGTAGGCTTTCTTTTGATGGGCGGTTAGAGGGGTACTCATGTACTCTTTTGCTCCAACTCTAAGGGAGATTGCTAGATACGAATATATGTCTGATATGGATATGTTTAACTTTCTTTTAAAGTTTTTTCTCTTATATTTGAGGATTATACTATCGTATTCATATTCGAATATGTGTCAAATAGGGGTACTTCAAGTAAATTGAAGAGTAAATTTTTTTTAAAGTTTTTTTATGTATTTAGAGGATAATATTCTCATAATAATGTCAGTATTTCAAAAAAAAGAAACTAAAGAGTCAGAATGACATAGCAATCTACTCTGATTTCTGTAAGAATATTTCTAGAATTAAGAACCTATGAGGTTTTTCATCGTCAATGTGTTGCATCCCATTCTTCCCAAAAGCGTGACCAAAGTGCACTGTTAAAGCAATTCAAGTACTTCATGCCTTCTACATAGGTGCTGCTCTGCTTGATGTTTGTTTTTGTTCCCTTTGATTTCTCAAGATCTAACAGAGTCCCCAAACAGAAAACAAGAACCCGAACAAAGTGGTCAATTATAAATTCCCACTCTTGAAAACCATAAAAATTAGACATTTAGGTTAATTTTTTAACTTTCCTGTTAAAGGTCAAGGAGATGATTTTGGATCTCCTAGATGAGTTAGACATGATTCTTTCTTCTTATGTTGTAGAAGCCATTGTTGATAAGGTATGGCTAGCTAGATGGTGCAGTATACATACAAGTTAATATAGTAACTTTATCATGAAGCCTAACTTTCAGCTTTGCACGCACAGACATTTGAAGATGCAGGTTCTAACAGAGATTGAAAATCTGATCTGGAAGACTGGAAAGAGTTTGTATCTCGCAATCCAGCACTGCCCAGAAATTTGCTCTCAGTAATCTCTTTTTACATATTGTAAGCCCTATAATCCTTATTCCTTTGGTTTTTAGCACTATTTATGTATGAAACCCTAAATGCATTCACATGATCTGAAGAACCGAACGATCAGGGATAAAAGAGTGAAACATCAAACAAACAGTGGTACTCATGAACTATACGTTGGCCGTTGTTCAATCAGCTTGATATTAAGCTTTTACAATTTTAAGAACAACACTGGACCGAAACACCAATGAAATGTACTGTTATTCCATCATCAAAGTTGTCCGAGCGCATCTTTACTATGCTATGTTGCTAACAACAAATTTCCCAATCAAACTGTATGTAGCTATGCTAGTGTCACTCTTCTGTTTTGTCAGTAATAAATCTAGCAGATAGCGGTGCTACCTGCTAGCAGGGGAATCAAATGTTTCAAGCGTTGTTGCAGATTTTATATTAGGTTGCCTAGGCTTTGCCAACAACCATTTTTTTCCAAGTTCATGGGATAGCACATCTCCGTGTGGCGGCTGCTCCACACATTGTCCGCAAGTATCATTCAATGCATCGGTTGGATGAAACTGGTCCCACCAAATGTGGTTAGAAACATTCGGACAGAACATGTCCGGTGACATGCATATGATCCGACCTTTATGTTTCCCTGACCCACGGCAAGCCTCAGTTGTGGCATTAAAACCTGAATGGGGGCACACAAAACACCATTAGAGCTAGAAGTATTTCAAGGATCTTAAATAAAATGAAAACAAAAGGAAAAAAAGTCGAGACGATCTTTACCATAATGGTTATGGTTCCAAATTATATCCATGGACCCTTGAAACGCATCGCAGAAAATTATGCAAGCGTCGGGAAACTCCTGAAAAAGCTCCTCGGTCATGTAACTAATGATAAAGGTTAACTCCATAATCATGTCATTTATGTAGTCAACACACTTTCCCTTCTTGCTCTTGTACCGCCAAAAGTAGTGAGCAGCACGACCTATGGGTCGTAGCCCCATGACTATCAATCTCCTAAAATTCATGGCGTACAAGTTCTGTTATACCAATATTTACAGGTCAGGGAGTTCCAGTAAGCCATTTAACAAATTAATTTTTCGACAAGTGCAGAGTATAGACAACTTGGATCGAGCATGAAATTAAGGGAACGTGGTGACAACAAACTTAGTTACTCAGCATTTAGATATAATGGCAGCATGTAGAGAAGTAAACCAAAACAAAGAGAAGACTGATAGTCACCTTAATTTCCTGCTTCATCGTAGATGCTAAGAACTGGTTGAAACCCCAAGGTAGGTATAGATTTTGCACGTTGGATACATTGCGCAAATAGTAATGTACATAATCATTCATTCCGATAGAAATGCAAATCACCGAACTCGAGATGAGATCGATTCCTGCATCCTCACCCAGGCTTAAGACAAATTGCTGGTAAGTATCACTGAACTGCTGAATTTGGTGGTGAATGAGATGCGTTGACCCTAACAGGAAGAACAGATGCTATGAAAAATAAAAACCATGAGGCTCATAAGGCTCCTGATATCCTGGGATCCTGTTATACATCGGAAGAGAAGCACTTTTAAACAACTTCAATCCAAATTTTAGTTCACGAAGTCAATGAAATAACTCAGAGCTGAAGCTAATATCCTGAAGAATGGCTGGGTTATTGACAGAAATATATAGTTGTAATCGTACCAGCTCTGATCCACTTTAGAATACAATGCCAGCAGCAGCAGATCCATAATTGACTCCCTGAAGCATATCCTCGAGCTCTCCTGCGTGTCCAAGATAGCGTGGAACAAAGGAAGTCCAAGATGCAATGCTGATTAAAAGTGATCAAAACCCAAAACGAAAATAATGATTTATAACTAATCAAGTGTTGCCCAGCAGCCAGAAGAAGATAAACTAAAAAATAACGAATACTAAAGATTGCAAAATCATATCCAGTTCAATTCTTAGTTGAATTCGGGCTGCATGGAAAATCAACCATTAAAAACAAAAGAGAATCAAACATGTCATTTACCCACTACCCTTTTCTCTACAGTTCCATTGATTAAATGGTGGAATTCCAGCAAGGAAATGAAGAACAGAATCAAGAAAACAGAAGAGTTGACGACCACCAATTTTAAAGTTCCAAGAAACAGCCCGCATTCTTGAAGACTAGACCTGGGATTTATTAAGAAATGAAGAATACGAAAACCAATTCAACCAGATGTCTTTGTTAAAATCTTTATTTCTTGAAAACCAACTCAACAAAAATGCAAAAACGACCAAAATTTTCAACTCCGTTTTCTCTTCCTTTTCTCTCAGAAACCAAAAAAGAAAATGGAAAAAGAAGTTAACAAGAACTAGAAGGACAAAATATCAAAACAGTTTCTCTTACCAAGATAATCAACTGGCATTCGTCCGTTGCAGAAGCGTCCGGTTGGGCTGATGGGTATCGAAATCTCGACCATAAGGAGGGCGATCAGCGCGAGCAAAGATGCCAAGAAAGATGTTGTTACAACAGTGGACGGTTGAGTCCCCAATAATGAAGAGTGCAGGGACCAGAGGGGAAGAAACCAAAGGAGTTGTTGCTGGCGACAGCAATGGAACCGGCGAGACTGAAGAAGAAGAATCGACAATGAAGATTTGATTCGAGGAAGACTGCTCAACATTTTTGCTCTATCGACCGTATTCAAATATATATATATGGAGAGAGAGAGAGAGAGAGAAAGAGAGAAGGGGGGTGGGGAGGACAGTTTGTTAAGAATTGGCGGGTCAGAGAAATTGGTTGAATATATAGGTAGTAACGGTGTAGCCTTTAAATCGTTGCTTCCAAATTCCAAATAATGAGCAAAGGATTTGTCCTGAAGCCCAGGCCCCCATTGCGGGAAGCTTTCAGACCAACGCTCCAAATCTAT
>JBBYHK010000022.1:9912601-9939618 GCA_038382065.1 Adansonia grandidieri | reverse complement strand
ATATAATTCTTGCCAAGAATTCAAAGCCAGTTCACTTGTTCGTAGTCCTAATAACTTATGTTACCCGACTCTCTAGTTTCCCGAAAGTACCCATGTCTAACACTTCGCTTATATTCGAACACTAGGAGACAATTATCTTTCAAATATATGAAATAAAAAAAAGAAGAAAAAATTCAGTATACCCGTATCCAATATTACCCCTTGAGTCCAAATAATATTGCTGAAAACACCATTAAGAAAATGATGAATGCAAAATAAGTTAGCTGAGGAATACTTACTGTTGCTGTGCAGCCAAGTCAATATGTACTTCTGGAGGCGCAAGAGCAGGAGACTCCACAAAGTGAAGATTAGGATCACTAAAATCATCAATGGCGTAATCAAATATTAACGTTAGGCCATCAATCAAAGCGTTTGGCATTAAAAAAACAAACATTTATATAATGTGCATGCAAGAGAAGCAAAGTGCTGTTACCCAGCAAGCTTCCTGGCAAGGTACAAGAAAGGCTTCTCAAAATTGTAGTTGCTCTTCGCGGAAATTTCATAGTATTGCAGATTCTTCTTCCTGTGGAACGTGACTTGCTTTGCCTTAACCTGCCTGTTCTTCACATCGACCTTGTTACCGCAGAGAACGATAGGAATATTCTCACAGACCCTGAATTTCCAACAACATAGTTCACTTAAAGCCGTTCAAACACGAAAACAAAAAACAGAAACCACAAATGATATAGACTGTCAAAACTTCAACAAACCTGCAAAGATCACGGTGCCATGTAGGAACATTCTTGTATGTCAAGCGGGCAGTAACATCAAACATAATTATGGCACATTGACCATGGATGCTGCAACCATAATACGAAAAATGCAAGAAGAAGAACACTTAAACAAAGCAATAATAATAGCAATAACAATAAAATGGCAAAGAAGAATGTGCTAGGCAAACCATTTTTCAGGATTAACCCAGTGATGCCTAATCAACAGAATATCAACTAGTTCAAACTCAATGGACTATCGAACAAGTCAAAGAAAATCACTTACTAGTAACCATCTCTGAGACCACCGAACTTTTCCTGTCCAGCTGTATCCCAGCAGTAGAATCGGATTTTTCCACAGTTAGTGAAGAAGTCCAAAGGGTGAACCTCCACACCAATTGTTGCTGTACATTCAAAATGATAAAGCGATTAAAAGTAAATACCCATAAACAAGCCAATCGATAAGCTCAAAAAAAGAATTAAGAACTTTTCCGGAAAAAAGTTTTGTGACATACGTTCGTATTTCTTTTCAAACTCTCCGGTCAGATGCCTCTTCACAAATGTGGTCTTTCCTGCACCCAAAGCAACACGTTCAAGTAAGTCCCAAACAATGCATCTTTCTAAATCAGTAACTTAGTATTCATAACTAAAGCAAAAGCTGAAGCTCAGAAAAGTACTTTTTCAGAATAAAATTGAAATATTTATTATAGTGTTAGAATAGATTCGGACTATGTTTCTTGAACTCGGGTTTAACTATCGGATTCAAGTATGTGTTTGATTCAAATATGTTCAACTCTTTTAAAGATTTTAGATGTATGATCATATTCTGGTATACATGTTCAAATATGTATTGGATGCCAATGTCAGACACGGATACTTCATTACCGGGGCCTCCATCGCCAACGATCAGCTTGAAAATAATATACAGTTTCAACCATTCATATAAATCTACTTAGTTAATAAAAATGGTAAATTGAACTGATTAAGCATTGGTGGAAACGGAAAAAAAAAAAAAAAAAAAAAAAAAGGGCAGTGTCAGTCCCCCCTAAAACACCGTAAGAAGAAAGAGGACGTGTAAATTAGACCCCCCGCCCCCAAGATGATTGAAAGGATCATTCATCTTGTGTTGCAAGAAACAAATAATGCAACTTTCACTGCTGGCCCTGAAAACATGTATATCATACTATTGCAGAATTTGAAGGTGATCTATGCATGTAGAAACAACACGAATTAGTACATTTTTGCAGCACCCATGTGTCCGTACGGCAATGAGGCCAGGAGAGTTTCAGTGGGGTGGCCAATGCAAAAGCTCTTCAGGTGTCTTGCAATGAATTAGACCCATGTGTTTGAATCTTCTGGATGGGCTGACACTAAATGCGAGCCTATTTATTATGGGTTTAGCTTTTTTGTTTTTTTCCATGACTTAAAATCCCTCAGCGCCGTTTGAATTTTAGTAAGGTATTTGGGTTGTGGATAATCTTTGATTTGTTAATATTAAGTTGTTGAGTACCTTAATGGGCTAAATAGTTTTATAGGGCCAAGTCCCACTCAAATTCCAAAGTAGTGCTGCAAGTTTCCTTGTACTATGTTTGGACGTAAAATTATTTACGGGGTAGATTAAGTTATAGTTCAAAATTTTTTATTTTTTAAATAAATTGATTTAACTTAAATATTTATTTTATTATTTAAAATAATATTAAAAAATTAAATTATTTTATATTAATATTTATAATTAAATTTAAATAAAAATATTTTTATTAATTAAATAATAATTTATATATTAAAACTTAAGTTAAGAAAATTCATATCTAGGCATGAGCATTAACATGTTTAGTTACGTGCACAATTGTATGTGATGATTTTTTTTTTGTACATTCAGAAAATTTTCCATTACTCAGAATTTGTTAATCCAGGTATATTTGAAGTTTATTAAGTAATTTTAATGAATATGATTGGTTGTTTTAGGAAAGTATCCTCCCAATGACGTTCATTCTAAACCAAATTTGTTATGTGTACTCAAATTTGTATAATCATCCACTGCATTTTTTGAAACCTTGGGTCAATTCATGCAACTAATTACTTAAACAATAAACAGATAATAATTCTTGCTTTATTAATTAATAGTTAATTTACTTTATAATCTAAATATTAGGATAATAAAAAACAAATAGAGAATAATTAATTCATATTTAAATTCTTAAGAACATTACAAATTAAGAAAAATTAACTTAATAATTAAAGATTTCGGTCGTAATAAGAAAATAATTAGCAAATTAGTCAATATTTTAATTTAATATAAATTGTTAACTAATGATGAGATAGCTAATTTAAAATATATGTATAAGAAAAGAGAGCGTGTGTGTGTTCGGTGGATATATATATATATTTTAAATTTTTTCTTTTCTTGTGTTTTCCTATAATCGGAAAGAAAAAATAAAAATAAAAATGAAATTCTTGCGCATCTGAGAATGTTAAACATGATTATACGAATATAATATTAATAAAATAATAAATTATTAAATACAGTGACACGAAATATGCATCAAAATCTATCATATAAGAGTTATTAACTTATTAATATTTAGATAACTATAAAATACCAATCATAGTTTTGACGTGAAAAAATACACGATATTACATAAATACATGAACTACAAGGTTTAGTTGATCCCTCGTTAGTTCTTTTTTACATAAAAACTCTTAAAAGATGGTTGTATAAACTAATTAAATTAAATTTTGAGTTTATTTCTATTAAATTTTTGAATACCTAAATAAATTGCACCAATCATACGTAATATTTGTGAAAGTTTAATTCAATTTTAAATTGATATCTTTTAAAATTTATAAAATTGATCCAAACTTAGATATTCGCAATTAAAATTGGACAAAATATGTAAACTCCACGTTCATGTGTCCTAAACATCGATCGTGTGATTATTCATAGGATTAAAAAATAATCAGAGCATTTGGTTTTTCGACTTAGGGTTTATCTCACGTATTTTATTGATTTTTAACCTGTTGATAAAATGATTGATTTGAAATATTTTTAAAAATTTAAAGATCCAAATTTTAAATATTAAAGGTTGTATATCGTATAAAAATCACAGATAATTGATAATTACTCTACATACTGTGTAGTATAAAGTGAACTTTTGTTTAGTACTTATAATACTGTAATAAGATTAATGTCTAAAAGATCAAAACTGAAACACTAAATCACGGACCTACTTTTATTTATTATAGAAATTGGAATAAGATTAATGTCAAATTAAATCATTTTCCTTTGTTGGTGTTTGGTAATCAATCATTAGTAGCTAAGTATAATATGTAACTACAGTACCTTACTCCATTTTTTATAAGAAAAATATATTTATTTATTAAAATAAAAACAGGAATAGCCTGTTACAAGTTTACAAGTCTGAAGGTAAAGAATAGTTAATAAAAAAATTACAAAAACTTGACAGCATGAAGCAAAAGTTCGTGCAAAACATAAACTCTGACAAAGACAATATTAATAAGATCCTTTGAAATATCTTTGACATCATGTATTCTTTCTTTAACAACTCCTTGTAATTTTTCTTAAGAATGATCCAATTAATTTTTTTTTAAATTTTTTGATAATGAAAGTCAAAGTATATCAATGTTATAAAGTACCGTGAATTTGAATTTAATCTAATTGGTTTATGTATTAATTTTAAGAGATGATATTTAATAAGTGTGAATAAAAGTGAAATCAAAACATTTATGTTTGAAGCTAAAATAAAAAAAAAAAATCAAAATATAAAATTTTGAAGGGTTCAAATAAAATTTTTACTATTTTTGAGTAAGAAAATCCTTAAAATATATATATAAAGTTTTGAGGAGTCAAAGGCTAAGGCCAAGCCTCTTTCCTGCCTCCCTTGAGTCCACCCCTAGGTGTGAAATTGAAAAATAACATTTACAGCCACTTTTTCTACATTTAAGCTGCGACTTTTGCTTACACTAAAAAGATTATAATATATATATATATATATGTGCATATATTTCAAAGTATATGAACATGACTACATTGAAAGTACAACAAAGTGGACTTAACAAAGTTATCTATATCCTCATTAGAAATTTTATATGTTAATTAAAGTGAAAGAAGGTCTATAACATATATATATATATATATATATATAGGGAGAAGATAAGTTGATACTGTTCATTTTAATGTAAATGTTGCTGGGTCAGCCACTTAAACGGGGCATTTTTTTTTTTTTTCTGCTAGGTTGGGGAGAAAGGGAGAGGAGCAAGGAAGAAAAGAAAGAAATCAGAGAAAAGAAAGAAAAGGAAAGGAGGAAAAAAAGGAAGCAAAGAAAGAGAGAGAAAAAAGAGAGATAATTAAGAAAATATATAAGAAAATATACGAGAAAAATTTTTATTTTTGCGTTAATTTTTTATATATTTAAAATGTTATAGAAGATTTATTGTTATAAACTTATATAGAATTTTACACATTATTAATTTGTTTTATGTATATTTTATATGTTGATGTATTTGATCATATTCATGTTATTTTTATATTATTTTTAATTACTTTTCTCTAGGTTGTATTAGTGCCACGTATCAATTCATTCATGTTTTGTATAATTTTTCATCCTAATTCAATTTTAAAAAATTATGTTTTATGATACGTTCATGTCATGTATCAATCTGTGACATAATTGTATAATTTGTCTTAATGATTTGATTTAGAGAAAAATTTGTGTTCATAACATGTTTATGGTTTTTTTTCGTATTCAAAGTATTATATATTTATATAAATTTTTACAAATTAATCATTAGTTTTAAATAGATTTTGATATGCTCATATATTTATGTCGCGTTTAATTTAATTTTGTGTCATACCATTTAAATCATCTTTCATTTTTTTTTGTCTTATGTCAATTCATCCCATAGTTTTATAATTTATCATAATTATTTTTGATTTTTTAAATAATGATTGAAAGTGGTTGGATCGTTTTTTGACTTATATGTTGATTTAAGATCTATATCTAACTAGTTGAGAAAAAAAAGTAAAACAAAGAAATTTATTTTTTAATCATTTTATTTAAACTTTAAATAATGTATTTAAAGAGGCTGATTAGCGCGTTTACTTACACGTTGATTTAAGATCTATACCCAGTCTGCTAAAGAAAATAGGTTTTTTTTTGTTTTATTTTTAATGAGGTATATTAAAAAGTTTATTTGTACGTTTACTTTCGAGTTGATTTAATATTCGTATTGGTGTTGAAAATTGGTTTTATAAAAACATGTCTGATGGGCATTTAAGAGGCCCAATTTAATGCGAGATCCATTCTTGTAATTAAATATTTTGTTGGATTTTATACTTTAATATAAGCAATTTAATATGGAATATTCATACATTTAAAATCCATTATTCGTAAATGAGAAATTGATCTCAAAAGACGTTTGGATGGCAAAATGACACACCCAAAAATTCTCATACGTGATATTTTACAAGCTTGTTTTGTAAACTGAGCTGTGAGCTCATGGACTTAGGTTTAGTTTATCAGGATAAATTTTGCTATATAATTCTTGTTTGATTAGTAATTTTTCGTCTCTAAATATCTATATAAACGATGATATTCATGATTGTTATTGTGCACATTCATGAATTTTGAGTATTCATGAATTATGTATTATGAACATTCATGAACTTTGTAAATTATGTATATACATGAATGTTGTTATGTATATTTATCAATTATGTAAATTCATGATTTTGAATATACATGACTAGTATTAAGTATATTCATGAAATATATACGTTCATGAATCTAAACATTCATCATAAATAATGAGCATTCATGCATTTTGCAAATTTATATATCGTGGTTAATTAATATTTAAACTTCCTAAATCCTATAAATAAGTGTTTTGAGGGATAGGTCATTCATTCAGAAATTTAACTCAATTTAAAAATTTTGAAACTCGAATCTTTCCTTATTTGTTTTGATTTTTTCTAAGACTTTTGTTTTTATTCTTTCTACTCTAAAACTTAAGAATCTATCATTGTAGGGAGAAAATTGTATCAAATTCCATAATTTGTAGATCTTGAAAGTAATGGTACTTATCTAGGTGGTATTGTTAAAATCCTTGGAGGCAATTGCATTATACCGATATGTACCAACTAAGGGATAATTTTGTTTTAAAGACAAAGGGTTCAGTCTTTGACAACAATGATAAGCTCTTTAAGCTTTTCATTTATTTTCTATAATAAATTTTTCCAATAAGGTTTTACAAATATGTAAAATATTTCAAACAAAATTTTACAAATATACAAATTATGTAACGATCCTTGTTTCCTAGCTTTCCAAAGAATTGATCACCAAATATATAATATATTTCTAACAACTCGACCCACTTAAAAAAATAAGTTTTTTTTGTTTTATTTTTAAAATTATGTATTTAAAATAATTGATCACATATTAACTTGTAAGTCAATATAAAATCTATACTCAATTTTGAACAATTGACATAAATATAATTTTCAAATTAATATAATAATAAGTTAATATAAATATTATTACAATTTAAAAATAAAAATGAATAAATAATTATAACTTAATAAAGTTTAATTTGAAATTATTTTTACTATTAATTTAAAAATTATAAAAAAAATTTAAATGCTCCTAGCGCAAGCAGAGGTGTGAATCGCAGTAATTATGAAACCTAAACTTTCTAAAGATAAAAAAAAAAAAGGCTTAACTATAAGTAAATACATACATTTTTTTTCAAGAAGGAAATTAAAAAATTTATATTAATGATGAAAATTAAAATAAAATTTATATTATTTTTTATTTTTAAAAATTTTAAAAATAAAAGAGTTTTAAAAATCCAAGGGGGCCAAGGTCCCCCCCTCCCGCCCCTAGCTTTGCCCCCTATCCTATTTTACAAAACATCAGTTAAATGTACGGGGAGCATTGAAACGAAAAATCCCTTCCATTAAAAGAACCTAAAAAGTTGAAGAAATTTGCCTCAGGCACGCGGTGCATGGATGGCAGCATTATCGAAATCATTATGATTCTTTGTACAAATACATGCTTGCCAAAAAAAAAAAAAAATGCCAAAGGTGTGACCAAAAAGAAACGACGCGCTTGTCATTAAAAGAATGACTGTAGCTTCCATAGAGTGGTTCATTTCATTTTTCCCAGCCGTGGGCGCCGCCCACACAATTCATGTGCCCAAATTTCTCCATCTGTTGCAACTTTTCTTCTCTTTTCTTCTTTGTCAAAATGGTCCCACTTTTGTCTCTTGCTTAATTTCAATGGACAAATAGAAGTACGACGATAACATTGGATAGAAAAAAATAATTAAAAAAATATAAAATATGATCTGATTAAAAAATAATAATAAAAATATGATATAAATTAATATATAATATTTTAAAATTTATATAATATAAATTATTAATTTTTTAAAAAAATATATAAAAAATAATAATTTAAATATGAATACAATAAAAAATATATATATATATATACATGAATTCTTATATATATTTTTCTAAGCCATTAATTGCTTGATTTACTTTAACCAAACTTTGTTTGTTTGCTTAAAAACTTTAACCTAACCTTAACCAGCATTCCTCTCGCTAAACCATCCTGCCAATTTTGAGTACTCGAAACCTCAACCTTTCTAGTATAACTTCTTCCTGATTTGACAATTAGTCACCCTCTTTTATCTTTACCATTACCTTTCGTTTTGCTTATATTCCGATTCTTTGCCTTCTTGTATTATTATTATTATTATTATTATTATTATTATTATTATTTACGAGATAACTTTGCTTTTATTTGATTTGCATTATTTACGAGATGACTTTTCTTTTACTTGATTTGCAGAGGTTTTTACAGTTAGGTCAAGTTATAATTTGAAAATTATTTTATATTTTTATTTAAATTTTGATTGGATCGAGTTTGAATTAATTTAAAAGTTTATATCATTATTTAAAATAATATTAAAATAAAAAAATTATTTTTATATTAATATTAATTTAA
Organism: Adansonia grandidieri; assembly: GCA_038382065.1. NCBI lineage: Eukaryota > Viridiplantae > Streptophyta > Magnoliopsida > Malvales > Malvaceae > Adansonia > Adansonia grandidieri. The sequence continues at coordinate 9,930,842 of JBBYHK010000022.1, read as the reverse complement.
ATAAAAATAATACTTGTAGTAATTCGATTTGCTCAAATTGCTCTGAGGTACAAAAACTTTTCTTTAGACCCATAAATAGATTTACTTCTAATTAGACGTGTCAAATGGATAAGTTAGATTAAGTTTGGATTGGATCAGCTCAGGTTATTTTTATCAAAAAAAATTGAATCTTTTCGACTCCAGGTTGTCTTATGTTTTAGTTTTCGATTTTGATGTTTGAATTATTTGAATTCAGATAATTTAATTCATATTATTCTGTGCTTAAATTATGATGCTTTAAAGATGTATCAGTATAATTTTGAGTTAATTTTTAAAATTATTTAAATTTAAATTATTTTAAATTTAAATTAATTTAAATTTAAATTTAACTACTTTAAATTAGTTATTTTTTAATAATTAAATTGAATCAAAATTTAAATTTATATGAGTTCGCGAATTGTTTAAATTCAAATCTATTTAACAGCTTTGTTTCTAAGTAATAATTTGGAAAGGATGCCTATGCCTATTGTAACTAGGTTGCTATCGCGGCAATTTGAAGTATCTTAACGCGACAGACGCCAAAGGAATGTAAACAAATGTAAAAGGTCAGCATTAGCGGTGACGTTTTAAAACTCTCCATTTTTGTCAAATCCCTGCGATCCTAGCTAGCTAAGATTAACATCAGGAAAATGATATATATATATATATATAGGTAATTATCTAATGGTAAAATGAAAAATTTTATAAGCAAAATTTATAAACGAAACGTATTTTATTTAATTTTTATTTTTATATATATTTTATGGCATATATGTTATTTCATAAATTCTGTTTGGTAAATTTTTTCACCATCGCTTACATAAATTACCTTTCTTCATTTTTCTTTTTTTTTTCAATTAATTTCATTGCCACTTATAAATAAAAAATAGCATAATTATAAATAGATAATTATCAAGCATTTGACAGTAGAGTTTTTAACTTCGTTTACAGAATTAAAAAAGTACCACTTATTTTTAGATTATATTTTAAGAAATAAAAATTAAATAACTAAAACACGTATCAATTTTTTAATTTCGCTTTTAAAATTTAAAAGCACAGCTAATAATTTATACAATACTAATCCAATCACAGATGTGAGAAAAGAAAGGGGTGATTCTGATTCAAAAGTTCAATAATTGATTTAAGGATGATATTTTGGAACCTTCCACCAAGGATCATACACCCTTAATTACATGCATGCATGTCCCATGCCTATAAGTGAGATTTATAGAAAATGTTGAATACATATAGAAACATAGATATGTATACTATACATATGCAAATTTTATTTTTTTTTCAAATCAATTATTTGAATCAAATAACAAAACTATTTTATTTATTTTTTTTCAAAAATATCGTCATAAAACAGTTATGTGAATGTATGTTTATTTTATGCATATAGCATTGACATTTATAAATTCATCAAAAAGAGATTATTGGATAAGATAATTAATAACATTTAAATATGGTTCATGAAAGTTCAAAAGTTTTAAACTTAATTCAATTAATTGATCTAATCACGTTTAAAATTTAATATTAAATACATTTAAAATTTAAGTTTCACCATTTTCAACCTATCTTTTATCCTCAAAACTAGGACTCTCTTTACAAAAGAAAATTTTCCTCTAATAACGTTGAGAGACTTTAGATAAGAAAACCCTTCCCTTTGTAACGTTCTTTGGGAATGGCAGATTTTTGTCCGCAGTAAGTTTTTCTACTTTTATAATCGGTTAACTCTTTTACCCCGTTTCCTAAAATGTTGTCAAGTAAACTTTAGACCATTGGGTTCCATCTCCGCTATTACTACCTGTAATCCGTCCATCCCCACTGCATCATGTGACTGTGATCTCGTATAATTTGGATTCGACCATTTTATGTTTATAATTTTTTTTATCTTCGGAATAAATTATATGAATATTATATTCAACAAATATATATATATACACACAAGGGATAATATCATATTTTATCTCTAAACTATAGTAAATTGTACAATGATTCCTATACTTTAAAAATGTATAATTTGGTATGTCATTTACTCCTTTCATACCATTGACTTGTAATGATAACATGGACAATTTACTCACATGGCATTGTGATGTTATACTTTTAAATAAATAATTTTAAAACATATTTTCTTTCTTTAATTCTTTTCTCTCCCTTTCCATCCCCACTCGATCTCCGCGGTTTCCTAATGTTTTAGGTTGAATTAGGTCAATTAGTGGCTGAAAATGGCTCAGCCGGTGATTGCCCAAATTTGGCTTGAAACTAGGGGAGATCAGGAAATGAAAGGGAAAAAAAAAAGAGAAAAACCAAATTAAAATTTAAAACATAATTTTTATATTTTAAAAACTATTACATGTGGCAATGATGTGGCTTTTTTGTCCATACGTCATATTAGGATTGGCCAAACTACCACTTCAGAATACATATCTAATGATGTTAAGAAGTTATCTAGCATTGGCATATACTAACACTTCGAGTATCACACTATACATTTTTAAATGATAAGTACCACATTGCACAATTTATTATAGCTCAAGGATCAAATATGACATAACCCTACATAAATATATATATATATATATAGATAGATATAAATAAAAGCTAAAAAATACTAATAAACTCAAAAAAAAGTTTTCAAGTTGACTAAAAATTCTTTTATCAAGTAAATTCAATTTATTATCTACATATTGATTTTGATATTGTATTATGAGCGACAAATTTTTTTCGTAAAATTTTTTAGCTAAAATAGTGAGTTTGGTGTTAGTAGATGAGGAGAATATTCAACTTATTTAATTTTGAAATTTTAAAAATCGAATTGATGGAATCAAATTAAAACGACTAAAATGAAATAATTGAAATCGACTTAAATCTATCGATTTGATCGTTTCAACAAATCATCGCATCTTTTCATATTCACTTCGATAAATATTTGTTTTCGTTTTCACGCTACTACTATTCTCTTTATCAAGATTATATTTAGGATAATTAACATTTTATAGTTTAATCTAATTTAAGGGCTCCTATTCATTTGTTGAAAATTTTGCATTTCCTTTCTGTCGGACTATTTAGAGCCGGTTGTGCTGGTGGTAGGTTGCGTAAAAATATGTGAAAATGTTTGGTGTCCGTCATTCCCAAAAAAAAAAAAATAAGGCCTGTGAGAATTTATGTAAGTACGATTCTTTCTTTTTCGCATTGAATTTACTGGACAACACAATGCAAGGTACAATTATATATATATGATTATTATTTTAAAAGAGGGAGGATGAGTATAACATTATACATGCTCATTCAATAATTAAATTAATCTATAAATTATCATTAAAAAATTTAAATTTCATAAATAAAATTAGACCTATATTTCTATGTGTATTATATTAATATTCTAGTTATTTTAAGTATTTTATAATTTATGTGATAGTTTTCTAATTTTACTGGTGAAATTAGAAATTTCACTTGGTAAAATGTGTTAGATTTTTCTTTTTTTTTAATAATTGGGTTTTTGTTTTAATAATACTGATATGTCTAAGTCTCTTCAAATATTGTGGAAGAAAGAAAACTCACAACCAACAAATAACACGAACTTCAAGAAATTAAAGTCACAAGTCATTGAGATGAAACTTTATTCGTTAAGTGAATCTTACTCATAAATCAGAATTCAAAGCAAGTCCTGACAAAGTCACCAACTTAACTCTGAAACCATTCCGAAAATAATTGATCATCCCATGTTAAAATGACGAATCTTTCGTAAAGAATAGAGCTTATTCTTCTTTAGATAAGAATACAATTAATTTTTTTTTATTTTAAATTTAATAATAGTAGAAGTAAATATTTATCTTCAATGTTTTTTTAAAAATATACTTTTAAATGATTTTTTTATATAATTTTTACTCTTTTAAAGATAATTATTAATTATTCATAATTTATTTAAATTTTATTATTCACTTTTATTATTAAAAGTCACCTTTTTTATTAAAAAAAAAGGAAAAAGTTAATAGTAATGGAATAATTGGTTATCAAGATTTAAAATTCGTATTAACATGCAAGTCACGGTCACAAACTAACCAACCAACCATCTTGATGATGGCAAATGTCTTTTTCCTGTATGTTCGTTGAATGATGCTGCATATAATACAAAGCCAGGTGAAGAGTAACATGGAAGATTGATTGAAATAATGGCTGGCGAAACACTCCCTTAAACTCCCATTGCTTTGATTCGTGGAAGTTGGGGGTGCATTTCGGTGGTCCACATGAGAAAAAGATGGTTTGGGAAATAGAATCTAGACCCAGTATGTTTAAACCCAAAATACATCTGTTTCAATTTTTTCAATGTCGTTGCAACATGTTGTCGTACTCAATAATGTCACTTTTGACGACGGATTCATATGTTTATAATTCCCACGTAGGTTTGTCAATTAATTTTTGATAATTTATGTATTTTTATCATAATTTTATATTTTATTATATTATAATTATATTTAAAATATTTTATATTTATATTAATTTTAATATATTAATAATTTATTTATATAAATTTTAAAAATATATTTTCATCATATCATATTTTTTAATTTTATATATATTATATTTATATAATTATATTAAATATTATTAGATGTATTCACTATGACCATCAATGCACGCACGCGCTCCCTTTCCGCTATAGTTATACCAAGCACTTGGATTAAGAACAGAATGGAGGTTAGAAATAGGGAAATTAATCAAAGCACGCACGCGCACCCTTTTCGCCATTAAAGAATTCCTTCTTTAATTTGATTTGGTATATATTGTCTTTCTTTTTCGTTTTTTAACGAGACTAGTTTGCAAGTTTAGTTGTACGAAGCACTTGGATAAGAACAGAACGAAGGTTACAAATAAGAAAATGATGATTTTCTTCCCTTGACTGCTTAGCCTAACTTGATTAAATTGAAACCTATAAGAGTTGACTAAAATAATTAATTAATTAAATATTATTTTTTAAAATTAATTACATAATTAATAGTAATAAATTCTCATTTCTAATTAACTAAATGAAGAAATCAATTAAATAACACATCTTTTCTTTCTCAACAAAATATGAAGAAAACGAAATTTCTTGCGCCCACCTCTCCTTGCTAAACATAAAATATTAGCTAATAAAACCTGTTTATTTTTTTCTTTTCTTTTCTTTTTTTTTTGTGAAAATAAAATGAGAAACAAGCAATTGATTACGGATTAGTGTAAAACAAAAAGTTTAGAACTATATATATATGTATATAAATGATTCACTTTCAAAGGTTAAAATTTATCCTTCAAGGAACACTAATGGCGATAGTGTTGAAATATGGTCCCCTTTCTACTAATGAACGTGATTCATACGGACTAAAACAATGTTTTCAATAAGAGAGTATTACGAAAGAGATTACTTGTCAAACATATTAGCCCCCGCATACGTCTCTGTCCTTGAAAAATATATATATGTATATATATATATATCTCTTAGCTAAGCTTAGCTAGGGCATGTTTCATGTGCTGTAATATTATTGATCAAAGACTCCTGTTGCGTGGGCTACCTATGCTGTTAAAAAGAATGGGGCAAATACATCGTTTATTGGGTGCTTAATCGGAATGATGCAATTAGGATATAGCTGTTCTCACTGTGTTGAGCTCATATGATACTTGAAACTTTTCAGCTTTTAAAAATATATTTGTGTTGAAATTATTTATTTTTTAAAATATATTTTGATTAGCACGTGTTTTATTATAAATTCAAAAATATGATAGGCAAACAACTTAATAAAAATTTAAATATATTTAATGAATTATTAAATTATTAAAATTTATATATATAATATTTTAAATATAATTATTATATAAAAATAATTTAAATATAGTACATAATTTTTTTTTAAAAAAAAAGTTAATTAGCTAAGGCCCGTCTCTATTTTCTTAACGCTGTCTTGCCGTGTGCATTGAAAAGAGATGATATGATGGGAGGACAAGACACCGCAGTTCAAGATTCTGGTGCGTGCCCCAGCGGTCATAGTGAGTGGTGGTCTCCGTCTGCATTTGTTGCACTATTAACGCGTCTCTGCGAGCAAATTTCTCACGTCAAATCATCGCGGCATGCTTGAGTCAATAGACCCTTGCGGCGCGTTTCGATGAAGAATATTTGAGAGAAATTTAAAAATGTTAGTGTTTTAAAATGCATCAATTTTAAAATATTAATATTTTTTTCCTTCACAAAAAAATATTAACATTCTTAATTAAATTGTCTGGAAAAAAAATTTAAATTTTTTTTAAATATTTAAATTTATTGAAATACAAATAATTATGTTAAAGAAATAATAAAATTAAAAATAAAATAAGAAAAAAATTGAAAAAAATACAATATGGGTGTCATTGCATTTGTAAAAATGTATGGAAAGAAATAAATTTTGAAATGATTTTTTTTTTCTAGATAATATTGCATTTGTAACTAAGAAATTTCATAAATTTTATCTCGAGAACTGGAATTTAAATGGGAGATTGGAGTTTTTTAAAATTTTTCTTTAAAATTCTAAGAATATTAAATTTTTTTTTGCCAAATAAAAGAACTTCATTTTAAAATTTTTGAAAACCATTGGTGAAATTTGTTTATAATTAAAAAAATTTATCCATTGTTTATAAACTTTTAAATTACACAAATATAATTAAAGCAGTACGCTTGTTTATTTAGAATACATTTAAAAAATTTATAAATAATTAAAATTAAATAAAATATACGATAAAATTACAACAGCGTTTATAAAATTAAAACCATCAACAATAAAAACAATTGTTGTTGTTGTTGTTATTATTATTATTATTATTACAAGACAAAACGTCAAAACACTTATTCAAGATACTACAAATTTTCATATTTTTCATCGTACTTCCGCTTGTATACCAAATTACCAATAGCGTCTAATCATATTTTCTGGGAAATTAATTTCTCCTTTTTTTGTTGTGGATGCATTTCTAATGTTTTCCCCCTAAATTAGTGATGCATTATTAGTGGTACTTGTAATTAACAATGTCATCTTTGTTAATATAAAGAGGTTGGAGAGTTAGTGTTACTACCCGTAATACTAACTCAATTAATAAAATTACTGTTTTATAAAAATATTAAATAGAATTTATATTAATTAATAAAATTAAGAGATACCATTGTGATTTAATAATTTTTAATAAAATGATTAAAATAATTAAGAGAAAAATTTTAAAGAGTTTTATAAAAACTATCAACTTTTTCATAAAAAACTATCCAATCATATTCCAAAAAAATTATTTTGTTTAATCAGATGTCTCAAATTCTAATGTATATTATCTACTTTATTATTGGAGTTTTTCTTTTTTCACATGTATTTAACAAATCATGCATATATCAATATCTAAATCAATATTATATGTAAAATATTTTTATCTCTATTTCTAATTTGTAGTCTAATATTTGTGTCTATAATATATAAGCATGAATAAACAAAGATTTTAAACTAACAAAAATGACCATTTTTATTCCTCTATTTTTAAATATTCATTGTAAATATTTTTTATTATTGTAAAATTTAGTCAATTTATAAGTAAAAATTTAATTTTCTTAAATACTTTTTTAAAATTGATTTATTAATAAAATTTATCAAATATACGATTAAAAAGTTTGTTTTTTTATAATTTGGGGTTAGGTGTAAATGTTAGGCTTGAATCTAAACTCTCATGCCATTATAAGTCCCTTGCTACTCCGTCCAAAGGTTATCGGCAAATATTTGATTTCATTAAAAGAATTTTGTTCGATAAAGCTATTTGATAATAAATAAAATGAATTGCTTTACTTTAAAATTCCGAAATAGAAAAAAGGTAATGTTTAAAATTTTTTTATCTAGTATAGTATTAATTTTACATTAACGTAAACTTTATATTAATTCAATATAATTTTCACATGAAATATGCTTTACATATTAATTCAAATTTAGAACATATAACATTTAATAGGTTAATTTGCTTATAATAAGTTTAATTCAGCTTTATATAATATTCACGTGCTACATATATGATAATAACTATTGGTCAACTTAAAAAATTTAAATAATAAATAATATATATAATCCAAAAATTTTATTAAACTAATTATTTTATCTTCATTAACATTTAATTTTCATTTATTTCGTTATTAACATTGAAGAGCTTATTAAAATAAGTTTTTCTTAAGTGATAATTATTTTAGAACTAGATATTAATTAATTTTTATTTATTTATTTCCTTATTAGTTTTATTTTTTATAGTAAATTATTTTTAATAAAATTTAATTTAGTCAAATTTTAGAAGTTTTGGTTACTTTAATTTTAAATGCGGTCCAAGTTAATTTTAACTCAATTTAATTTTTTCTTTTTTTTGCAAGCCACATTTTACTGTATGGGACCTTTTTAGATTTCTTAACATATTTTTTTAATAAATAAACACATTGTAATCATAAATGAAATAGTTTTAGATAAATTAAAATCACTTGAATTCAAAGTTTTTTTTTTGGTTGATCATTATTATATTTATAGATTACAATTGTCATCTCATAATGAGTCATGATCTCCAAATATCAAAGAAAAGTTAATAAGATTTGATTAACTTATCCTTATTTGGTTTTTCAATATAATTAATATTTTTCTATCACTTAATATCTCAAGACATTGAACATAGTTTAATGTCTACTCAATTTTGTTAACCATATTAAGTTTTAATATAGTTACTAACAATGGAATAAACTTTTAGAATTATTCAAAACCTTATTACTTTAACTAAAGATTTTTTGAAGGAATACTTCCAAAAAAAAGAAGTTGATATATTATCTTGATAACTCAAGAGATGAATCCTATATTGATTACACATGCATCATCTTATCTCAAAAGAATTTGATCGGAGCAGCCATGGTTAAGACTCAAGTAAAGTAAAATTAAAGTATAACATATTCCTCGTATAAGATCATAAGTAATCTTAAAATAAAATCTTACTTGTACAAACATTACATTAGAATATTGTCATAGATATCAAGTGAACTACTCAATGACATTCTTATATCAAGTTAAGTGAACTTAATCATATAGCAAGAACCCAACTCAAATTAATCTAAATTTAACTTACAAAATTGCTTGCTTCATAAGTCTACAACCATGTGTGGTCTCAAAAAATTTTTTGCGAATATGTTACTAGAAAATATCGACTAGAAATAATGACCCTGCCCTGCGGCCTTGCTTTACTACTCCCTCCACGTGGTGTGGTTGTGGGCTTAAAGAGGATAATACAAGTATTATGGTGTAAAGTGCTCTTGAAGGAGTAGGCAGAATCATTGGTGATATCAAGTGTTCTAGAGGGTTGGTAGGATTACCTAATTGCCTTAATGGAGGCCAAACTCCTCTTTGGAGGGAGTAGGTTGGTTTTCAGGGCAAAGTCATCACTAACATGATGCAATGATAATCTCATAAATTTTTTTATATTTCAAAACTATCATTTGAAGGATATGATTAAAAAATTTATAATATATATACATATATATATATATATAGCACAACAATGTCTGGTATTCCACAAGTAATTTGTGTTGTGAGTGGGTAAATGTGTTATGATTTTTCTAATAATAGCTTTTTCTTTTTTTGTTAAACTACGTGATTATTTTGAAAAATTATAATTTATCAAGCGATTCTTAGTGTACTTGTCATGATTTGATGTAGATATGTTAAACAAAAATGAGTAAAACATGTTATATGCGGATATAATTAGTAAAGTACCTTGTCATTTAATAAGTTAATTTCACTAAGCATCTCGTATTTAATGATTTTTAGTGTTTAGGTATATTTTTTCTTATTAAGCTGTGGTATTAAGTTGCGGTATTAACAAGCCAACAACCTCTAACCAAGGGACAAGAGGTTTATAATGGCGCAGAGCTTGAGTTTAAATTTTATTATCTACTTTTTCAACTCAAATTATCAAAAAAACTAAATAAAGGAATTGTTAATATAGTGATATTTGGTATGAAATGATCACTTTAGAGATTACGTTTGTAAGTACTCAAATGATCTTATTTGATAGTGATATATCTAAAGATGAAAAAATTTTATCAGCAAGATGAAGTGATATATAAAATTAACTATTATTAATATTACTCGTTTAATATGTGAATTAATAATTTACTTTCAAAATTATATTTATTTTATATTATAATTATTATATTTTTAAATTAATATTCATTTATCAAATTCATTATTAAATTTAATGTTTTCTTATAATTTTTTTAATGTTATATATAACATAATTTTTTGTTTTCTTTAATTTCTTTTTACTAAATCTAGGAGTATTATCTAAAAAATGCAGGAAAAGCTCTCACCACTACATTACAAAGTCTTCTAACAAAAATCACTGTAACAAATTTGAATAGGGTCAAAAGCATAACAAGACCATCGTAAGCGGACCCTGCACAAAGATAAGTATATCATTTATAATAATTATATTATAATAAATTAATTAATATTTAAAATTTTATTGGATTAATTAAAGTATTATGTTGATTCAACAATAGTAAATGATAGATTCTTACGTAAATTTTTAATGTGATATTAGATAATTGTATAATAATATTAATATAGAATTGTAGGTAAAATGCTCTCAAACTCCTAACCAACAATTGTACCATTGGTTTTCCATTTTTTGTTTTCTTTTATTATGATTTTAATAGATATAGTTTTATTTTTTAAATCAAAATTGTTTACATAATTTATATTATAAACACTAATTTACTTTTCAATAAATATATTTAATAATTTAATAATATTTTATTATAAAGTAATAAAATATTATTAATGTTTTACAAATTATTATCTTTGAACAATATATATTGAAATCATTAACTTCCATAATTATCACAGCATGTAAGGTTACTTTTGTACTTTTAAATTAATAATACTAAACACAGTTAATTTTAATTCTAAAAAATTAATCATTATTAATCAAACAAAGTTTTTCTAGATCATGAATGATAAATAATCTTAGTAATAAGATCAGCTCGATGATTAGATTATCATTATAATATTAAAAATGATACCAAGCCCCATCTTATGAATTTTAAGGTTGAAACTTTAAAAATATTGAACAGGTTTGGTGTCTGCTATTGTAGATATCAACTGATTAATTTGGAAATTATTAGTAGTACAATTCCTATTGTTTTAACCATACCAATTAAGGATTAATTTTTTTAAAAAAAGTTATAATTTGAAAATAAAAAAATTCGAATTTTAAATATATTGAATACAATTTTTAAGATAATTATATCAATTAATTAAATTAAATTTTTAGCTTTAAGAACCAATTTTCATTAATGGTACATCAAATTGCATTTTGTCCCAAAAAGGAAACCAAATCTGTTTCATGAACATTAATCTGGATATTAAACATTTTAACCTTGCTACTGTTTTTTTTTTCATTACAAGACAAGATGTTCTTTTATGGATTTATAATACAAGCCTGCTGGCGAATTAACATTTCCTTAATCCAATGTCTTGATACAAGATTTTTGAATATAATATATAGGGGAGGTAGTTAATTAGTGGTTAGGATTAAGGGTCAGATAATTAGTCAAATAATTAAGAAATGTATCTAAGATTGATTTGTGTCTTGATAAAGTTAGAACTTGTAATTTTCATTTGTTTTTTTTTTCTTTTTAAATCATGTCTTGCTGTTCATGGAAAAAACCAAAGATAAAAATAAAGGATACAGACAAACGACGAACACGGAAACGTCCGAAAGTTGTGAATTAAATTTGGACGATGACGAGTGTATGGGGCGACCCCAGTGGAACCTTGAACCTCACAACGAATAGAGACGATGCGCATCAAAATCAGAAATTGAACTTTGGAGCTGAACCTGGAACAGGATTTTTCACGTTTTAAAGGTGCCACGACTGTGGCCAAGAACAGTTGGCTGATGGATGGTCCTTTAATGCCCACGAAATTATTGTTTTCTCCGAACACACCCCGAACCACATTTTTCCTTCTCTTTTTGCTGCTCCCTGGCGCCTGCCGCTACCTATAGCTACTGCTTTGCTGCTCCCTCTTTTCTACTTCTGCATTTTTTTTCCTGCCGGCGAATCCCTCTTTGGGTTACTTTTATTGGCTTAAAATCATAGATATTTTTTTTATCTCCTTAACTACTGAACAAAAAGTTAAGAAAGAGTAGAAAGAAATTGTCTTGGATCAAGGAGTAATATCATGTCTTCCTCGTCTTCATCTTCTCTCATTACCTTCGGTCAAGACCCCTCACCAACGCTGCTACAACGCCTCCAATTCATCGTCCAAAGCAGGCCTGAATGGTGGGTATACTCCATTTTCTGGCAAGCTTCCAGGGATGCTCATGACGACCTTGTCTTATCATGGGGTAATGGATATTTTCGGGGGACCAGGGGTTTGACAAGCAGATCCAGCAATAAGCTAAGCCAACCGAGATTCGTGTCCGGTTTTGAGAGAAAAAGGTCTGGAAAAGAGGTGCAATCTCTTTTCAGTGAAGAGATGGACATTGACAGAATAGTGGATGGCGATGTCACTGACTACGAGTGGTATTACACTGTATCAATGACTCGATCTTTTGCCATAGGAGATGGCATTCTTGGGAGGACCTTCGGCTCAGGCTCCTACATTTGGTTGAGTGGAGATCAGGAGCTCCAATTGTATGAATGCGAGCGAGTTAAAGAAGCTCGAATGCGAGGAATTCAGACCTTAGTCTGTGTTTCGACTTCCTTCGGGGTAGTTGAATTGGGATCTTCAGAAATGATCAAAGAAGATTGGGGAATGGTGCAACTGGCAAAATCAATTTTGGGTTCCGAGACAAACTGTCTGTTTCCAAAGCAGCCTGGCCATGAATCTCAGGTCCAAATTTCAACCCAAACTGTTCCTTTTCTTGATTTCGGAATGGTTTCAGGTGATCAAAAGGAGTGGATTCTTGAAGAGAAGCAACAAGCTGAGGTCAAAAAAGACACTAACAGTTTATTAGGCCGCTCGTCATCAGACTCCGGTGCTGATTCTGAAAGTAATGTTGCCTCTGCTGACACGGAGATCAACGTCCAGTTGAAGAAAAGAGGAAGAAAGCCGGGGAGAGGAAAAGAATCCCCTTTAAACCACGTGGAAGCAGAGAGGCAGCGGCGCGAGAGACTGAATCATCGATTTTATGCACTTCGATCTGTGGTTCCTAACGTGTCCAAGATGGACAAAGCATCTTTGCTTTCGGATGCAATAGCCTACATCAAGGATCTCAGATCCAAGATTGATGAACTGGAGATTAAACTCAAAGTTCAATCACAAAAATCCAAGTTGAATGCGATCAATGGTGCTGATAACCAAAGCACAACATCAACATTTGACAATGCAAGGCCATCCTCTAATTATGGGCCAAGTGCAATTGAAGTTCATGTCAAGATTGTAGGGTCAGAAGCCATGATTCGGGTTCAAGGTCCTGATATCAATTATCCAGCTGCAAGACTGATGGATGCTCTTAGAGACCTAGAGCTTCAGGTACACCATGCCAGTATATCAAACGTGAATGAGCTGGTGCTTCAAGATGTTGTTGTCAAAGTCCCTACTGGATTTGTAAGCGAGGATATCTTGAGGACTGCTATACTTCAGAGATGCAGTTGAATTAGCCGGTTCTCCACTGAGGTCTTCAAACTGTCGTTTGTTTCCCTTTCTTTGTATGTGCTTTATCATTAAGCCACGTAAATGTAACATTACTACTTATTCTCTTCTTTTCAATGCATATTCTTCTTGGTATTGCTCTTCAACATTTCCGCTATGTTACTGGAGCGTGCACTAACTGATGAAGCAATATATTTATGTTATTATTATTTCTCTGCAATTTATGCTTCTGGGAGTTCCTAACTAGTCCCCAAAATGAGAGATGAGATGAGCCTTATTAGGGGAATTGGCAAAAGCTAAATTGCTTTCCTGCTTTATGAACTTAATTTTCTTGGCTTTAACTACCTAGCTATATCCTTGTTTGATTTTATGTACGACCACCTTGGGATGCTGTTAAACTTGGACTATGTCTTCTATGTCTACAAACTATTAAAACATAAAATACTAACTACTTTTGTAGATTACACTTAAAGAACCCACATAGCTGAATAGATCAATTACCTGACCAGTACAGCATGCCCTTTTAGCCATCGATTACAAAGTCATTGATCACTAAAAATTAACCTCAAGTTCATATAGTGAAAGCTTATGATCCCTAGAAAAATTCTCGAACCGCATAAACGTTTTAATTAGGTACTTTTGGAGATTGCAGTTGGAGAAACGAGATGGAAAGAGAGAGGCAGCAAGTTCACTCAAATTTAGGATTTGAGATAGGAAACAAGAATTAATATGCAATAATGTCTTTATGATATATATGTATATATATATATATATATATATATATAACAGGGATCAAGTTCTGGAACACTTACTATATATGTATATAAAGAGTGTTTTGAGGACTTGATCCTACCTGAATTTACCGGTCAGGTATTTTGCTTGCACTTTGTTAGGAAGCATTCTATTTATCTTGAAATGGCAGTAAAAGTACTCACATATTTGTATAAAAAATTGTTTCTACAATTAATGCATTGTTTGTTCTTGAATATATTAAAATCTGTGCATTAAATAAAAAAATGTTTTTTGAAATAAATTTTAATTAAATTTGGCAAGTACTTACAGACGCATGTCAATCAAATCCTGTAGTATAAAATGGGTTATAACTGAGGGTGATATTGCAATGTATTCTACTTAGATAATGATTATGAACAATAATTTCAAATTTTGAAAAAATTGGTGACATGAGAAATAGTGGTAATAAACTAATAATTGTGATCATGTGCTGTTTGAATGTGTTTTGGGTTCTTAAAGTGGTGGAACATTAGTTGGTGTCAAACTCAAATCTCTAAAACTGTTTATTTTGAGTTGTTTTTTATTATGATTTTAAAGGCTATTTTCATTTCTGGTGGATTGCTGCTTGTGCCGCTGCATTCTGGACGTCATTGGCTGTCAAGAAACGAGAAGGTCTTCAATCAAAAACAATGGATCATGGAGCACCTGATTTATCTAGTCAAGCTCGGATCATTACTTTGGATCAAAGCAATTAGTGACGTGAGGTTGTCATCTAGGAGGAAGTTTGGTGGCGTGATCCTGGAACTTGCTGCCATAGTACTAACAAATAACAATATATAAGAGGGTGTTTTAGGCTTGGTCTCTTTCCTATGATTAGATTTTTGAAATTTAAAATGAATGCAAGGCCTACAGGATTTGGTGGAGTACGTAGAAGTTGGAAGTATACTGGCGATATTGCCTGGTCCGTTGGGAACGCATGGTTCTAGTTTTGAATATCAGTTGATGGCCATTCTAAAAGTTCTGGAAATCTTTTTCTCATTCTAAATGGATGAATAGGAAGGGACTTATTATAATCGAGTCTGACTCAAGAAATGAAGTGGCATGGTGTAAACAGATCGATAAAAGACCTTGGAGTCTTTGGGACCCTCTTATGCAAAATTGATTCTCGGTTGGATGTCATTGTCAAAGTAGAGCTAGTTAACATTTTACCATGAATCCAATATGTTGGCAAACCCTCTTGCAAAAGCAGGGGTGGGTCTGTTTATTTGTTTCTCTAGTGATATAATTGTTTTTTTTTTTTTATAGTTGGGATTGTCGGTATTTAATCCCTGATCATCACATGGCTATGGCTCTCCACTGATATTGTTGTTTGCTCTGAGTTTTGGGATAGAAGTCCATCACATATAGGAAAAAAAAAATAACAATATAAACCGTAGAAAATATTATATATTAACTAATATTAAGATAACGTATACTTCAACTTAAAATTTAATTCAATTAATTTATATATATATTTAAAATTTAAATTTTAATATTTACAGATAACTTTATATATTTTAATCTTCTATTTTCTTTGCAACAAAGAAAAAAATTTGGTGTACCTGTTTTGGATACATTGGAGAAGTCTAGAAAGAAAATAAAGATTTGAATCTTGGACTTCAATCAATCAATCTATCTGTCTATATATATATATATATATATATATATTTATAGTTATATATAAATGCATGTTTTAGAAAATGACAGCAGACAAAAATGATTAGCAGTCAGAATGGAACATCTCTTAAAAGGAACATTATAGCATTTTAAAGTTTGTGATTTATACATTCAGCATAAAGATTTTAATTTCCATGTGTAAAATTTTGTTACTTTCTTTTTTTTTCCTTGAGATCACATATGTTTACAACTTGATTTGTAGACGTTATAGTTTATATGATCTGAGGGGAAAATCTGTCCCTTGAGAAAAGCAAATTTTTGGCAGGTAAAGGTCCCACAGCTGTGTGAGAAGGATTCTTAAGCTAAGAGAGACTGCAGAGAACTTGATTATGCTCCCAAGGATAACAAAAGAATGTATGAAATGGGTTGCAACAAGGTCCGGAGAATTCACCGTTTCTGGAACTTGGAATTATTTGAGGATACAAAAATCCTCTGGTATCTCCTAATTTGGTTCTCGTTTTCCATTCCCAAATTCTCCTTTATTGCATGGTTGCTCAACCTTAACAGGCTAAGTACATAGGATAAACCCAAATCATGGGGCATGGTCCATGATGCCATCTGTGTTCTGTGTCAAGAAGAAATGGAATGCAGAGATCATATTTTCTTACCTGTCGCTTTTCACTACAAGTTTGGCAGAGAGTTTATGCAGCCTCTTTTATACAAAGAAGACCTGCAAGCTGGAATGAGGATCTTCAATGGACAGCGTCACAGTTTAAAGGCAAGTCATTCTAATCGATTCTAGTCAGACTTGCTTGGACAGCAACAATCTATTTTATATGGAGGGAGAGGAAGTCACGTAGACACTCTATGGAGAGTGGAACACCAGAAAAAATATTTTTCACCTAGTTGTTGATGCTGTTAGATCCCGATTTTGTACAGCTTTTAGACTTTAAACAATGATGTAAATGCTTCTTTGAGCAGACAATGGGGTTTAGTCAAAATGTAAATATGTAACGCTAGACCTCTGATATCTTTGTAGTGGACTCTCCCGCTTTCTTTTGGATTTTGAATAAAAACTTCAATTCAAAAAAAAAAAATATATATATATATAAAATATCATTTTTTTATTTTTAAATAATTGTTTTTGCCCTTTTTTGAAAAGATAGATTTAAACCATACATATATGCTAACGTTAGGAAATAAGGAATAATAACCATAGCCTGAAAAATATTCAGCAAAGAATATTATAGACTTATTACTTTTCATCAGAGATGCTAATCAAACGAATCCGATTTGATTTGTATATGATCAATTTGGATAATTTTAGATTAAAAAATTTTAAATTATTTTGAATTCTAATATTTTGTATTTAATATTCAAATTATTCGAATTCAAATCATTACAAATTTAATTTATTAAATTTCAAAACTAAATTAATTTAATTTTAAATTATTTTAGATTAAACTTTAAAATTTTTCAAATTTTAATCACTTCGATATTAAATTTATATTATGATCACTCGAATTTTCAAACTTTCAGGCTTTAAAACCCTGTTTTTTTAACGGTGGGCCTATCAGACTCATGATTCCCAACTTTTCAGTTGAAAAGTTTAAATTGTATACAATAGTGGGCCTTCAGACTCAAATGTGGATGCAAACTTGGGCTTGCTATTTCCAACATGCTCAGTCAATCTATTGAAGTAGGTCCATTTGTGGTACTTGGTTTACTTTCAATTTTTTTTTTTCACTATACTAAGTAGGTTCTTTTATATATAATTGTTATTATTTTGATAATTTTTTTAAATTAGTGTATACCGCATGGTTAAAAACTATTATTAACATGTTGCCGCATTGATAAAAAAAATTCTAAAATTAATATCGGTATGTATTACCGATTTGTTTAAAGAATAGAATAAATTCATTAAAATTAAATAGGAACAAATTTAAACTTTGATCAATTTTATAAACCCATTTAATTAATTTTACCATATGATTCCAAATTCCTCATATTCAAAGACCAAAGGTTAATTAATTACTGTCAACAACGTGTATTAAAAAAAAAAAAAACTCAAAACTATAGTGACAACGACTGGAATTAATCTATAAACAAAAATTGATCAAAATCGTCTTGTTAATCACTAATTAAGATGATAATAATAATAATAATAATAA
>JBBYHK010000022.1:9895418-9912501 GCA_038382065.1 Adansonia grandidieri | reverse complement strand
ATAATAATAATAATAATAATAAAGGGATGGTCTTAATTAACTTTCTTTCTTTGATCAGCTAAAAGCCTTACATTACAGCTAGCTATTGTTAGGTTGTTTCTTTCACCAACCTGTATGAACAGGAGGCGTGTGGGCAAAACCCAGATTCATTAAATATTAATATATCAAAATTTCTACCTTAGCTAACATTTAATCCAATTTTCGGTGGATTTTCTGTCAAAGAAGAAGAAGAAGAAGAAGAAGAATCTTCCACTGGTTTTCTTTAGAAAAACTCCACGCTTTCAAAGTTGGTGACTCAGTCCTAACCAATTCAGGAAACTTCTTCATACAAATGAACTCTCCATTCTTACAAACATCTTGTAAAGAACAAACATAACATAAATTTTGGCCAACAATTTGATGTAATTTTAGTAACAACATTGAGTTTTTGGGCAGGCTACGGTGAGGAAGATAGTAATACATACTTGGAAATTTTGATAGTATATCTTGCTTGCTTGTTAACAGGACAAATTAAATGGAAAAGGCTGGTTAATTTGGTTATCCGTGTGCTTTGTGTCATTGGAGAGTATCTTTGTTCATTGTTGGTTAATTATAATAACTATAAACAATACTCGGATTTAATTAGCTAATGTTTTGCTATATGTTTTCATTAATTAATTAAAATGTTTTTATTTAATGCAACATAGCATATCAATCTATATACTATCAATTAACATGATCATGCCACCTAATTAATTAATTTTTTTAAATATAAATCTCAATAACTTTTAATTTAACGGGATGATATCATCTTATTCATTGACAGTATATAGATTTATATAATGTCAGTTCATGAAGTATAAGTCCTTAATTAAAAGATTTGTGTTTGATGTAACAAAATCATGCCGCCTCATTAAAATATTTTAAAAATAAAAATAAATATAGATGACTTCTATTTTAAATTAATTTAGTATTGTTTTGTAAAAAATTTTAAATTAAAAGTGTGTGTTTTAAAAGCGTGTTAGAAAAATTATGGTTTATGAATTTTACTCGTTTAATGCTAGTTTGAAAAAAAAGATGTTAGGGTGAATTAAAATCTCAAAAAAATATACAAAAAAATTTAAAAATAAAAGAAGAATAAAATTATTTTACTTCAAAAATCAATTTTGAAATTAGAAAAGTACCAAAATTCTAATTTTTTATATAAATTGCAAAACCACAATTTCAACCATAAAAATAATTTTTTTTTTGCTTGTTTAAGATTTAAGTTTAGAGCTACCTAAATTTCCAGTTTGCTTTGTGCTGTACCAATAAATTGCTTTAATTCTTTGTTATTCAGGTAATTGCCTTTATTCGTTTATTTTCCCAATTTTGGAAACACTTTTAAATTGGATTCATGGCCAAGTCAACAACCTGCATTTATTTTCCATCAGCAAAGCAAAGTTATATATATATATATATATATATATATTATGGTCCAGAAGATTAATTTACTTTTATTTGATTCATGATTTATTATAAATTCTAACTAGTTCAGTAGCCTAACATTCGCATGCTGATTAATTAATTCCTTCAAACCATATGGGTTGCCACTGCACTTTAATTTGCTTTTAGGGAGAAAACAAATAAATGTATATGTAATCCTAGATTAAATAACCTAATCTTATACAATATTTTTACTGAAAAGGGTTTATTATTAATTTGAGGATAACTGCGGCCAAATTCATCCCAAAAAGTGAGGAGGCTCTTAGATAACAATAAAATAATAATACATCTTATTTTTTTTAAATACATATAGTTATTATTATATACTCTTCCTCACCAAATCTTATTTTATTGTATTAATTTTACTCACCTTTGTTTTGGGCAAAAATAATATTCACCTTTTAACTCCAACTAACGATAAAAATTATGGTGGTGCCATCAATGGTTATGGTTTTTTCCCCCCAGATAAACCCTAGGCCAAGTTTTAGTAAACAATGTTTAAATTTATTTATTTTCATTTATTTTAATTAATTATAAATTTTTAAATAACTTTACTAAGAGTTAAATTGAGTTAGAAAGTATATTTGACGAAGATGAATAATTAAGTATATAATAATATTTATATATTGTTAAAAAATATGATGTGACATTGTTTTATTGGTGTCTAAAAATCTCTTCGTTTATTGGTGTTTTATTGATGAAGATGAATAACATTTATATATAAATTATATGTTATATATTAGTAATGTATTAAACCTCATTGTCTACTTGAAAATTTTTAAACTTCTAATAATATATCATATTTTAATAAAATTTACATTTTCTGAATAAGTTTTATATGTAATTTGTGAAGGTGAAAACACAAAGAATTTAGATATCTTTTAACAATATTTAAAGTCCAAACTGATTTAAAAGGCAGATAAAACATTATATATGGCCACAATTAATTAAACATTTCACAACCCGAATACATAAGAGAGGCAACGATCTCACATGGCCTAACATTTTTACTTAAATTCATAGATCTTTGGGTATTAAAATAGAAAAACCTGCCAATCTATTTCACTTTTATCCGCTTGATTGGACATGGTAATTTCTCTTTTATTTGTAGTTGTTTCTTTCTTTTTTTTGTGCCCTAATTTGGCCCAGAAAAGAAGAGTTTGAAAAAAAAAAATTAAAGGGTCTTTAATCAATTGTTGATCTCTTCCAAATCTCCTCAAGTTCCCTGGCGAAGACCTTTTGTCTGCCAACAACAATTGTAATGTGATCTTTGTTTTCAACAACCTTGACTCGAGCACGAGGGATTCTTCCTTGAACATTGTAGGCACATTCCAGTGGGATAACTTCGTCGTCTTTGCCGTGGTATATGGTGACATCGCATTTTAGGTGGTCGCGGACGGCGTCCAGATAGCAGTCGAGCTTGCCGGCGGTGCCACAAATAATGTTGTGAAGAGTATGCCAGGCGGCGTTGTGGGTGTGGCAGAAGAACCCTTCAAGCAAGAAAGTCCTGATCCTGGAAAATAATAATAATAACAATGCATTCAAATTCAAGGGACATTAGTAAGGAATAGGATAATTTTAATTTGTTGCATTCATTAGTTAGTACTTCACCCGGTAGGGCAGCTCCGCTGGTATAAATGACATTAGGTGGATCAGTGCAATGATCACATATTTAAATTGCAATTGACGTAATCTTATAATCACATGTTTATTACAATTATAAATATAATAAATATTATCACAATTAACTATATTAAATATCAAAAATGAATGTTAATAGACTAGAAGAACTAATATTGTAATAATGCTTGTGACGTTGCATTATAATCACTATTTAAATATTTGATTATAACTATGACTGATACCAACATTTTTCGTGTTTGGATTGAAACCAGAGCATCAATTAATTTGAGTTATGGAATGGTAGATGGCCAAAGTTGTTATTTTGAGCAAAGGAAAAAACTTGCCAAAATTAAATTATTAACATGATTTGCTGTACTACTGTATGGGATTTGTAGTTAAGGTTGTTTGGGTGGACACGACTTGAGGTGTTAGTAATTAGGATTGACGAAACTATTGTTACCTGTTTCTGGTGATAAGTTTGGTGAGAAAATCCCACAGCCGGTGGTTCTTGCATATGACCAGGCAAACCGTCCGGCTGATGTGCTCGTACCAACAAGCAATGGATGAACAAAAAGCCATCACCGGCCACACGCGTCGTGGCGCTACTCTTCTCATAACATATTGTGTTGCTGGTTCACCCTTCGGCACGGGATAATATGGCTGCCATATTCATATATAGTAATATATATTTTTTACTTTAAATAGTACTTGATACCACTATTAGTTAACATCTGCAATGGTAAAGGAAAAGGAATTTACCGGTGCAAGTAGGGTGAGAGACTTGACAGATTCCGGGTGTTTTACAGCTATAGCAACGGCTAAGATGCAACCTAAGGAATGAGCCACAATGTGGAATGATTTAACTTTGTATGCTTCAAGCACGGACTTTTCGATCATGTCGACATGCTCTCTTAAGGTGTAAAGAGAGTCGGTTGGCTTAGGACTTCTCCCGAAACCCAGAAGATCGACTGCCAACAATCGATAAGTTGATTTAGCAGTGCTAGAAAAGTTGGGGAATAAAGTTTCAGTCCAAAATGCTGATGACGAAATGAAGCCGTGAATGAATAACACATCTTCTCGAGCTTTACCTGACATCACAATTTCCAATAGCAAGCCTCAAAAAAAACTGAACGTAATAAACAAAGGTTAATGGTAATATAATGATAGTTATTTAATCACATTTGGTTAATATTTGATTGAATCACATCCACCTTTTGGTCCTTCAGCTTTCACAAAAAGGGTGTCTTTGCTAGAAGAGGTCCAAGAATTGCAGAATTTACAATCGCAATCAGACCATCTAGGAATAGGATGCAATTGCTGGCCAATCATCTTGCCTTGAAGCATTTCCACAATGGCAGAGTTAATGGTGAACGTCGATCTCACTGTTCCTTTCTTGATCTTCTCGCAAGATTGTATGACGGCTGTGCCATCTAATTTGAGCTTCTTTAGCTCATTAACAGTAAGCTTTGAGACTTCGGTCACAAGAGAAGAACGTGAATAGAGGGTGTCCGAAATGTCCTCGAGCTGCACCTTGCTTGTAGTAAGGCAAACAATCTTGGACTCGCCCTGTTCCGAGACTAAGATCTTGCCACTGCTAGTGATGGCTTCTTTAGCAGAGGAGCAGTAACAAGGCTTCCATTCAGCTTCGATGCAGAAATCAGCCACTTTGTAAACAAAACATAGAACGAAATCAAGAAGGTCTAGAAGACAGAAGACGACGAAGCTAGCAGCCTGATTGAGAACTCCTCCTATTAATGTTAAGACCAATTTCATTTGACACATTACATCCATTTGAAAGAACGCCTCTTCCCAACCTTGCCGCAATAGCCAATTAACCCACAGGGAAGAAGGGTTAAGGAGAAGGGACAAAAAGACAGTGTTACAAGGATAGTTTGAAGGCACTGATAGGGCTTTCTAGAGTTGAAAATGTATGTGAAACAATTGAAGGACCTCAGCATAAACTATCTCTCATCCCTTTTCTCTATTCTCCCCTCACAATATGCAAATCTCGCATGAATAGAAAGCCAACGATAGAACATATAATATATATTGGTGTGATTCCACCATAAGCGACCTTCTTGATCTCTACCCAAAAGTTATTGTCATGAAATGGAAGTGTGTGCTGGAGAGCTTCTCTCAAAAGCTTAATGAGAGGGTGGCATGATGCACAGAAAACAGATGCGGATAAATGAATTCATTGTTTCATTTAACATTAATAGTTTGTCGGCCTAGGAAAACAAAGGAAAAAGGTAGATGGTGGTTGAACCCCCATGGTGAAAAAAAGAATTGTCAAAATTCTTCTCCTTTTGCCAAATATTTAGCCCAAATTTAAGCTTTCTTCCCATACCTCCTTATATAAATGAATTAATTGTTCATATTAGATAAACGTGTTTTTCTTACATTTTCTCCAAACCACTATTATTTATTGCACAGCTTTTTCTCCACATGGCCTGTATTCCCTTTGGTAGTGATTTAACATTCACGACTGTCGTATCCAGGGTTTACCAATATAGTTTATAGTTGATGGACCAATAATATACACACGATGATAATTAGCTAAATGATATTATTTTATTAAAAGCTTTTAAAAATAATATTGTTGATAATAAAATGGTATTATTTGATTTACTAGTATAAATTCATATAAAGTAAGTTTATCTAATATATAATTTATTTTATATCTTCTTAATTTTGATTGTTTATTTAATATAATGTCAAAAAAGAAGAATAATTGATCAACGCTTGAAATAATTGTGGTGATCAATGCTTCTACTTAACCAAGTTATTAACCCCCTACCCCCCCCCCTTCACGCCCCCACGACGCTACATTGCAAAAAAATAGGCTACTCTGTGCCCATACCGTGAGTTGAGACGAGCAGAAATCTTGCATCCCAGCATGAAGTAAAATCTTGTACACCGTCGTGTTCCTCGGAACTAATTTGTTCTAAAAGATTTCAACAAAAACTGCTTATGATCTCGATTCGTCCACGGTCGATATCATTCCCATGCTTTGGCCAATTAAATTACTTTTGACGAAATCAAAATCATCAGTTAGCTCTCGAGCCCAGTTAACACCCAAGACGATTCCTAGTAAAGCTAGGTTCTAAGTCATATTATTAGATGCTAGCTAATTAATAGCGACTTAATAGCAGCCCTGGCATGTTTCACAGAATTTTGGTTTGTTTTTCTCGAGGATATCGATCAGCTATTCCTGATTATCGTGTTTTCGAGACTTAATGAGCCTCCATTCGTTTGATGTTATCTATGTATCTTTAATTTCTTGTTCGTCTGCAAAATACGGTTGACCTGCAAAATTCAGTTTACCAAAAAATCTTTAATTTCTTGTTAATCTGCAAAATATACGGTTGATGTTATATATGTATCTTTGTGTTTCTTCCTTTGGGCCGCCTTAATTGATTTTTGATATTGATGTTGACTTGCAAAAGGGCGATTACCTACAACTTCCTGCCAATGTTAACACGCTCTCTCTCTCTCTCTCTCTCTCTATATATATATATATATAAGATCAGCCTGAATCAAAATTGAAGCCTAATCCTTCTTTGGTGGATACTGCATGAAGCATGAGTTTTATATTTTTCAAGACTACAATATAGAACTGATAAAATTTAATATAATTATATAAATGTAATGCATATAAAATTAAAAAGATATGATATAATATGAATAAATTTTTAAAATATATATAATACGAATTATAAATATATCAAAATTGATATAAATATAAAAAATTTTAAACATGATTATGATACCAAAAAATATATGAACATGACACAAATACATTAATTATCAAATTTATTAAAATACGGGCAATAACCGGGATGCCGTGCTTCTTGTTTATGCGAGTGAAGATTAATGGCATCGCTGCTTTATAACAGCAAGACCTTAGAAAATCAAACCTTTACTTCAATTATAAAATTTTTAAAAAGCAAGAATAATTAATAATTATTTGTAAAAGATTAAAAATTATTTTTAAAAATTTTAAGAATGAAAAATCTTTTCTAACAATCATTATTTACAACTTTTTTTAAAAAAAAAATTTTAAAGAGAACATTTATACCCAATACTTTTAAATTAATAGTGATATTTATTTTTAATACTGTTAAATTTAAAATAAAGATAACGCCTTTAATAATCATCTTCTTATCTTATATTTAAATATCCCTTGTAATTTGATCTTAAGAGACCTTAGAAAGAAGGTGGAATGGCATTTAAAAATTCTTTCTGCTTTAAAATAAAAAAACCTCTGCTCTCTTGAAGAGATTTTGATTAGATTTGGCTATTGCGACGCATTTTGTGTTATGTTTTATATTTTTTTTTGTTAATTGAATAAATATAAATGTAATAAAAAATATTAAATGTGAAATAATATGTATATCAAACTTGCAATGTTAATCATATTTAAATGTATTTATTTATTATATTATTTTTATGTTTATTAAATGTATTATATTTATATCATATTTTCAGTGATTAATTTGGAGAAGAGCCTGTAGTTGGTTTTGCAATTTCAATGAAGTAAATCATATATTTACAAGAGCAAATACCCACAAAAAAACAAAAGAATTACTTTAAAAACAATTATAAAGATGTAACCAATAAAATTGTCCAAAAAACTCTAATTGTGGATTTTGGCTCAAAGAAATAATTTTGATAATTTTGATAATTATTAGATTAATTTTGTTAATTTTTTAGTCAATTTTGGTAACCTTTGAAGCAATATAAGTAACTTTTAATATAATTTTATTAATTTTTGATATAATTTTGATAATTTTTTATATAATCTTAATATCGTTATGTATAATTTTATTAAAATTTTGATATATTTTTTGAATAACTTTTGATGTGATTTTGTTAACCTTAATTTGATATAGTTTAAGTAAACTTTAATATAATTTTGATAATCTTTTAATAATCTATATATAATTTTGGTATCTTTTGGTATCTTTTTAGTAAACTTTGAAATAATTTTAATAAAATTTGATATAATTTTGAGAGTCTTTGAAATGGTTTGGATAACCTTTGATATAATTATGATAACCTTTAATATAATTTTGACAACTTTTTACATGATTTTGGTAACATTTGATAAGATTTTGGTAACCTTAGATATACCTTTTGTAATTTTTTATATGATTTTGAAAACCTTTGACATGATTTTGATAAACTTTGATATCATTTTGATAACTTTTAAATATCATTTTGATATTTTTACGTTATTTTATTAATTTTTAGACAATTTGGTTAATTGTTAGTATGATCTTGATTTTGATAAACTTTGATATAATTTTAGTAATCGTTTGACAACATCAAATAAGATTTATGTAATCTATGATATGATTTTAATAATTTATAATATAATTTTAATAACTTTTGATATAATATTTATATCCTTTAATATAATTTTGGGAAGTTATGATATAATGTTAATAATGTTTGTAGTAGTTTTGGTATCCTTTGATGTATTTTTGATAAATACTTTTATATAATTTTAATAACCTTTATAATTATTTTGATAATCTTAGATATAATTTGATAATTTTTCCAATAATTTTTACCATAAATATGATTTTCATAATTTTTAGTATGATTTTGTCATTTTAATAACGTTAATGTATTTTGTTAATTCTTATACCGTTGATCCGTCCAGCATTATGAATCTTTCTTCTCTTTGAATGGCTAACGAACTCCTTTTTGAAGGACACATTCCCCACACCAGTGGTATTCTCGAAGCCTCGAATCTACTTGGAGAGACTACGCGAGCCCAAAAAAAAAAAAAGAAGACTGCTTCTATATTTTCATTGACAATGGAGATTCCTTCTTTAACTTTTTCTCGCTGAACTTACCTTTCACCGCCTTCACTTCTCGAGGTTACTGTGATGCTCTTGGAATATCAATTTTGTTTGGGGGACAGCGGTCTGGCGGATCACTGTCTAACCAGCGTCTTAACAGGAGGGTGAATTCTGGTTTGTCTGATGGTGCTTCATGTATGTCAAACAATAGTTGCACTATGAGAAGTTATTTGCCATTCATTACTATATATTTAGATCAATCAGCGTTAATGGACTAAGGATTTGGGGTTGTTTTTATTTGTTTTGAATTCAGGTGGACCTTGTGGTGGCTATTATGATGCCGACGATAATGTCA
The DNA here is from genome assembly GCA_038382065.1 of Adansonia grandidieri. Classification (NCBI taxonomy): domain Eukaryota; kingdom Viridiplantae; phylum Streptophyta; class Magnoliopsida; order Malvales; family Malvaceae; genus Adansonia; species Adansonia grandidieri. The sequence goes on along the minus strand of JBBYHK010000022.1, from coordinate 9,903,249 downwards.
AATTTGGCCTCCCGATGGCCACCACAACAAAAATGTTCACATGGAGTGTCATTGAATTTGGCAGCTCAATGCAAAACCAGATTGTTAATGCTATGGTCTAGGCTACCATCCGATGGGGTGCAGATTATCTTCTAAAAGCGGCTACTGCAACGCTGGCAACTTATAAGTATAAGAATTAAGAACAATATATGCAACCCCCAAGTATTTAATTAGGAACACTATATATTTAAAAAAAAAAAATTTTAAAAAAAAGGAAAATGGAAGTATATGTATATTAAGGTACAGCAGGAAAGTATCACCATAAATACAAAATCCCCACGCTTTTCAGTTGAACCCAAGAGCAAAATAAAAGTCCGATAATGGTTATGCTACTCAAACCCTTTATTTATTTTTTTATTTTTAAATATCCACATTCAATATTCATGTTCAACACTTTTTCAGATATTGATAGAAGATATACCTCTTAAGAACCTTTCAAATACTTAAAAAAAATTATAGAAAAATTAAATATACAAATAAAAACACATACCTGCATTAAATACCAATGTCTCAGTTTGAGTAACAAGAATATCAGGAGGATGAAACAAGTAGAATGTGTTTATAGCATCATTGAGTCATTCAGAAATCCAAGAATGAAACTTGGGAAAGATAACAGCTCATTATAATATTGTTATAATGATGCAGGTGGGAGATCCAAACATGGGTCACAAGGGCTGGGAGAGGCCAGAAGACATGGGTACCCCACGCAACGTATACAAGGTGTTTGCCCAAAATCCTGGTTTTGATGTTGCCGCCGAGACAGCTGCTGCATTGGTTGCAGTTTCGATATTGCTCAAAGAATCCGATCCCTCCTTTTCGGACAAACTGCTTCAAACAGCTAAGAAGGTAAAAACAATCCACATAATTAATTACTAGCAATCTCATTTTTGACATTTTTTCTGTTTCCATCTCTTTTTAAGAGTCTAATTCTGTTGATGCAGGTCTTCGATTTTGCAGACAGATTCCGAGGCTCTTATAGTGACTAAGTTCAGCGGTCTGCCCATTTTTCTGCTCTTACTCTGGACACCAGGTAAGAAATGAAATACGTTGCTACATAATTCTTTGAAACTGGAAGTTAACTATGATTATTAACAAAAATAAATGTTTTGAATAGGATGAACTTCTCTGGGATGCATCATGGAACCATCGAGCCTCATAGGACAACTCGTACTTATCATACATCCAAACCAATGGCCACACTATGGGATCGGATAATGACGATTACTCCTTCAGCTGGGATGATAAGAGAGCTGGAAGAAAAGTCCTTCTTTCCAAGGTATTTTCCTGAACCTCATTCGTTGTTCCTGAGCTAACTGACATAAGTGAGAGCTTAACCAATTTTTGATTGATTTTAACATGTTTTCTTAGAGAAAACCGCAGCAGAATTTCAATTATACAAATAACCTTCAGACAACTATATATGCTCCTTAATTCCACGAACCTCAGCATTCTGGCCCAATATACACCAGGTCAGCACCGTATAGGTAGGTCTATCCATTTAATTAGCTAGAAATGTCAATTTCACTCATTGCATGGTAGGCAAACTTCTCCAATATCCAGTCCATCTTGTGGACGTTTCGGGATATGAAGAATTGCCTAATAGTACCATATTTTGCAGGTGGACTTCTCTACAAAGAAAGCGAGAGCAATCTGCCGTTGTACCACTACCAGCGTCAATTATCCCAAGGAAACGTCGATCATTTTGAAACACCTTCATTGCACGATTGGACCTATGTTTCAATAGCAAATTAGCAACTGTGCCTTGACCTATCTAATTTAAAACGTGAGATGTGGGTTTCTGAACGAAATATACCTTGGAACTTCGGGTTGAAAATAATCCAATGAACTTGGCTCATTTCAGTGCCAACTAATTACCTGCTCTTCACCAAACTCACCCGGCAGCTGCTGATGTGTGAATTTGTCAAGTAAGTTATGCGAAGCATACTAGAAGCCTTGAAATTTTTGGTGGTGATGTTCCAATGAAGTATTTGAAATAGATTCAACCCTCTTTTTTTTTTTCTTTTTTTTTTCCTCAGTCGAGTATGGATTAAGGAAAAATCTTTGCATCCTATTTGACCAACTTGCTCCTACGCTACTTTTGAATTAAAAGAAAATTAAATGTTCAATCTTCGCATTTAAAGGCAGCTGCCACATTAAATAGTATATACTTTAAAGCACCTTTGTTTTTATTAAGCAATCTATCGAGGTAGTTATCACTGTTTTTTATACGAATTTGAAACATGATCGTAATTTTAGATCACGAAGATGATTAAGTCACTTACTATAGAAGGGAATTGAATTTCATTAAGTGAAGAGAAGTGAGTCGTAAAATGGTATGGATGATCATTCTAAAAACTATGGTGATTTACATATGATGTTCAGCTAATGTTTTATACGAATTCGATTGTTTCACATGTTGATAGTTTAAGACAACCAAAGATGATTAGATCATAAGCTTCGAGGGTAATTTAATTTTCTTCCAAAAGCGTTAAGAACTCCCATCATCTGTTGAAGTGCGTTGTAAAGTTAATTACATGGGTGATAACCTCAAAAACCATGAGAGTCTACGTATAATGATTAGATTATCGTTTTTTGTACGAATTTGGTGGTCTTACACACCGGTAATTTTAGATCACAGGGGTTATTAGATCATTAAATTGGATGGTGACTTAAGTCGCACCCAAGATAGTGAAAAACTTTTATTATTGAGTGAATGAGTTGTAAAATAAAATTATAATCAATATAACATATTTAATGCATGAATTAAAGACTTTTTTCTCAAGTTATTTTTATTTTTATTGTATGTTCTAGCTTTTTCAAAAATAGTACTCATTAATGTTACTTATTGTATAGCTTTTTTGTTTATTTTTATTACAGTTTTAATTAGATTGTAACTCTTGTATTTATGTTATATTTAGGTATTTTGTCATATCATAATATTATTTGAAGTCTTTATATTTATATTAATTTTGATACATTAATAATTCATATTAATAGATTTTAAGATATGTAATATTCGTGTAATCGTATCATTATGTCTGATTTTAACAAATTTAGTTTTATTTTCAAAATTTTATGTAACTTCATATTACAAAAGTTCGTTTATCCATCATTACTTAAAAAAGAAACTTTAGTTTATCTATCAATAAAAACATTTATTAATTCAATAATTTAATCATATTATTTATATCTTATTATAAAGTAAATAAAATGTTACTAATATTTTATAAATTATTATCTTTAAACAATATTAAATTTATTAATTTGTATAACTATTATAATATAGTTCTTTTAACACTTTGCAATAAAATAATATTTAATTTTTAAATACAAAAGCAATAATTAATAATTGGATAGAATAATTCTAAATAACCAGCGATAAAAATGAAGTCGAACGCTTTAAGTATTATCATAATCCTTCCTTTGGCTGTTCATTGTAATCCAAATTACCATAATACCCATACCATCAACGAAGAAACGTGACTTTTATCTAGTAACTTTGAACAGATTACGTGATACGAACTCGCCAAGAGAAAAAATTATATAAAATATGATATAAAAATATAAAAAAATATAAAAAAATGATGAAATTTGAAATAAACACGTAAATACATAATAAGTCATGGAACACAAATTATTAAACATATAAAATTTTACATAAAAACCTGAGTTTATCTTTAATATTTTATCGATAGAATTTTTAATTTTATAAATAAAATTAAAAAATTAACATATATTTTATTTTTTTTAATTTAAAATTTTATTGTTTTAGATAAACCTTAAGGGTGTGTCTCCTCCTACTTACTTTATTGGTAAAACCTTTAAACTTTTTTGTTAATGTACGAGGTAATAATAAATATTAATGCTTTAAATAAACTATGATATATAAAAAACATATAAAACACAACGGTTAAAGATAATCTGGATTTTTGGGCAGTTGAAGCCTAAAAAGGCGTCTAATTCCGTAATTTCACTAAGCATAGTAAAGTTCCCCCAATCACTCCAAATCCTTCCCCCTTCGGTAATTTCAAAGTCTGTATACTATATTGCTATAAAATAAAAATAAAATGACATTAAAAAAAATAAAATAACATGATATAAATATATAAATATATTAATTTTTATAACAGAATTTGTCCGGCCTATAAAAGACCCGGCCAATAGAGTAAACTTTATTCCCAGTTCTCCTATCCCATGGCGATTTCTCGCTCTTTTTTACTATTCATTTTGATTTCTCTTTTTGTTTCTTTTGGTTCCGCAGAGATCCGATTCACTAAGATCCGATCCGATGACCGCCCCATAATCCCGTTCGACGAGTTTGAGTTCACCCACACCGGCCGCCTCGAACTCAACGTCTCTCATATCACTCTCTCGAACTCCTACCAGGGGGACCTTGACTTGTCCAAAGTCGGATTCTTACTCAGCTCGCGCTACGCATGGAGTCACATGCTCCAAGAATTCGAAGACGGGTACATCAGGTGCGTTATGAATTCCAAATTTGTCGAGCTCGTCGTCAACTTCAAGTCTCTGGACGGGAAATCCAGTTTCGACACCTATTACAAGCTATACGACGCCGACCAATACACCCTCGTCTTCAACTGCCTTAGTGAAGTCAAAGTATCGATGAACGTTCGCTCGGCGATGTACAATCTTAACGTCAAGAAAAATGGCCGGGATTATCTCTCCGCTGGCAAAACAATGTTGCCTATGGTTTGCTTCCTATTGTCCCTCGTTTATTTCAGTCTCGCAGGGATTTGGATTTTCGTGCTTTACAAAAATCGACTTACCATTTTCAGAATCCATTTCTTTATGCTGGTCCTGGTTATTTTAAAAGCGTTTAATCTGGTATTCGAAGCTGAGCACATGTCGTATATTCAACGAACCGGAAGTGCTCATGGTAATGGTTGGGATGCCCTGTTTTACACATTCAGTTTCTTGAAAGGAATGACGGATTTTATGCTGATCGTTTTGATTGGTACCGGGTGGTCATTTTTGAAACATAATTACTTGCTGGACAAGGAAAAGAAGGTTTTGATGATTGTGCTTCCACTTCAGGTTCTTGTTAATATTGCCCACGCTGTTCTTGATCAGACTGGACCTTTCGGTCAGGATTGGATCATGTGGAAGCAAGTGTTTTTGGCTGCCGATATTGTTTGTTATTGTACGGTGTTGTTCCCCATTGTTTGGTCTATTAGGGACTTGAGTGAGGCGGCTAGGACGAATGGGAAAGCCGCGGATGAGTTGACTCTGTTTAGGCAGTACTACGTTGCGGTGATCTGTTATATTTGCTTAACGCGTGTTATGGCTTATGTTCTGGAGACATTTACTTCCTATGAGTATGTTTGGACCAGTGTGGCGGTCGGGGAGTTGGCGACGCTCGCGTTTTTTGTGTTTACAGGGTGTAAGTTCAAGCCAAAGGCACATAACCTGTATTTTTTGATCGACGATGAGGAGGAAGGGGCAGCAGCAGAGCTGTTGAAGCTTGGAAAAAAAAGGGGAATGATTGAAGAAAATGATGCAGAGGATCAAACTGGGACAGTGGAGGATAGTAGCCTACCAGCCTGATCATCATCAAAGTAGGTGCCAGTGTTAAAGAAAGAACTGTGATAATCTTGTTTTTACTTGTTATGCTTACTGGTACATTTAACCCCGCTACCGCTTGGGATTTTTAATTTTTTTTTTTAAAAAATTATTTAATTATATAAAAATAATTTTAAATTAAATAATGTTAAATTATAACTATTTATTTAAATTTTTTATTTTTAAATTGTAACAACATTAATAACATATTATATTATGTTAATTATGAAATTAAGTTTACAATAATTATAGGCCGGGTATAAATCTTAAATTAATTTGTGAGTCCACGTGTAAACCAATAATTTTAAAAATTTAGAAAAAAAAATTAAAAAAAAAAACTTTTTTTTCCTAAATAGGTAAGTATAGATATTAACTCGATCGATGAGTGAGTAAGCATAAGATCAACTTCTTTAAATGCATTATCTAAAATTAAAATAAAAAATTAAAAAATTTCCTCGAGCAACTTGATAGCACTGTTGAAAAAACAAAACCAAACCATCTAGACAAATTAGTTGAACCAAAAAACGATGTTCAGTCAAGTTTGGGATATGTTATAGAACACGAATTTCAAATAATCAAGGAAAAACCGATTGAATAGGTAACAAAAGGATTAAAAATTGGGAAAAATCAAAAACCAAATTTAAGTTTATTTTTAGTATTTCTTTTTAAAAAAAAATTTTTATAATAAGATTTAACTTTAACTTATTACATCTATAATAAAAATCATACTATTTTGCTAAATGCATATTTATATTAAATATTTATTATATTTAAATTTTTTAAAAATTAAATAATCTGGTTCAATCAATCCAATCAGTCGAACCGCTAACGAAGAGGTCTCACTTGTTTAACTTATGATTTGATTTTTTTTCTAACATTGACTGAGAGTTGACGTGCAGACTAACCCCTCTAAATACATTATTTAAGTTTAAAATAAAAATAATTAATAAAATAATTTTTTAAACTTTTTATTTAACTTGTTAGATATAGATCTAATTCGACGTGCAAGTTAACATGTGATCCAACAACTTTTAAGTACATTATTTAAAAATAAATAAAAAGTTGAAGATCACTCTATCCAATTATTTAAATATATTTATATTTTAATATATTAAGTAAATAAATTTTAAGTTAAAATTTTATCATTACAAAAACCTATGAAAAATATCAGAGGAATTGAGATACAAAATAAAAAATAAAATAAAATATGACATAATACAAAAAATGATATAAACATGATGCGAATTTATGAACATACCAAAATTTACATCAAACTAATTATTAATATGTAAAAATTTGTATAAAATTATACTATTTTGAATACAAAAAACATTATGAACATGAATATGAAAAAAACCCATGAATACGAACATGTTACTGACATAATTTATTAAATTGAATCATTATAACAAATTATATAAAATATCTCATAAAATGAGACATAACACGACTATAATACGAAAATAAATTTTTTTTTCTAAATTAAATTCACTAACACAATATAAAAAATTAGTTCAAAGCAATACAAAAAATAACACATATATAAAAATATATACAAAATAAATTATTAATATGATAAATTTTATATAAATTTATAATGATAAATTTTTATAATAATTTAAATATTAAAAAAAACAAACACAAAACACCAATTTATCTATATATATATATATATTTTTTTTTCCCTCCTTCCTTTTCTTCTCCCCATACTCAGCTAAAAAAAAACTAAAAAATAAAAAGCCACTTGTCAGCAAATAGCAAGAGCACATCTACATTGCTTTGAACAGTGATTAATGTATTGTATAAATGTTATAGATTTGATCTACTGTGCTGTTTTCCTGACGTTGATAGGGTAAATACCAAACTTCGATTCTCGTTTGTAAATTTTATTGCCCGCATAATTACAAATACAAAACTTATGCCATGCTTTCTTATTCAACTCCCCATTTCTTGTTCTTCTTGAAGTTTGAGACTATATTGTGAGGCACTGCAATTGTATCAATCATATAGTTACTATTGAGAGCTGTCCATGCAGGTTTTGCGGAGGATATTCTTTGTATGGTATCTAGATTGATGTATACGTTGCTTTGCGATCAACTCTTGTACGTATATGAGGTTTTGTCTGTTTATGAATTAAAATGATTTACTAGCCAATTAAATCTTTTCCTAAAAGATTGTTTCTCGTTTAAAACAGCAAAGAGACATTTCAAAA
>JBBYHK010000022.1:9842935-9861212 GCA_038382065.1 Adansonia grandidieri | reverse complement strand
TTGTTGTTGTTGTTGTTGTTGTTGTTTCAGTTATAGAAGATCAAGAACGCGGCTTATCAGATAATAATGACCGTACGATTGCCGGACCCTCAAAAACTTCGATCTGGACCTTTCTCTCTTCCGATTATTCCAATCTTCTTTTTCTGCTTTCTTCTGGTTGGGAGAGGCGTCTAGCTTCTTCACAGTTTGGATCAATAATGAAGATGCACCCCACATTGCCACGCTTTTATGATGATCCTTCTGCCGATTTTGTCCTTGTCTTTTTAGCCATTCTGCCGAAAATACCCTAATTGGAGTCCCACAATTGGAGCCCTTGCCAGGAAAAGAATTTGAACCAAAACTTTTTATATAAAAAAAAGGAATAAATAAATAAATTCTAGAACTCTCTATTTGGGTTCTTACGTTACATGCACAGCCAAGTCAATGACAACTAATTTCTTTCGTTTTCGTTTTAGTTTTCGCTTTTCTATCTCTTGCAACAATCCAACTCCTTCTTGAATTACCAGCAAAAATGTTTATGAACCGAATTGTATCATAATTCAATTTTTTTATTCAAACCCAAATTAAGTTAAAATCAAATTAAAAGTTTAGATTATTATTTAAAAAATATTAAAATATTAAAAATTTTATTTTTATATTTTAATTAATAAAAATATTTTTATTATTATGTGTAATCCAAACCTAGCAGAGTCAACTTAAATTAAAAATTATATTTAAAACCCACCTCATATGGATCGAACCTATAAGCCTTATAAATAGTCCTACTCGGATCTTGGACAAATCTAATTTCAGGCAAGGCAACCCCATATTTATTCTTTAATAATTACATTTACATTTAAAGGAACAAATGAAATAATTAAAATTACTTTCTCAAAAAAATAATTTACTACCAACCAAAAACCTTCTTTTTTCCTGCAACTATCCCAACCCTGATTATATCATAATCTTCCCAACTAAAGAGGCCTCACATTGGCCACAGAAAGCTCAAAACATTCCACTTTCGCTCTCGTCAATTACTATTACTATTATTAAAGTAAAAAAAGCGAAATTAATCCCATTGCATCTCAGCCTTCCTCGTCAGGACCCGTGGCCTAACGGACGGCCCGGATGCAACCGTGTGAATGCGTTTGTGATTTGACAAGATCCCCAGCCTTTATTCTTACGCTTTCAATCCTAAGGTTTATATTTGATTGTATGGACCTTTTCGTATAATATATATATATATCTACACAGTTAACAAATTAGATACAAAGTTTTTTTTAAAAGATACAAATAATTTTAATTTTTAAATGAAATAATATAATTTGATTCACCAATAATATATAAATTTATATATTGTCACCAATATATCTAACATAAATTTTTACTTTTAAATTAATCTTGTTCATAGATTAATTCAGCCAAATATTTTGTACATTATAAATACCTTCCCACTTAAAAGAAAATAAAAATGGGACTCAACGCTCTCTAAGTCTAAAAACTCCAAAGTTATTTCATGTATCATACATCAGTCCTAACCAATAATTTAGTAATAAAGAAATCATCCAGGCCAGTACTTGCACCAAATTAAGCTTTCAAAGAAAGATCTTAATCATCCTTTGGAACCCCACCACCCCCCCCCCCAAAAAAAAAAAAAAAACCAACAACAACATTAATTAGGCTTTGACACATATTATCTTCAACCACCTCTTATCAATCAATCTAGCATGCCATTTATATAAAGTGACCTGTGATAGATAAGAAAAAAGCATATGTATACCTAACCCTTTGTGCTAATGATCAAAACCAAATATTCTCAAATTTGATGTGTTTCAATTCCAACAGCCGGGTGGACAAAAACGATGCTAACCAAAACAAAAGCGAAAAAAAAAGTCATATGCTTGCATGTGTTGTCATGAGCCTACATGTGCAGGTGTGTCTAGATGGCTGAGGAAAGATCTCAATCTATCTGGCTACTTACCATAACAAGTTATGCCCAAGATTAGCCATGCTTATGAACAACCCGCATTTATAAAAACGCAGCAGCAGATTAAAAAAATACAAATCAATGTAACCAAAATAAAAGATTATCGCCATGTCGCACCAGAACTATAAATTGTTGTCTCAAAGTGGGGCAAGAACATTACAGCACTACAAAGCTTTAAAATGAATAAACAATGATGTGTTCTATTTCAGCAAATGAAATGAAAGCTATATGTTTATATAGATGAGAAAGAGGACATAAAAACCTGGACCAAATTTATGACATCTAATCGCAAAATGAGATAGTAAGCTTGAAAATCAAGTGTACCAAGGACTTAATAAGATTTTGAAAAAATGGCAACTTCCTTTGCAGTGTTGCCTGTCATCAAACATGTTTGGGTCCCCTGGGGCTGTTCAAAGGGGAAACAGCGAATCATTTCCCCTGTTTCTTCTTTGACTTTAATTCATCAGCATCACTGCAACAATATAGAAATATATTATTAGACTTAAATTCGGCATGTCACAAAGGTACCGTCAAATGAATAATTGAAATAATTCTGATATGGCTATTTTCAATATCTTAGAGAAGCCCTCTGCCTAGCCAACCAAGGACCACTGACTCAATTGATGGAGGATATTACTTCCTATAGTTCTTCATAAGAGCTTACATCCACAATGTTACCGCAAGCAGTCAAGGATGCATTAGAAAGAAAAGCAATGAACCCAAGAGAGTGCAGAGAAAGAGATGCATTCTATTCAATTCAAAGTAACTCCACAAAGCTTTCCAAGCACTCACAAGAGAAACAGATACAATAACATCAATGTAATGACCATGAAACCATGCAATCTATTACTGGAAAGATGAAAATCTAATAATAGTACTTGAAGCCGCTGTCAGAAATTAGAAAAAAAAAACACTCATAATGAATTTTTTTATCATTTCTGGCAGTGCAGGTAAAGACAGTGGCAACACGACAAAGAGATTTTGCTGGTATGATTACTTAAGTAGATATAAGATTGATACAAAAATATACCTTTTAATCAAGACATCAATTCTACTAGTTTACTTCTTTAGGAATCTAGATCAATTATCTAATGGAATATGTTAAACCAGATCATTATAGATTGTTTCCCTAGTCCTTGAGGTTGATCATTGAACTGGAGACAACTAGTTACGCTAACTCTGCAAAACAAGGGCCCAGTCGTACAGCTTAAGATCTGTTGTTTACAAATGAAAGAACAGGTTCACCAATTCAGTAATGTAGCACCTACGCTTTAGCTTGACATAGTTATCATAAACATAAGCAACAATACATCACTAAGCTTGATTCCAATCCAAAGACTAGAAAATAGGCAGCCATAATTAGCAACATAGCTCGAAAAAATGTGATTGGTCAAACTCTCTGCTTGAAACTGTTAAGAATTGCTTGAGCAAGAAAATGCCTGTCCCTCAAAGATATTGCCCGCTGAAGAAGAGAAGACTGGATCTCATCCAACCTGTCTTTGGCATAAGTTTCTAAAATATTAAAGGTTCCATAGATATTCCAAAAACTTTCCCTTGCTTCCCAGGAACATCTCTTCTAGATATGACCATACTCCCACTAGAAACATCACGGAGACCAATTTCAATCCTCAGAGGTACTTCCTACAAAATCATTTTCTATATTTTGAGGCAGCTAAAAGTTATTGCATAGTATTTTATACAAGGAAGAGAGAGAGAGTTGTTCTTAGCAAAATAAGATCAGACTATGTTGCATAATGAAATAACATAAGCACCGACAACAACACAAGGGACGGATAAGAATTGCATGCATGCTGACACTAGCAGTTTCGCTCACCACAGCTCTTCATTTGAGCAAGAACCGAATGTTGAGGAATAGGCTTTCACACTTCAGAATAACCAATAAAAGAGTTACCACATTTTGATGTAAAGAACATACCTTCATCTCCCAGAAATTGAACTTCCACTCTGGTGTCCTCTGATCTGCGTCATCAAGATCAACTTTAAGTCCTGCGGTTTCTAAAATTTCTGCAGCAGATGATGAAGCATTTAGAACTCCTGTTTTCTCATCAAACTTCTTCCAAATTGGTAGAATTACCACCTGGTCGTGTATGATGGACACATAAAAAGCAGTCATCATATAAATAACAAAAAGTAATGCACCAAACATAAGTTTTATTATATCTGCATGGTCACCTGAAAGTAAAACTGAACCAAGAAAATAAGTAATATTCTAATTATTATACACATCGTAGAAACAGTCAATAGTTGGAATTATCACATAGACTGTAACAATTAGCAGATGTAAATGAGATCATTTAAAACAGTCACAATTCTAATGGTTTACAAGTTAGCAATATACAAGGAAAGATAACTATCAATATACGTATGTGTTTGTTTGTGTTTGTCTGTGTGTGTGTGTGCGCGTGTGTGTGTGTATGTATGTACATATACAAGGAAAGATAAGGAGAACAGAGCACTAGCGCCTTTATACTCGCAATTATCTTTTGCCTCAAGTAAGATTAAGCAGTCTCACGAGTGTCACACAAAGTAGTCAGTGATGCCCTATTTAGACACCAGTGTAATTTACACTGGTATGCCCACAGAATGCTTTGTCTTCACATAACATGATTGAGCTTTTACAAAACTGGATGCTGCATATGGACTCCATGGTAAAAGAATTATCACTAAAGGGACACCTCAACGGTTGGAATTTGGTAGTTTGAACTTGGACGTGTCAAGTTCAACTTCAAATCTTAGGAGGACTAGGTGTTTATGGGATGGGGTTAAGCTACTTCATTTTGTCACCCAACGCCCAATGAGCAGCCATATGCAAGCATAAACCCACAAATTTTTTTGTCAAAATAGTAATAATAAACTTTTTCTATGAGCATATACATCTGTGAGAGTGTGTACTCTCTTTCTACCTCTAGAACATGTAACACCCCTAATTCTCTTGATAATTTATTTTCAGAACATCATTATGTATCAATGAATTGGATGAAAATAAATAAATAACTTCTAATTTCCAGAAAGTAGTTCACAAAAGAAGCTGCCAGGATAAGCCATTCTACTTCAGAAGTTCCACCTGACAGAATGGGCAACTCCATAAGAGCCCCAAACTGTACTTCATCATAATTTCTCCAAAACCAATAACATGCTATTTTTTTTCTAGAAAATGGCCAGTTAACGATTGCTATGATCAAACAGCAGTCTCAGCCTCCAATAATTTTATGTCAGCAGCATATTTACCATTTTCTTTTATCAGAAAAAGACCAATCAACTGATGCCAACAACAGTTCAGACCACCTATTACAATTCATCACCAAAAGACATTTTTAGATACCTGTATTGGTGCAATTTTTGGAGGATGCATCAGGCCAGCATCATCTCCATGGGCCATGATAATACCACCAACAAACCTCGTGCTCATAGCCCAAGATGTTTGCCACACATGTTGCCTTTCTCCATTTTCATCAGTGAACTGTACAAGCACAAGTTTTAGTGCCAATATAAAAGCAAACAATGATAAACGACAAAGAGAATCAGCTATTCATATTAGCTTTTGAAAGGCCTAGCAAAATCAAATATTGAAGAAAAAATTTTAAACTACAAAAACTGTGATCCCTTTTGTGACAGGAACAACTAAAGTAGTACATAAAACATCGTCCAACATATAGCATTTAAGAAGTGTAATAATTTATATTTATAAAAAAAATCACTCACCTTTCCTGGCTTTTGGATTAACCGTCTGAAACTGCTAGGACCAAGAGTGGAGAGAATAAAACACTAAAGATACTAGAACCATAAAAAAAAAAAAAGAGGAAACTAAAGCTACCTATGTCTACGGATATCACACAACCAACAAAACATACAATTACTAAAAATTTCTTTCCAAAAATCAAAAGGAACCCCTTCAAGCTTCAGGATGGTACACCAATATATCTACATGCATTTGCTTGATTAAAGGGTCTTTAAGTTAAAAAATCCATGACATACCCACATTCTATAATGACTCAAGCTTTAAAGAGTTAAGCATAAAAAGATAGATGGTTCATCTTTCAGTTATGTGAAAGAAATATTAGAAGTGCACTGTTTGCCCGTAACTTGCTGAACATTATACTTCATTACTTGACAAATTATTTGGTCCCTGAATGAGTATCCATGTTAGGATTGGAAAAGAGATACAAAAGAAGCACCTAGTCTATCAATTAACCGTGTCCAAAAGCACAGGAGAAGTTTTGTTCGAGATTGTGGCTGGTTCGCTCTTGCAAGGCCTTACAATCACCCATCATAGTCTCTATTGTGTAGGTTTTATCAGCACCAGCAAATGTTTCCACTTTAGATTCTTGACCAGCAATACAAGTATTGCAGCTTCCTCATAAGCAAACTTTGTATAGATGTCAATCATCTGTATTGCCTGCAGTTCTGTAGCATCCAATCCTTTAAATAAAAACATTAAATCTAAAATCATCGTGACTAAGCCGTAGTTAAGTGACATAAAATCTCTTTTTCTGCCTCTTCCAGTGTGGCATGAGCACTGCGACCTTCCTGCCAAAGAAATTCAAGAGTCCTCAGAAATGGTTTCATGCACACCTCCCATCTTGTGACATTTGCCCACCAAACCATATAATTCATATCAAACAACAGAAAAACAGTGAGTGGCAAACCTTCATAAGTGTATAACCAGGCTATATATAACTAAGCTTATACCTGATTAATCATAAGAGGAAGATCACGATAACTGTGAATCCACTGTGTAAACATATGATGTACAATGGTTTCGCTGGTAGGTAGAACCTGTAACAACCTCAATCAAAAACAAAACTCAGGTCATGCAAAGTTCACTATTGAACAACATTTTCACTAAAAAGTCATTACCTTGCAATGCATCGATGAGATTCAGTAATCTTGTAAATAAATAGAGTTAAGCTAAGTAATACTATGTTTACCACAAGTTTCTCTGCGAGTTACTTTGCTTCTCCAATTGTAACAAGGGCTAATTCTGGACTAAATCCCTCAATATAGCTAGCTTCTTTCTCTATAAATGAGAATGAAATAAACTGCAGTCATCAAGTAAATTTGGAAAGCTATTAACATAAAATAAGCAAAGCAAATAAACAAAAGAAGGACTAATTTTCTTTTTTCTTTTTTTTAAAAAAAAGCCCACACCTGTGGAAAGTGCATTTACTGTGCCCAGTCTCCTTGAATTTAACATTCAAATAATCTGCAAATTTTTAAAAATCGACCAAAAATTTGACAAAGAAAGAGAGCAATGGAAGTAATAACAGATAGTGGAAATCAGGAGGAAATCAAGCGACCTGAATTGCCTCCCAAATAGCGTAACCGTAGGGGCGAATAAACATGGAACCCCGAACCAGGCCATAATCAGCTAGCTCGGCATTGGCAATAAAAAAAAAAAAACCGAGGCGTGATGACTCGGTCTTGGACTCGGCTGCTCTTCTTGTTGTCCACTCGGTCCTCGGCTTCATGTGGGCTCGACGCCGAGCTCTGGGCGGAGAACCCCGAGGCCAGAGGCGAACGGAGACGGAGGCGCCGCCGCAGAGACACCAGGGAGCACGGGGTGAAGGAAGGAGAGAATAGGGAGACGAGCGTCAGCAGTCCCAGAGACGACACCATGTTCAGGGAGTGGCCCGTTGGGGCTTTTGGTTTTTTCCTTTTTCAATGAATCCTTGGGCTTTTCATCAGCGCCGGGGCTTCTGACGTGGGAGTTAGATGTTTGTGTTGGCGTGCATTGAAGATTATGGTCGTTAGATGAAATGGACAGATTTAGTAATTCATTATATTATATTATAAATATATTTAAATTTTTTTATTTATATTAATTTTAATATATTTAAATTTTGTATTATATAAATTTTAAAAATATATTTATATTATATTATATTTTTTAATTTTATATATCATATTTTTATAATCGTATCGAATATTATTAAATATGATTTAATTGATATTTTCTCTAGACATTAGTAATTTTTTCGAAAATAAATCCGACAACATCTTGAACAAATATAACATATCTAAAAATTAAAAAATATGATAATAAATTAATATATTATATTTATATTTTATAATTTTAATATGATTTAATAATTTGTATTATATTTATATTTATAAAACTAATGAAAAATACATACATCAAATCTCGTTTTAATTTTTTAACTTCTCGTTAGCCAACTTGATTTTAGTTAATTGGGTTTGACTTTTTTTAATTTGGCTCGTTAATTAAGTCATAATTATTAAATTGGACGTTTTATTAACAGAACTTATTTTTAATGAGCTTATTATAAAATGGGTTCATTATTAAATAAGATTTATTATTGAATTGGACACATTGTTAAAGTGAACTTATTCTAAATTCGGATTTGCTTGATTTTCAACTAAAAATTTAATGAAAATAAAAGACTAAAAAAAATTAATCTGCAAGATAAAACAAAAATTAGAAATAAAACAAAAGAAAAGAAAAGAAATTATTGAAAAAGGGTAAACGGATGGGAGGAGAAGCATTGAGCATGCTCCCCCTCCTCCCATCGGTTCCACATCCCTTGCGTCGGCCAGACTGCTTTAAATACAGAACGGCAAGCAGCCAAAAATTTTCAACTCCCTTGCCACCGACCAGCAGCCGTTGTCGTGGCTTTGGCGGGGAGCTAGCCAGTAGCTTAACCTCCTTCAAGACTTTATGGCTACCACAACCCCAGACCTCCAACACAAATTTTAATCCCAACCCTTCGTGAAGCCTAAAACAGTGCTTCAAAACCATCATAAAGACACAGAGATGAAAGATGGAGTTTTTTTTTTTTTTTTGGGAGCAGACTGCTATTAGAAACTATTCCTAAGAGCCACCAACAACATCCAGTCTTATCCTCTACCACTTACCGCCACACTCAGCCCTCTACCAAACCAAAATAACCATTGCCGAAATCATTGAATTAAAAAAAAAAAATTGTAAAAAGCCCTCGACAACCAACAACAAAAACCACCATATGTTGGTTCCAACTGATTTACTCGACCGAAATCAACGTCAGCAGATAGAATTTAATCAATCATATCTTTGATCTTGATTTTGGTAGAACCGCCGATTTAACCGAGATATAATAAGTCATTAAAAGGAGAACCGAATGGAAAAACCTACATTATTTCTTACCCAGACACAATTATCCAGTAAAAGCTTATCCACTACCCAATAAAATTTTTAATTAGCCTAACCTATAATCCATTACCCAATTAAAACCCACCCATACCTGATACCTTAACCCTATTACCTTCACCCAAATCAAAATCTGATACTGAAAGGGAAAAAAATAAGGGCAATCCCAAACTCCACTAATCCTCTCGAGTCTCATCCTTCTCCTTCACATTTCAGTTTTCACAGTCAGCCCTCCACAAACTCCAGGCCTCAACTCTCGAACTCTATCCCTGTACGCCTTTTCGCTCTTGCCTGTGACCTGTGGCCACTGCTCCCCTACGCCTCCGGCTCTTGGTTCTTACTCTACTCTTCTCTCGCTATGATTATGTATAGTATTATGTATCGTTGAAAATTGAATTAACAAAGTTTGGAATCAATTTAACCGATGGAACTGACCGAAGTGAATCGATATCGGTGAAGATAGGGGCCGTCTATTTCGGTTCTAACTATATGCAAGTCGGTTAAGTTGATTTTTAATTTTTGCGTTGAACCAATCTTTTGCTCTATGTAGGCCTATAAACCACAACAACAATGGCAAAAACGGGAACCAAGAAGAGTCAACGATAAACAAACATAAAATGAAATAGAGAAGGGGTGAAAAAGGGGTCCAGTTTTGAGTTAATTTTCGAGGTTAGAAAACTTTTTGATTGGGGTTCACTTCAGGTTTAAAAAGAACAAAAAGAAAGGAAGAAAAGAGAGAGAAGATTACAGATGCTATGATTAGTGTTATATCATTTGAGCGATCGGGGCTATCGATTCAAAATGGCTGTCGTTCATTTGGGCGATCGGAGCTATCGGCCCAAGACGGTTATCACCCACTTGGGCGATTGGATCGATCACCAAAAATGACTACCGGTCAACTTTACCATTTGCGCGATCTGACAACCATCAAAAAAGACTTTTACCATTTGGACGATCAGGCTACTAGTCAGCTTTCACCATTTGGGCGATCGTGCAACCAGGCGACCGTCAAAACAATAGCAGACAACAATGTGACCTCGAAGCAATATAACTTCAGGACTGACACCTCTCGAATAGCAGCAGACTGACAGAACCGACCTCTGGGCACCACAGTCTGACAACTAGCTCAGCGCTAGTCACATCACCATCAAATCACCTGACAGTATATCTCCAGACAATACTTATAAAAGGATAAGCAAACCCAAAAGTAAGGGACTCTCTCCCATTTTTTTAAATCTCCATTGTTATATTTCCAAACACCCACATACTAACTTAACCATCGGAAAGGATCTTCGAAGTATCAACTCCGACACTCTTCTGACATTTTTTGTGTTGCAAGATCGCACTCGACCTCAACAATTAGAATTAAAACTTATTAGATTAAGTTAAAGACAATTTCAACAAAAGAATACTCCATTAAATAAATTATCAAGAAGAATGCAAATCAACAGGCAAAGTAAAAAAAAGAATCCCTTTTTTTTCTATAAAAGAAAAATCTAAGAAAAGAAAGACTATTAAGGGTTTGAGAAAAAAACTTTCACGTAAATATGGGTCACATAACGAAATTCAACCAGCCTTTCTTTTACTTCTTTAACCAAGTTTCCTTGGAATTTCCAGTGAATTGAGAGATTTCCTTTCCTTTGCTCGACCAATAACTGGGATTTGTTTTCTCGACCAACTTCCTTTCTTGTCAAGATTATGGTTTTTGTTATGAAAACAGTATTAATGGTTCTGAATGTGATGATCCCAATTACCACACTGAGTGGGTTCGTTTCGTCCATTTATAAAGAAATGACGAATCCTCAACGGTAATTTGGCCTGCCTATACGGTAATACCCTTTCATTTTTTTTCTAACGGTGATTAGACTGTCAATTTTGAAGGCAAATCTTCTATTATTTATTTATTTCTCTACTTTATTATAAAATTAGGTATTATATGTTCGTTAAACATCCACTCAGTTATAAAAATTATTAAAAAATTTTAAAAAATATATATTAATAACAATATAAGTGACATTAACTCAATTAAAATATAAAATAACTAATAAAATCAACAAGTAAAAAAAAAATAAAGATAATAATGTTTTTTAATATTTTCGTATAATAACTTATATAAAAAATTTATTTATTTTTAAAAAATTTATCCACTTTTTTTTTAAAAAAAGATTAATATAAAAAAATTAAACCGTTAAACAAGCCACCTTTTATTACTGAAGTAACTTTTTATCCTAAAAATAATTCACTTCTTAACATCTTCTAAAAAATTATTCATATTTTAAAAATACAAAAATAATTGAAATTAGATTATGATGCACCAATTATAAGGGCTGCTCCTTATGAACCTTTGGAGGACTTTGGTCTCCAAAAATTTTGAAAAACTCTTCCTATATATATATATATATATATATATATATATATTTAAATGGATTTATATATTAAAATGCACCCAAAATATTGGAAATCCGCTTAATATGTAATAGATCACGGCACGTTAACTATGCTAGTGGTTAATTATGTGAGTTGTTAAAAGAGAAAAAAAAATTTTATTAGTGTGTAGTTTTATATTTTTATAAAAAAAATTACATAATTATCTCTTTACTTATATTATTATTGATATAGTTTTAAAATCTTTAAGTAATTTCACTAACTGAGTTAGTGTTTGATTAACTTATGATACCAATTTAATTAGCCATTTTAATATAATATATATATTTATAAATATTTATATATTAAAATAATCAAATTAGCCCCATAATAAAATTTATATTTATTTAGTTTTTTATTTTTTTCTATAACTTAATTTGATACATTAGAATTTTAAACAAATATAATTATTAGTGTTAGCTCAAAAAAATTAATGTTTTTTAAAAGCATTATACATTTTTTTTAATAGCTCGTCAAATAAATTTATTATGCGTCTATCTTTTAACTTTCTTTATATTTATGTTGGCTCAAGGTAGTAAGTATTGCACTGACAGGCATACGATTTTTGTTCTAAAACTAGGAAATATTAATACCGATATGTTTTATTATACTATTTCAAGTTTATCGGTAATAATTATTTATTAAAATATATTGCATATATATTGCAAATATACTTCTATTGAAAAATGTGTGTACATATTTGTTTATATGCAAATATAAATTTTAAAATTATAAATATTTAACATCTAAAATTCTTAAATATTATAAAATAAATGTAGAAATATTTAAAATATATAATATATTGTTATTAATAAAGTTTAATGCCCTAATTTAATGAATATATTTTTATTTTTAAATGTAATTATAGAAGTTAAAAAATTAAAAATCTTGTGTTATCTAGTACAAGCCAAAACGTGCTAGTACAAATCGATAAGACCAATATGAAAAGATACAAACATCGAAACTATATGCTACTATTACTATTTTGTTTTATCTTAAAATTAGTACGTATCGATCATATAATTAATACTGATTCAGGTAACAATTACATGGTTTGGCCTCCCAAAAAAACCTTTGCGAGCTCTGACCCTACCGATTATTTGGATGCTTAAGAAAAAAAGTGAATAAAAATTTATTTTCTAATAAAACTTATATTAGTGGTATTATTTGTTAGAAAAATACATATTATCTGTTAATTTATATTATTATCAATACACTTTTAAAATTTTAATTTCAAAATTAAAAAGATAAATTGAGAAAAAAAAGTAAATAGTAAACGTATAATTATATATTAATGACATCATGAACAAATTTAAAAATGATTTAAAGACAAAATAAATTTGTAGTCAATTTAATGACATCATCAATTTATGAAACATACAAAATCAATTAAATTTAGTTAATTGAGAATATACCAAACTCAATCACTCCTATTATATAGTATAGATATAATATGAAAAATAATATAAATATAATATAAATTTATAATTATATCAAAATTTATATAATATAAAATATTAAAAAATTATTTATTTAAATATATAATATTTAAATACGATTACAATATAAAAAAATTACATTAAAACAACAATATGAATTGCCCGGTTAATGGTGATGTGTCTGCATGCTTTCTGATATTTATTGGGCTTGGCTAACAGGCTGAGAGGTCCTTATCTAACTTCTCCACATTCTAACCGCAAGCTCACAAAAATCACAACCAAACATGCACCAAACAAAACGAGATATGAACACCAAACCAAAAAAAAATCATTTTCAAGAAATTAAAAAAAATAAGAAATAAATGAACTGAAAAATATGGCATTTAATTTTTTTTTTTATTAACTTTCTGGAAGCAATATTCTAAAGAAAATTGGTGTATCATTATTTTTTTTTTCTTTAGAAAAAAATTGTTAATCCCACTTAGAATTTTCTCCATTTACATTTATTTAAAAAATGTTCAAACATTTAAAAAAAAAAAAAGAAGAAGAAGAAATCATTGACTTCAAGTTTACGGAATCATTGTTTTTGTCACATAACACTGAATATTTTTAATTTATTTCTTAAAGGGCAATGTGCTATCCTACCAATTGGAGTTTAAGTTTCGGTCGATATCACGTATAATTATTATAAAATAATTAATTAATCATAAATTTAAATTATATAATATTCATGAAAATTTTATTTAAAATTTATATTTTTAATTGACGAACTCTTACGTAATATTATATTATAATTGAATAAGTATAAAATTATAATAAAATGAACTATAAGTGAAATGCTCGTTAAATAGGTGGTATAATACCCAATTTGATGAAGTGTGCTGATATTTGATATGTAATGATTCTTTTTGTCAATAAATTTATTAGTTTATAAAAATAAATTCATTTTCTCTTATTTTTATCACTATCTTCCTTTTTTTTCCCCCTTTTGTCAATCAGTTTTCTACATTTTTTTTTTCTTTTTGTAAGTTTTGGTATATCATGCAGGAAATTGACAAAACTTTTTGGCCATTGGATAGCAAGTAAAATGTTAAATATAAAATAGAATTGACTTGCTTTATACATATATATATATATATATATTTAATAGAGGCTGCACTGCTGAATTAATCATTGTATATACGACATGAAGAAGAATTTGCTATAAATAAAATGAATTAAACCTATAACTTTTTTTTTTCAAGGTCACTCTTTTTACCCAGCAGAAACACTACCAGACAATCCCAAACATTATAGTGTTTAATATTTGGGGGGGTGGGGGGAGTAAGCAGAATGTATGCCATTTGCCCATTATTAGCAATTAAAAAGGAAAAAAACCCAACTTTTAGACGTCATAGCTCGGATGAACATGATCATCACCAGCAAATCCAACACTATGTGGTCATCTTCATACCCTTTTTGAATGCCATTTATTAGTATTTTTTTTTCCTAATTGCATAATATTTTCCCTTTTTTATTACCATTTTTATTATCACATTTTAATATGCTGATTTATTTCATTGTCTTTTAAAATTCCAAAGTCCATTACTCGTATGTAGAGTTATTTACCCGTAGGATCAGGTTGGTTTGACTTTAATTAATTCAAAATTTGATTTGATGAATCAAGTTCAAAGAGCTCAACTTACTATTTAAAGATATTAAGATGCAAATTTATAAGAAATTATTTTTATTTATTAAATAATAATTAGAATGAATCGATCTTAAATTTAAAAATAAAAATTCAAATCCAAACCTATTTATCTAATCATGAGTAGATTTGTTCGAGGGTTGGGTAACTCACTTAATCTGATTGAGTCAAACTTGGACATAAATTTTTTCGTTTGAACGAATTTAACTTGATCCTAAATTATTATTTAATTAATAAAAATATTATTATTTAAATTTAATTATAAAAATATTTTAATATTTTAATTGTATTCTAAACTTAAAAACAAGTTGAATTAAAATAAAATATTTAAAAAATTTTTGAGTCTACACACTCGAGGTGAACCGTTCCATGATCACCTCTGGCCAATAAACAAGTTGGGTCGTAAGCGAAAAGGTTTAGCAGAAAAAAATAGTTTGCAAAAACATTCCTGTGTTTGGGTTTCTCACAATGACATAATTGTTTCTACCAAATTAAATTACGTAATCGTGGCGGACATGTCACCACCACTCATATAGCCAATTTCCATTTTATGATATATTTGCATCTTTTACATTAGAATCTAAATTTTAATGGTAAAAGTTTATTATAAGTTTTTATATTATAATAAATAAAATATTTTAATTTTTATATTATTAAATTTAGTATTTTAATTTTTATATTTTTAAAATTATAGTAAATAAAAAAAATAGTTAACAGTGTTAAAAAATTATTTAAATATTGATAAAATACTAAAGTATCACGTAAAGCAAAATTTTAAATTTTATATAAAAATAGATTTGGATTTAGAGTTGGATTTTTGTCATTTTTTATGTAAGATTTAAAATTTTACATCACATAATATATCAGTATTTTATCGATATTTAAATTTTTTTTAACACTATTAATCATTTTTCCTCATTTGCTATAATTTAAAAAGCATAGAGACTAAAATGCTAAATTTAATAATACAATGACCAAAAAACTCTTTTTACTATAATACAAGAGCTTTCTAATGGATTTTTACCCAATTTTTAACTTTTCAAGCATTTTTTTTTTAAGGAAAATCTGTTTTCTTTTTCTTATATGTATTTGTATATGTCCATGTAGGCTATGTTGACATTTATTATTTGCATTTAGATCTAGCAATTTTATACATAATATAATTATATGATATAAATATAATAAAAAAATAATTAAAACAAAATAAAATACATATATACAATATGAATATAAATATGCTAAAATCAATATAATATAAATTATTAACATATCAAATTTGATATAAATAGATAATACTTGAAACATAATTATGATACATAAAAACATACGAATATAATAAACATATACAGATTGTTAGATACATATACATATTATGTTTACGTATATGTAAATATATGTGTTTATATATACATATATATTATCTTAGTAGGTATGTGCATAGGGAAGATGTAAAATACAAATTAGACAAAGAAATTAAAATATTATTATTATTATTATTATCCAATTTATTTTTTTGGCAATGTTAGTAATACTATTCTGTATTTCAATAAATTTAAGCAGAAGTCTAAGAATACATACCTTCAGTTATAACAATCAAATTTTAATTACAAGAGAGATAAGCACCTATTAAGATAAAATACCTACCATATCAGATCTATCCAAACATTAATCAATGCAATTGATAGAGATATCACACACTTTCTTATTAGACTAGAAATCATTTTCTTTCTTATGTGAAAAATATTTTACGATATATATTCTTATCTTTCTCATTAAATATAATAGATAGTTATCTATTACTCATTCTGTTATTTTCATGTTTACCAGAAATTAACTTTCATTAGTCACGTTATATAATTTTCTTGTGTGAGCCACGTCATATAGTCATCATCATGACTAGCAGGCGATGCTTATTAGGCTCCCACGTTACAAGTTCAAAAGGCGGTTCTACCAAAGCACCATCTAACTTAGCCTGTCCAATCATGTAATTAATATTTAACTTGTTTCAAAAGTAAAAGAAGAAAGTGGCAAGAAACAAATAAATATACATTTGCAAGAAAAAACATTAATATGAAAAAATAATGTACAGAGAAAAAGGTCTCAGTAGTCGGTTGATCATTTGATAGATAATAAAATTAATTTTAATAAAATTAAAAATAATAATAATAAAATTAAATATTTTAATAATAAAATTAAAATTAATAATAAGATATCTATTTTGAATTTATGTTGAATTATAATTAAAAATTAATAAATTATATTTATATTAAAAAATAAATTATTAAAATTATATTTATATTAAATAATAAAATATATATTAAAAATAAAAAATTATACTTATATTAAATATTATTTAAATTATAAAATAATCTAATAAAAAATAAAAGTGGTAAAAGTTTGATTTCACCCTTTTTTTACCCTCCACCGAGGATCCAGTCATTGCTGGATGGGCCCATAAGGGCCAGTTTCCCCACTCGGGGGTGTGCCAAACATACCCGCAACGAGGGGGGTCCCAACGCCCCCATAAAAATACTTGGATTCTGCTATACTTCCAAACAAAGCTTTAATTAATCAGTTTGACATTTAATAAATATAAAATTTTAATTTTAATATATTATATTTTTATTTAAAGTTATGATATTTTTATAAAAAAAAGTAATTATAAAACTTAATCTAGTTTTTTAAGTGGTTATAACTTGAGAAAAAATTAATAATATTAAGATTTAAATTATAATCTATTAAATATTATAATAATTATATAAATTTATTAAATTAAATTTAAAATTTAAAATTCATCCACTTGTTACGAAAAATATTCATTTTAAAATAAATTTTAATGGTAAACTTCACATTGATGTTAAAATTAAAAAAAATTAAATAAATATTTAATTTTATTTATCCTAACAATAAAACTCTTAAATAAATTAGTATTACCGGTTATGTGAGAAAAACTTACTTAAGAAAATACAACGATGATACTAACGTCTTTCACTTTGTATAAAACTGTTTGAAAAACAAAAATGAATGAAAAAAAGGAAGACATACTAATTAATTGCTATGCTACTATGCCTGAAAAATTGAAAGTCTTCGTTCTACCCATCTACTTTTATGATATAAATCTGTTGTAAGTGAAGTGACGTAATCCTCTGCTAAAAAAAGTGACGTAATGCCTGCCAAGGGTAGTTATTATCATTTAGTATTATTATTATTATTATTATTATTTACACACTAAGATAAGTTTGTTCATTAATTAAATCTGGTTGAATTTTAATTGAACATTTATTTAATCATGTTTATTAATTTTTAAATATTGTATTATTTAAAAATATTTAAAAATAATTATATTTTAATAAAGTTATTTATTTATTAAATGAATGATAATTTCAATATGATTAAATTAATTTTAATTAAAAAAATTATAAAAATTTAATTTAATTAAAATAAAGTCTACTAAATCAGACAGATAATTTATTTCTTGATGGTTGTTGCAATAGGAGAAAACCAATTTATTTGTTTGGCAACCAAAATTAAAATGGGTCTAAAGTCGAAAACCAACACGCGAAGCCCCAGCCGGCCATTTCCACATTAATCCCCTC
>JBBYHK010000022.1:9797310-9807583 GCA_038382065.1 Adansonia grandidieri | reverse complement strand
AAAAAAAAAAAAAAAACTAAGATACCTTTAAACCATGTCAAAAGAAGTATCACGTCGATGGGAATGGTGCAAACACCCTTTAGTTATCTAAGATCTTGAAAATAATTATGAAAAATAGTTGTAATTTTTGATTGATTAATTGATTAAAATGAAATTAAGAATCAAATTAAGCTTAATAATCTTTTAAGTTTATTATAATTTATGCTTGATAATTAAAATATTCTATGCCGAATTTAATTTTAACTTATTTGGTTATTTATAAAATATTATAATATATATATATATATATATCTTATAAGGTAGAGCTAACAAATAGGAAAGCAAAATTTTTTAACATAAATAATAATTGAAAAAAATGACATAAAATTGTTTTATATATTAACGAAGCAATTAAAGTTTTATTACCTTTAATATTAATTTATTTATTGGGAAGTATTTAAATAATAATAATAAAAAAAATGGACATAGTCAATTTAGTTGATGAATTTTTTTTAAAATTGAATATGCATAAAATAAAATAAAATACATTTATCAGAGGATATACACATAAGGTATTTATTTTTTTGGCCAAAAATTTTGATTTTTTATATGTTTATGAAGATATATTTTGCAATTAAAATCTTTCAAATAAATACTTAAGTATACAAAGGTAAATGAAGAACAGCAAACAAAAAGAAAAAAAATAATAATTAAAATATTTCATAATTGTTTTTATTATGGATCACTTACACAATGTATTCATTATAATTATAGGTAAATTAAAATGTATGAAGAATTAAAAAGAATTAAGGAAAAAAATAGCATAAAATTATGTAAAAAAACATTTATCTTATTTTTATGATCTACCATCTAGGTGTGTCTTAAGTTGGATTATATCATAAATCATAACAATTTAAATTCGATAAATTGTATCAAATTTACGTATTTTTATATGTTAGAATCATATTTAAAGCATTGTATATATATGTATATTTTTTAAATTGTTATTACATAAAATTTAATATATTTTTATATTTTTATCGAATTTATCTTAATTCGTATTTTTTTTATCTTATATTATATTTTAATTTTTTTTTTCATATATATATATATATATAGTTCTTTGCATTTTCTTCTCTTATATTTTTTTAACTGAAAATCCACATAACCAAAAGCCCAATGCCAACACCGGAAATCCAATCAGTATATTTGTTAGATCAGAATCCAAACCCTAATATTTTCCTTTTAGCTTTTATTGCGGCGCAGATACCCGTCTCGACAGGTACATCTCTATCCTTCTCTCTAACTCTAAGTCCCTTCACTGCTACTTTACTCTTTCTGAGTAGTTTGTTCTCTTCGATTGCTTGGGAAACGAAGTGTAAGGGAGAAAAAAAACCAAAACTTTTGTATCAGATTGCTTAAGTTATTAGAAAAAAAAAAATTGATAGACTAAGCTCAAATATTGAGCGGCTTTAGCTGGTTTCATCGAGTGCAGAGGATTTAAGTTGCGTTTATTAACTGCTGTGCTTTGATTGGTGTGTTTGTTAGATGATATGATATTGGCTGTTCAGATTCTTTATTTTATTTGTGTCACAAGCTTTGATTTATGTTCTATTATTATGAATATTTAATGTTTGGGTATGCACAATATACATTTATTCTGTTTAATTCCATTTTTTAAGTTTATGCTTTTAGGTTTTGAAGCCTATTTTCATGTTAGGTTATAATGTAACTATAGATTTTTATCTTGGGATATTTGGAGATAAATATGCGCCTATATTTTTCCTTTAACTGTTCATGCCAATACATTTTTGTGAAATTTGAGAGGTTTATGAAGGAAAGAACAATAAAAGGGTTTGAATCCTAAGTTAAATTCATTTATTTATCAACCCATGTTTGAAGCAGGAGTTGAAATCAGAATGATTGGTAATTTGGATTTGAAAGATTAGTGAAATTCTGCACAAATGTTGTGTTTTTCCTTTTAGTTATATATGATTTGTTGCTACTTAAGCAGGCATGGCTACAACAAAGCAGCCAAATACTGGCCTCTTTGTAGGATTACACAGGGGCCACGTTGTAACCAAGAAGGAGTTGGCTCCACGTCCGTCTAACCGGAAAGGAGTAAGTACAATCTATACTGATTAAATTTTGTGTAGAATAATAGTTAATGATTATAGGTAATAGCTTTTTATTGAAAAATAAAGTGAAAAACTGCATAGGGAAAAAAATAGCAATACTTTTAGATTGCCATGTTAGATCTGTTGTTATTCTATGCATTTATCTTTTGAGAAAGCTTGTTTCAGCCTGGATTTTTAGTGAAGTGGGGCCCCTTTTTTTTGTTGGTGTTTTCTTAGTTTGAAGTCACAGTCCCGATTTCTTTATTATATTCAGAAAACTAGCAAAAGAGTCCATTTTGTGAGGAACTTGATCAGGGAAGTTGCTGGTTTTGCACCATATGAGAAGAGGATCACTGAGCTTTTGAAAGTCGGCAAGGACAAGCGAGCACTCAAGGTAGCTAAAAGAAAGTTGGGAACTCACAAAAGGGCAAAGAAGAAGCGTGAGGAGATGTCTAGTGTTCTCCGCAAGATGAGGTAATGTCTTATATATCCGAGGAGGACAACCAAGTATTTCTTGTCTTATGTTTTGAGGGGGCATTTGCTATCTGAAAATTGTAGTAAATCTTTTTCCTTGTTTAATGTTCCTTGCAGGGCTCACACTCACACTGGAGGTGGAGGTGGAGAAAAGAAGAAGTGAAGCTTGTTTTCTTGATTTTCTCTCTCTGGTGACAATCTTGATGGTCTCATTAATTAGAGAAGTTTGTTTAGCATATGTTTTAATTTTTTCTTTTTTTTCTTTTTTTTTGAGCCTGAAAATTATGCACTGAAAATTGTTTTTATTTAAACTATAGATGAGGAAATGGTAGAAGAAGTAATGTGTTTAAAATTGTTGAATTTGTGTTTCTTTGTAGAAGAAGAAAACAAAGGTTTTTTTTGCTATTTGCATAGATCTTCACTTCCCTTGACAGTTTGTTCCGTCTTTAGGCTGAGTGGCGGAGCTTTGTTTTCTAGGGCCTGTGCAATTGGGGTTAAATCATTGAGTCAAGAGAAGCATCTTCCATTGCTTCTAGCCATGCCTCGTTAAAATGTCTATATAGAATTCCTTAGCGAGTAGCTGATTTGACAGAGGCTATTAAAACCAAATCCATTAGTGGCAATCTCAAACTTCATTGTTTTGGTTGCATTTAGCGTCGGGAGTTTAGGTAGTGAACATCCTAGTTTTCATTCAGTTTCCTATTTAATTTGGCCATTAAATAGGTTTCCAAATGTTTTGAATCTGAAACTGATCATAAATATGCATTCGTTGATTTGATTTTAAAACTTTAAAAATTGAATAAATTGACCGAATATGAAAAATTAATTGAACCTGCAGAATTTTAAGCTAGTAATCAAAATAATCAAATTGAAATTAATTAGTTCGATCAGTTATGTATTAGGTAAGATAATGGTTGAATACAAATAGTATAATTATAGAGTGGCCAGGATAATTAAGTTGGGATAATTAATATAAATAAATCTATTTATGTTTTTACTTATGTGTTGACTTGTTCAATCAGTTTGCTTTGGAAAATAGAAAACCGTAAACTGATCGAATATGATTAGTTACCAAAACCAACCAACCAAATGTACCGGACTGAATAAGATTGATTTCAATCGATATTGTTTCAGTCGGTTCGTGCTCACCCCTAATTCATCACTCTAGAAGCTGTCATAATGAAATGCAAAACAGAACCACGGTCAGGCTAAGAGCAGAGAGCAGCAGTAGCAATAATTTCATTTAATTTATTAGTACACTTTGTTTTACAAAACCATATTGAATGATAACTTGCTATACCACTTTTCTAATGTGAATTGACCAGAGAAGTATTACATGCTTGTAAACCGCAAAATTTGTTCATTGGGTGCCCATGAAAGGGGAAAAAAATGTTCTACCAGTGGAAGGCTATGTTCTGAACCTCTGAGTGAGTTTCTCAACTCCTTCACGACAATCACCTGCCACTCGTTTCGCACCTTCTTTGACGGCCAAACTAAATCCTGCCGTGTTTTGCTGCAACTCTTGTACTGATTCCCTAGCCTTCAACAGAGCCCCGTCTTTCAATTCTTCAGCCTTTGCGCCTGCTATGGAGGACCACTTCTGCAACACTGAGATCAA
The DNA here is from genome assembly GCA_038382065.1 of Adansonia grandidieri. NCBI lineage: Eukaryota > Viridiplantae > Streptophyta > Magnoliopsida > Malvales > Malvaceae > Adansonia > Adansonia grandidieri. Next base: position 9,803,395 of record JBBYHK010000022.1, on the reverse strand, counting down.
ATACTGGATCCTCTGGACAATCTTATCGATGACCTCCCTAGATTTCCCTTTTACTTCACTTGCCAATATCTTGAGCTTGCCCACCAAAGTTTCACCCCTGCTAATAGTTCCTTGAACTGCAACTTGCTTCCCTACATTTTCCCATGAAACTCCTGCAACATTCTCTTCGCGGAGGTTGTCGTCAACAACCACTTTGATTCCATGCCTCCCCCACCGTTCTCTAGCCTCCTCCAGGGCTTTTGCATGTTCTCTTGCTCTTTTTGCCTCATCCTCAGCCCAAGCCCTGAATTATGGAAAGTTTTTTTTACCATGCATAAATGTAATCAACTAAAAATCAAATGAGAACTGCACAGGAGCACTTCTCTCAGAAAAACTAAAGGGGCAGATTACAGACAAAATAAGGAAAGAAAAACAAGAGGCAACAATTGAATCTTCAAATGGATATTACAGTAACCCCAAAGAAGAAGAGCCAAAACTATTCATGATTATTCTTCCATAAAAACAGATATAAGGAATGCAGGAGAAATATTAATTTGACCACCATAGCGAAGTAAATTCATAATAAAAATCAAGCCAGGTTTTCTTTCTAAACTCAATAACTTTACCTAATATATTGGTTTAGCAGTTAGCCGAGCGTAAAACTTTTGCAGTTTTAACACAAATTTCGAAGCAAAATACTTTTGCAATTTAAACAACAATAGGAATCATTACACATAGAACATCATATCTGGTGCATTTTCCCCCAGTTCTGCCTACTGACGAAGGTGACATTTATCGATAGAGCAGATAGGCATTACCCTATTTGAAATCTGATAAATGCAAATTCTTGTGAAATGAGAATTGACCAATGCATCGTCTGACAATTTATTCAGCTACAGAGATATAAGAGAACAAAAATATGCTACCACCCTATCTGCATCCTTGAATATATTATCCCACAAAATAAAGCATCTAACATATATGTATTTGAAGAACCATTTGTCATTCCTCCCTGTTAAGCTGTTGCAGTTTCAAATTCGAAACCACATAATAATACCGTTTATTTCCTCACCTGGCCATGGATAAGGCTTTTCTCTCCACCTCCAGCTCATGCTGTAACCTGGCAATCTCCACGCTTTCATCCTCTGTTTCTTTTCGTAGTTTGCTAATCCTTTCCTTCTCATATGATATTTCTACCTTGTCACTCATCATGCTTTCCAACTGCTCCTCAACTTCACGCCTCAACCTTGAAAGAACTTCCATTGCAGCACCAATAGCAGCTCGGTCCTTCATTAAGGCAATATTCTCTTCCTCTCTCTCAGCTCTTAACCTTTCCAGTTCATGCTTTGCCTCTTCGGCCATTTTTTCCAAAGCATCAATCTTCTCTCGTTCCATCAAAAGCATTTTTTCAAAACTAGCATTAACATCTTTCTCAACTTGAGCTACTAAGGCATTGTGAGTAGATACTGCATTTTCCGCGATAGACTCAGCTTCGATGCGTGCAAGCTCCTCACTTACTAGGTCAGAAGCTTCACCGGTTGCAATAGCAACAGCAGCTTGGGCTTTTGTCACAGGCTTATTTGGCTGGAACAGTCTTGTACAACCTGTTCAGGATAGTGACATTAACAAAGGCATATCAATAATCAAAATGAGATGAAACTTAGAGAAAGTAATTACCATTGAGATAACATACCAAAAGCAAGTGCTATTATTCCTTGTTCTCCACTAGACAAATCAGCCACAAGTGCAGGCCATGCATCTGGATTTATCTTAACAATGTCTATAAAACCAGAAAGTTGGTAGAGGATCTATACATGACCACAAGGTAAAATCAATACCAAACATACCCACTAGTATAGGCAACAAAGAAGATGAAATGAAAAATAAACAAACTCAAACATAGGCAACCTTTCTGTCAGCTTCTGGGAGTTGTCTTCTCTCTAGGGCCATTTTCCAGCTTACAAGATCCTGGCGTGATAGAGGGCTGAAGCATAAAAATGAGAAATAAGAGAAAATAAGAAGCCAATTACAAAGCAGAAGCAAAATACCCTTATATCTATAAATAAAGCAATTAGTAACTGTAAAAGTAAAACTGCAATGCATTTTCATTCATTATTTTAGCTTTTAGCCAGGCCAAGTCAGAGAGTTAGATATCTGGCTAAGCACTTATTCTATGAAAATTTTACAAATAAATTATGATGAAAATGGGTTAAGCACAACTTTGGGCATATAATGGAGAATCATTCTTAGATACAGAAGGAAAAAAAGCCCTGCAGATGGGCAATAAATAGTGGTAAGATTTGTATCGGAGATAATATTAACCAAGTTAACTAGGACAGCTTGTACTGGAAGTTTATTGTGTGAACAGTAATACCTCTCAGGAAAGAAGTAAAATGGGCCTAGATCATCATTAAGCAGATCTTGATTTGAAAGCTTGCTTGAGATAAGTCCAGCCTCAGCCAAGCCTGAAACATGCAACTCCTCTGTTAGCAACGATGATTAAACAAAAAGGGAAGTTACTCTAACAATATGGCCAAGAATATGAAATCCTATTCTCAACCTTGAATGGATGAAAAATCAGGGTCTTCAGGTGTGATGTCATCAAATGCAAGTTCAGTAACATTCTCAATATACATTGCAGGATAAACTTTTGACACTATATTTCTGCAAACAACAATAAGGATTAAAATTTACAAGCATAAAGGTTCCTGTTACAAGCTAATTTCCCGGTGCCCATATACTGCTATACATAGGAGTAATAAGAAAGACTCCTATACCTCGAAAGAACGCTGCTTGCTGAAACTAACCACCGAGCATACTCACGTCGTGTACATAGATCGCCAGGTAGAGCTTCTGCCTCAATAACCTGAAAAACATTCCAATATATGAGCAATAGCTCACAAGTTCTCATATTATCTGCAGGGGCTAATACTCTAATTGTTCCACATATCAGCATGAATGAAATACCTTCAAAACTTGAAGGGCTGCAAGTGCCTGCCCCTGAACCTGATCAACAGCTGCAGGAACAAGAACCTTCCCTGGGTGCACTTGTAGATCTGCAGAAACTGCAGATGGAGCAGGTATACCAGGAGGGGAGAAGGGACTCCTGGGAGTTGGGGATCCAAAAACCGGTTTGCTATCATTTATCTCATTATAATCAATTTTCCTGTGCTCATTTGTTAATGGATGAGCAGGTGCTGACAAAGGAGTTGTTTCAAATGACTCACTCTCGTTCAAGTTATTCACTTCAAGAGATGAATTCTTTATTTCAACTGAGAGCAGTGGCATTTCGTGACTGTCAAGGTTTTCTTCAGTTGGAGATGATTCTAAGGTTTCTAGATTGTCTTTGGGTACAGGCTGAGGTTCTAATGTTGGTTCCAACTCTGAACTAACTGAGAAGCTCACAATCAAAGGCTCATTCATTGAACTGGGACTAGAAGAAGAATCCACTGAGATATTGGAATTATCTTTTCCTTCTGTTCCAAACTTTCCCTCATCAAGATCATTGTCCAGGTTTATTGGGTCAGAAAAGTTACTATCAATAGTTTTTCGGACATTAATCACTTTGTCGTCAACTCCGGAAGGTGCTTCAGGTGAATCGAAATCAAGGTTGCTATCTGATTCTCTAAGGCTTGATGCAACAAAAGAGCCACCCACATCCTCAGATTCAGGCAAATTAGGTGATATTGGAGGTATGTCTGGGAAAACGGACATTCCATCCGAAGCTGAAACATTTTGCAAGTCTTCTTGAATTGGAACAGTGTTATCGGCACTATTGTCATTGGATGTGGAACTGTCTACTAAGGAGGTCCCATTATTATTATCAAGATTATTATCAGTAGAAGTGCCATTGAATTCTGAAGGTGACGAAAGATCCTTAAGTGTTCCTGTTTCCATTTCATTCTTCTCAATTTTTTCACTCTCATTATCTAAGGCCAACGAAACTTCCTGTTGAGCTGTTAAGGGTTCCAACTGCTGTTTTGGCCCTGCAGTCAAAAAAATGGTACAATCATTCAACACCAGTTCACGGGGTTGGTTGTCAATTAATCTAAATCAAATCCAATAAACACAGAAAGCAAAAAGTAACAGCATATAAACAGATAGAAAACCATGGTAAAATATAACCAGGTGCAATTGAAAGAGATTACTTACTGGAAGTGCTTCGATTACTTAAGGACATTGCTGAAAAGAAAAGCCCTGCTAGCATAACAAGTCCAGCTGATCCGGCTCCCTTAATTCCTAAAAGCAAACTACCTACGAATTGTTATTAGTCCATAATATGGAAATCGCATACCTTAATTTAAACCCATTTAAGCATGATTAGTCAGAATACTACACCCCGCGCCCATTCTCAGCCCAAACAACCTTGAGAGCTATTTTCCAGGATTATTTGCCAAATTCTATCCCTAAATATCATCTGATTCATATCGGCTTCATTTCTATGGAATACCTTTGATTGACGGACGCTAAAGAATCATTTGGAGTAAGAAAAACATAATTAAAAACTTAATCAGTAAATTATGGTTGGACAAATCTACTAAATGATAATGCTTTTATCAGCTGGTCACAAGTAAACAAAGAAAACCACCAAAAAAAAAAAGCGAAAATTCAACCAAGAAATGTATGAAGATAAATTTTCTTTTTTCTCTTCTATTCCACTCTTGAAAACCAAAATAGACGCCCGAAATTCAGCATAGAAAAGTGATAACAACATTTGTTTGTTCGAAGTGTATAAATTAATACCTCCAAACCATCTGTTCCTCTTCGAGTCAATGGTATCTTCAACAATATCCGAATCGGACCTTCCGGAAAAAGTATCCGCCCCAGCAGTGGAGTCCGACACAATCCGTGAAGCAACACTACGACGCCGTTCCAGCCCATTACTCCTGCTTTGTGAAACAGAGAGGAGGCGAACGCGTCGGCAATCGAGCCTTTTCGCCCGCGCCTCCACGAGAACCGCACGTGATTCCCTGCAATTCCTGCAACGCAAAGCCAAACGGAGCTGAGGAGAGCTCGGGGAGCACGATGCAGATGTTGTAGCCATCACAAAAAGGAAAAAAAAAACTCCCGTCGCCTGAAATTTCCGAACTGAATTGAAACCGGAGATGAAGATAGAAGTTGAAGGGTGACGCCTTCTAGGGTTTTTGATTGGTTTTGTTTGTTTTTTTCGGTGTTTTGGCACAGACAAAGAGACAAAAGGAAGCGTGAGGACTTCTCTGTTCTCTATTTGTCTCTCCATAGGATTACGGACACTTTGAGTGTCATTTTTCCATTTCCCCTTCTTTTTTTTTAATTTATTAATTATTATTTTAACGTATGTGTAAAAAATTGTTTGGAACGTTTCCGCTTATATTGCGAAGACCGAAGTAGACACCAATATTAATCTTAGGAAGATTGAAAATAGTTATAACTTATTATAGCAATGAATTAAATATTATAATAATAAAATTAAAATTAATGATAAAATATATGTTTAAATTTAATTATAATAAGGTAAAAATAAAAATTAATTATTAAATATATTAAATTAAAATATATGTATATATAATAAATAATTAAAAAATTATTTATATTAAATAATAAAATATAAATAAAATTATATAACGTTGAATATTATATTAAAAATTTATTAAACTTATATTTATATTAAAATTTTATGAAAATCATATTTATATTAAATAATATAATATATATTAAAAATTATTTAAATTTAAAAATAAAAGGATAGGGAATTTCACCCCTTCATACTTCCATTGAACTGGACCCTGGCCCTCCAGTGAAAACTAGGGAGGCGATGGGGTTATCTCGCCCCACTGGAGGTGGTCTAAATCTCCCGTAGTGAAGATGAAATAAGTAGGGGGGAAATCTCTATACTTTTTGACCAGATTCTATGGCACCATAGGCACGACAGAATCTAAAAGAATTCTAAAAGAATTTGTTATATTCACATTTTATAACTCAAACAACCACTTAAAATTTACATGATTTTGTTTAGAATAATTTATATGGTTAGTTATAATATGACTTAGGTCATTCGAATAGTGCAAAAAATAAACTTAATTTAATAAATTTAATAACGAGTTGAGAATAACATTAAATGCATATG
>JBBYHK010000022.1:9781135-9791905 GCA_038382065.1 Adansonia grandidieri | reverse complement strand
GGCTTTTGTCTGCCACCACAGCTACCGGAATTCCCAAAACACCCCTCTCTTATCCCCCACGTCCAAGAAACATTTTCTGAACTTAGAATGCAAAACCCGCCATTTAAAGGTCTGAGCTGGGCCAAACCCCGACTGGCATTGGTAGCTCCGCCGTTTCACACTCTTCCTGCTGCACTAATCATTGCGCCCAAAGGAAAGCTTAAATATAATAGTAGTAATAATTATTTCAAGAAAAGAAATTATCGAAGCGGAGGCGGGCTTCTCGGTGGTAAATATAGGGCGATGCCTTGTTCTTCAGCGGAGACCACCGATGTTACTTGTGGTGGTAGGGGTGGTGGAGGTGAAGAGAATGGGCGTCTTCGCAATTTCAAACTGAACGAGTCCAGCTTCTTAGCCTCTCTGATGCCGAAGAAGGAGATTGGCGCCGATCGCTTCATTGAAGCTCATCCTCATTACGACGGTCGCGGCACTCTCATTGCAATCTTTGGTACTTTTTTTTACCTTATTATTTCAAAAAAAAAAAAAAAAACTGAAGATTATTGAAAAGGAAGCCAGATTTTGGTTGTTGATTTTTTTTTTTTCAGTTGATTAAAGTTGCGTTTTCTTTTAGATTCTGGTGTTGACCCAGCTGCTGCTGGCTTGCAACTAACTTCAGATGGGAAGCCAAAGATACTAGATGTTATTGACTGGTACTTACTCCTTAGCCTGCTGCTGCACTATCTTACCGCTAATTTGGGTCTTTACTTCTTTTCATTTTTTTTATTATTTTCTCTTGTTACTTGAGAATGTATTTATTTATTCTTTTCAGTACTGGGAGTGGAGATGTTGATACTTCAAAGGTGGTGAAGGCTGATGAAGACAGTCGTATTCGCGGAGCTTCGGGTTGTGTTATTGTGAAATATTTCATTAACCTGTGATCATGGAAGTGTCATAGAATTTTGAATTCCTAAGCTCCTTGTTTTAAATGGTAGAACTAGAAACGTTGTGGGTTTTTCTTGTTCCTTAAGGCTTCTTCAATGCTGCATTGAAGTGGTAACCAAAAGTATAACGGTATCAAACGATAAGTGATAGGTTATTCCATATTTGTTTTTCAACTGATTAATTCACTCCATTTCATGTAGTTCTTGGATATTGCCATTCTTTCTATAACTTTTCCATTGTTAAGAAATTGTGTGAATCTTCAAATGCTTGGAGCAGAGTATTCAGCTTCTTGATAATGTTCCGTGTTGTTCTCTTTTCCACATATCCCATGTAGCACCATTAGCATCATCTCTATTTTAATTCTGAGTTGACTTTATTTTTCTGACCCATCTTCTGTATTTTGTTAAAAAAATGAAATGTAGGGGCTTCACTGGTTGTCAATTCTTCATGGAAAAACCCTTCTGGCGAGTGGCACGTGGGCTATAAATTGGTTTACGAGCTCTTTACAAAAACTTTGACTTCACGTCTAAAGGTAAGAAATATTTTCTGTGTAATTCATCAGAAATTTTCAACTTTTCATATTGGTCCATGATAAATGAACTAATCACCGACTATTTTCTTTTCATTCCCTTCATCGTTCACAATGCAGAAAGAAAGAAAGAAAATTTGGGATGAAAAAAACCAGGAGGAGATTGCAAAGGCTGTAATGCATCTTGATGAATTTGATCAGCTTGTTGAAAGTTCTAGTCGGTGACCTCTTATTATATGATCATAGACGTAGATTTTGATATTTCAAATCATTTTTTTTTTAAGTTTTTAATAAACATGTTATGGTTGCATGCAAATCATCAATTTTATTTTGTATATATTTCATATCTGTGCATCCATAATGTGAGAGTGAAACTAGGTATTCAATTTTGTTTAGGCATCTCTTGTGGTATGACTGTGCTGTGTAGCTGATGCTTTAGCGATATCTTACTCATTTGGCAAGATTAATATTCTTTCAAATATGCATATACCATGAAGGGTATTTTCTGATTGCGATATATTGAGCACTTTGAGAAGCTTAGATTCTTTCTTTAACTAACAACAAAAGATTACATGCTTTCTTCTCATACTCTTTTTCATTCTTTTTGGTGATAAGCGGCATTTATTTTAACCTTCGTTTAATGTACTTAGTGCATTACTCGTGCATATGCTTCAGAATATTATGTTTTCTTCCACAATTAAAAAAGGAAAAAAAAAATGAAAAAACTTCTAAGGATGAACAGAAAAGTTTCACGCATCTTATTTTTTCTGTGTTGCTTATACCCTTTTACCGGTTGTTAGTCCTCTATGATCATACTTGTGCAGTCATAGTTTTCATTACTATTACTGTGTATAATATGTTATTATGTCCATGTATATAGAAACATGCAAAGGTGGAGGATCCAAAATTGAAAAGGGCTCGTGGAGATCTCCAGAATAAAATAGACATCTTAAGAAATCAGGCTGATGTAAGTGCCAAGGATTTTATTAGATAACTTTTCTTTACCTAAATTTATGTTGCTCTGAGCTCTCCACATATTCATGTGTTAGAGCTATGATGACAAGGGACCTGTTATAGATGCTGTTGTATGGCACGACGGAGAAGTGTGGAGGGTTGCTCTTGATACACAGAGTCTTGAGGATGATCCTAGATGTGGGAAACTGGCTGACTTTGTGCCCCTAACTAATTACAGGTCTGCATCTTTGTCAATTATCTTGTCACCCTGTTGACTAATATTTCTTTGAGATTTATACAAAGCCAAGAACTGGTTTTTTAGATGTTAATATTAATGCAGTACCATGTTAAACTTGGATTTGGGTGGTTGGCATGTGGCATTCTATTTGAATATTGATTCATATTGTTAAGCATGTGTCCTAAATTTTTGAGCGTCCATTGATTTTCTGAAACAAATGAGATATAAATGTTCTAACTCTGCTGGAACCGTCCTCGCAGGATTGAACGGAAATATGGCGTGTTTAGCAAATTAGATGCTTGTACATTTGTTGTTAATGTGTATGACAAGGGAAATATCTTAAGTATTGTTACAGATAGCTCTCCTCATGGTACTCATGTTGCTGGTATTGCTACTGCTTTCCACCCACAGGTACTGCTGTTTAAGAGTAATTAATCAGTTTGTGGCATTTTTCATTTTAGGGTTTGAATAAAATTTGTATTCTGACTTGCATGATGGTTGATAGGAGCCCTTGTTAAATGGTGTTGCTCCTGGAGCACAGTTAATTTCGTGTAAAATTGGAGACTCACGCTTGGGTTCAATGGAGACAGGAACTGGCTTGACGCGAGCGCTGATAGCCGCTGTGGAGGTGGGTCAATGTGCATTTTTTCTCTGATGATTATTCACTTCTGTGTTGTTGTCGTCCTCTGGCATTTATTATCTTGTGTACTAATCTAAATATCCTTGTTTACTTGTAACCTTCTGGCATATATCCAGACTGTGTTCAATATAAACACTGAAAACATATTCATATATCTTTTTGATGTATTTATTCATTTAGTGTTGATGCGTAGCTATAGTAGCATGTTGTCTCGAGTGCTGCAAATGATATTTGGATATCTTTTTGTGTGTCATTGTGTCATCTTTCTGGACTTCAATATGTTGCATTTTAATCATAATCATTTGGCTTTTTTACCTCCTTTTCCTTTGACAGCATAAATGTGATCTGATCAACATGAGCTATGGAGAACCTACATTATTACCTGACTATGGACGCTTTGTCGATCTTGTCAATGAAGTAACAACTCTGAACCTTTCTTTATAGGCATAATTGTATAATGTAGTTCACCTCCTTAATTTTCATCTCTCTCTAACATCTTTGGGTTTAATTTAGGTGGTGAATGAACATCGTTTGATATTTGTGAGTAGTGCTGGTAATAGTGGGCCGGCATTGAGCACTGTTGGCGCTCCAGGTGGTACCTCATCAAGTATCATAGGAGTTGGTGCATATGTCTCTCCTGCAATGGCTGCAGGTGCTCATTCTGTAGTTGAACCTCCACCTGAAGGGCTTGAGTACACTTGGTAAGTTAACTTCAACTTTTCCGTGTTTGGCCTTGAAATTTGCAGTCCCACACTCTTCCACCTGTAGATCCATGTCCTTGTTTGCATCTAACTCATTGAGAAATTGGTTGCAATGGATGCAGGTCCAGCCGAGGACCAACAGCTGATGGAGATCCTGGAGTCAGTGTAAGTGCTCCTGGAGGGGCTGTTGCCCCTGTTCCTACTTGGACTCTTCAAGGGCGCATGCTTATGAATGGAACATCGATGGCCTCTCCATCTGCTTGTGGGGGAATTGCACTGCTTATTAGTGCCATGAAGGTCTTTTCTATGAATTATTCTTTTTTTCTAGTTTTTGGTTATTCCTTTCCCCTCTCATTTTTCCCTCATATTTTGGTGCTATTCTGTGTGCATCTAAAGGCAGGTTATTCATTTTTTGTGCAGGCTGAGGGAATTCCTGTAAGCCCATATAGTGTGAGGAAAGCTCTTGAGAATACATCTGTTCCTGTAGGTGGTTTGCCAGAAGATAAGCTAACCACCGGACAAGGGCTTATGCAAGTTGACAAGTAAGAAAATTTGCCCCTATCCTTTTGCTTCTTTTTATATTTATTTCATAGTTTTGAACTTCATCTTGACCTTTGCTTTTGGCAGAGCATATGAATATATACAGAAGTCTCGAGATCTTCCATGTGTTTGTTATCAAATAAAGATCAATCAATCTGGAAAATCAAGTAAGTTTAGGTTGACATGCAGACAAATACAGTCCAGTGTTCCACGTGTTTGGTGCTATTTTACCTATGTGCCCAACAAATTTGTGGATTTTCGTTGAGGATTAGTGGCAAGCCTCAACCCATTTATAAAACAGTTTTTTGCTTTAAATTGATGAACTCTAGCTAGTTCTAGGGATGCAGCTTGGGTTGGGAAAACCTGAGAATGAACCCAGCTTAACTAGTATGGGATGGGTTGGGTTGGGAAAAACTTAAGCATGGGTCAGATTGGATTGTTGTTCATGGATCAACAATGGGGTTGGGTCATGGATTTTATCATGGGTTACCGACCCAACCATATTCAAGAAAATATATATGTATGCTTTTTTGTTTAAAAATACAATACGAACCAAATGAAATCTGGCCTTATCCAAAATTTTCTTTCTTTATATATTTATACTAATAATTATTTGTAATATAAACTGGAGTTCATCCAAATGAAATAATATTCATAATAGATATACATGTATATAAACTTTAGTACTACTTTTTGCTATTCTATTCCCAAATCAGAAAGATCATTTCAAATATCACTCAAATCATCAACAAAGCCACTTTCCATCAAATTTTCATCTTTTTTTGTTGATTTGAATCCATATCAAGTGAAAAGTTATTTAGCTACTTTGTTTGCTTTTTATACTAGCAAGTAGTGTTTTCTTTCTTTTTTTTGGGTATCTACAAGGAAAGGAGATTTGTCATTGTTTGTAATCAAAGTCTTTTTATTTGGGAACTCGAATATATTATCCTTGTTTGAATTGAATTGAATTCAAATAAAGAAAAGGATTTGAGTGTTGAAGAAAGGAAAGAAGCAAATTTTTTTTTGATGGGTCTATCACATACAGGTTCACCCAAATCACTCGGATTGGGTCCAGGTCTGACCCAACCTGAGAAACCCAATCCAAGTTGCACCACTGCCTAGTGAAGAGTACGTGATGATATACTGTTTATATTTTAAAACTTTTCTCTGATTTTTATCTAATATCCCATTTGTTATGAGCATTCATTCTGTAAATACTTGAGCAATCATTTACAAATGGGGCTGCTTGGAAACTTCAGCACTATCAACGGAGTCTGGATTATTTTTGCTATGGAACTTAACTGTAGCTCATGGTGTATTTCACTTGCAGCACCCACATCACGAGGCATCTACCTAAGGGAGGCTAGTGTTTGCCAACAACCTACTGAGGTGTGCTTATTGATAGACTGATAAATTTTAGTTCATGACAATTTTTTGCAAAACTCTTTAAAACAGTATATATTTCTGCTCTTTGCTTTTCTTTTATTACTAAATTGGCGATTACTTGCATGAAGTTTTATCAAGTGCTCATTTTCAAAAAATAAAAAAATTTAATATTTTACTTTGTCATCTCACTGCTCGTTTAAGATTCAAAATAAAGTAGTTTTGAAGATTCACCCCCCCCTTCAACTTCATGTTTTCAGCTTATCCCTGAGTTTTACCGCCACTAAGGTTTTATGTTAAATAGTGGGCAGTGCAAGTTGAACCAAAGTTTCATGACGGTGCAAGTAAATTAGAAGAATTGGTTCCCTTTGAGGAGCGTATTGAGCTACATTCTAGTGATAATGCTGTTTTAAGGGCTCCCGAGTATCTTCTCCTCACTCATAATGGGCGCACCTTCAAGTTAGTAAAATTTACTGCACTATCAATATGAAAGTGCTTGATCTGATTGTTATGTGCAGTCTGGTTCCTGGTTACCGATTCCTTTTTCTTATTTATTTATTTATTTATTTTAACTTCTATCTACTGAAAGTTATTTATTTTCTTTTCATTTGTAAAATAGATGAATCAAAATTGCTATATTTTCCAAATTAAGTCTGTGATCCTGGAAGATTACTTGTTTGATGATGGTGAATTATTTTCTCATCTTTTCAGCATAGTTGTTGATCCTACCAATCTTAGTGATGGTCTCCATTATTATGAAGTCTATGGGATTGATTGCCAAGCCCCATGGCGTGGCCCTCTTTTCAGAATCCCAATTACTATAACCAAGCCAAAGGCTGTAACAAATCGGCCACCGCTAATTTCATTCTCTAGGATGTCATTCCTTCCAGGTTCTTTTGGCACAAAATTCAATCCCGTTTATATTTTCTGCGCCCGTTATACATTCAAGAATATTTTCATGTTATGATTTTTCCATGAGTTGATTCCCTTTTTCCTTTTGTGACTGTCCTGTTCAAATAGGCCACATAGAACGGAGGTATATAGAGGTACCACGTGGTGCTACCTGGGTTGAGGCAACTATGCGGACATCTGAGTTTGATACTACTAGACGATTTTTTGTTGACACCATCCAGGTATAGCATGCAGTGAGAACCCATACCAGAATTGACCTCAGCCTTTTGACATGTTTCCAATATGCAGATTTGTCCATTGAGGAGGCCTATCAAGTGGGTGAGTGTTGTAACATTTTCTTCTCCGACTGCCAAAAGCTTCGCCTTTCCTGTTGTAGGTGGTCAAACGTTGGAACTAGCAATAGCTCAGTTTTGGTCAAGCGGCATGGGAAGTCATGAGACAACCATTGTAGATTTTGAGGTTAATTTCTGTCAAAATCTCTGGAAACTTTATTCAATTTATAACTTTCCAGCCACAACTCAATTCTTTAATTGACTTTTTTTTTTTTTTTATCACTTACTGCATCTATAATTTCTTGGCTAGTGAATATTTGTTGCTTTAAAACATGTTGTTGAAATGGCACATGGATGATCTATTTTTCTTTTTAATTTTCTTTATTTTCTGCTTGGTCTGCTGATGTGTCCCCCACCCCCCCACACACACACACCGGGGTTATACCTATCTTTGACATGTGATAGCCTTACAAGTAAGTACTTGTTAGGTTAAACAGACATTTGTTTCTTGTACTGATGCCACTTTTCTTAATTTGGTACCTGAAGAATACAATTCTCAATTAGGTATTCGAACTTTACTTATGTTACATACTTTTGACTAACACCTGTAGTCAACAGATTGATGTGTAAAAAACATCCGATAAAATTATGATATGTGGCAAAAATGCCTTGTCATTTAATTTTTGATATAAAAATTTAAAATTCTGAAAAATAATTTCAGATTTTTTAAAAAACTAGAAATAGTAAAAGGAAATTAAGAAAGATAAAAAAATGAAAATTGGGGAGAGAGAAAATGGGGAAGGAGGGAAGGAAGGGGAAGGGGGAGGGGCTGACCGTCCAATCTGCTACACAGATTGGCAGCCTGTTACTCAGTCCCTCCTCCCCTTCCCCTCCCTCTTTCTCAATTATTCCTCCTCTTTTATTTTATTTTATTTTTTTAATTTTGAATTTTAATTTTTTTTTCCAGATTTTGAAAATTCTAAAAAAGTCTTTCAAGACTGAGGAAAATGGTGAAGTATTTAACCGGATTTGCTATATATTTCATGTTGCATGTTCTGTGAGTAACGGTACCTCAATGAAGTGAGTGCGGGAATACTGTTTTTAAGTGTTAATAAAATTCTATCTCACATTTAAGAAACTTACATGTGGATTTTTATTAAATTATTTAGATCATCTTTCATGGAATTGGAGTCAACAGAACAGAAGTAGTCCTTGATGGAAGTGAAGCACCCATCAGAATTGAGGCTGAAGCACTTTTGGCATCAGAAAAACTTGCCCCTACTGCTGTTTTAAACAAGGTAAAGCAGGTTATTACAGTGTAATTTGGGCATTTATGCTTTACCTTTTTCTAGTTTGCATGTTACTTCGGATGTGCTTTCTCGGATAGAGTTAAGCATCTTTCTTTGAAATTTCCGATTCTTTATGTTCAATATGCAGATAAGAGTTCCATATCGACCTACTGAGGCAAAACTTTGTACTCTTCCGACCAATCGTGACAAATTACCATCAGGGAAACAAATACTGGCATTGACATTAACGTGCGTTTGTCTTCAGTTGCTTATAAAATATGTCTTTTATATGCAACCTTTTTTTCTTAATGCATGTGCTTTTTTTTTTTTTTTTTGCTTCTCCAGCTACAAGTTTAAATTGGAAGATGGAGCAGAAGTGAAACCTCATATTCCATTGCTCAACAATCGCATCTATGACACTAAATTTGAGTCCCAATTTTACATGATTTCTGACTCAAACAAGGTACATTTTTCTTGCTACTTTCAGTCACTTTTGAAATAATCCATAACCAATATTTGGTGGTTCTGGTGAATTGCCTTTGAACTGAGACAATTACGCTTTATTTCATATGAAGTTGAGCCCAATTTTTACATGTCCAGTGCTTTAGGCATAGCTGAAAATTTATGTTCTACCATTTTTAATGAGCATCTACTTTCTTCTTGTGCCATAATTCTCCTGAACTGCCAAAACTGCTTCACTCTCATCAATTATAGCGTGTATATGCAATGGGTGATTGTTATCCAACGTCTTCAAAACTTACCAAGGGCGAATACACTCTGCAACTTTATTTAAGGTAAATTCCAAAATGCTTTTTACTTAACATTCCATGTAATCCAGACTTAGTTTTGCCATTTGAATGAGGAACTTTGGATGCTGGTGGGATTCTCTCTTCCCATCCCCATAGGCCCTCTGTAGCGGTTTTATCTAATTAAAGAAATTCCGGAATAGCATGACTTATCTTGTACTCGGGAATTGTCCTTTCTTAAATTTCATAATTCTCTTATTTTGGGCAGTTAAGGAAATATGTTTTGTAGTAGGGTAGCTTCAAAGCAGGAAAATCCATTCTACCAGTCTTTTCTAATGAGGTGCTTCAATCCTTTTTTGCTTTTCACTTACAGTGACTTATCATGTTTCAGGCATGACAATGTGCAGTACTTGGAAAAAATGAAACAATTAGTTCTATTTCTGGAAAGGAATTTGGAGGAAAAGGTAAACATTGTGCCTTTGGGTTGTATATTCATGTTACGAATGGCTCTTATATTTACAGCACTTTCTAATGTTGCTTATAAATTATGAGGTATGTACTGAAAAAATGGTTTAGCTATTGCTTTTAAGGCTTTGTCATCTTGATATTAGAGAAGGGCATATTAATAGATGTGTTGTCAAATTGTTTTAAATTAGTGACATTTTCTTTAGTTATTGTCATCTTCCTGGTTGTTTTAAAAAGGTTTATGAGGTAGGTTCATTACTGTTCCTGTTTTATATTTTGAAACCAGGATGTTGTTCGATTGAACTTCTTCTCTGAACCAGATGGCCCTGTGATGGGAAATGGTACCTTTAAATCCTCTGTTTTGGTTCCAGGGTATGTTTAATTTCAAAGAGATATAATTCATGTTCACCCACAGCAACTCTATATATGTTGTTTTCTTATTTGTTGTACATAATTAGCTTGAAGCTCTATTTTCCAGGAGAAAGGAAGCATTTTATTTAGGTCCACCGAACAAAGATAAGCTTCCAAATGTATTAAATTTATTGATCTCTTTTACTTTATTAATAGCATAGAAGATGTATGGTAAGACTTGGATTATTCCTGCAGAACTCCTCACCAGGATCTGTATTGCTGGGGGCAATATCACATGGGAAGCTATCATATGCTGGCCAGGAAGCGGGAAAAAGTCCACAAAAGAATCCTGTATCTTATCAGATCTCTTATGTGATACCACCCAACAAGGTTGTGATACATTGGCCTTTTCCTATGGAGTTGCATCTTGTTTGGTTTTTGGAATGGCCTAATAATCTTCCTATCGTTAAAGTGATGCACTGCTGAGCGTTATTTTTGTGTTTCTTCTGCCATTGCTATTGGCATTTTATTGACAGACTGATGAGGATAAAGGAAAAGGTTCTTCGTCAGCTTGCACTAAAACTATAGCTGAACGTCTAGAAGAAGAGGTACTTGACAGCTGTATATGTTAGACTTGGTATCTTTTGATTGAATAGTTGCAAAATACTATTTCATCATGTTTTCGTGTTATCAAACTATAATAATTTTTTATAACCTTTTAGTGTACTGAATTTGTTGTCAGAAATCCATACATTCATAATTACTTCTGGCATTTATTGCTTTGAATAATTTATTTATTTATTCTTTTTCAAGATTTTTACTATTGTAG
>JBBYHK010000022.1:9755994-9766161 GCA_038382065.1 Adansonia grandidieri | reverse complement strand
TGTGTGTGTGTGTGTGTGTGTGTGTATATTCCTTCCTCTTACCTGGCCTCCCAAGTCCCAGAACACAAGTTTCGTATTTGACACTTCAATCCGACCAATATTAAGCCCCACGGTTGGAACAATTCGATCAGGTGGTAAGCCTTCCAAGTTTGAGAATATAGACTTCAACTTCTCCAAGAAAGTCTAATTCACAAATAACCAGAAAAGAAAAAAAAAAGGACCAGTGCTGAAAGTCTGAAACCTTTAGCAAATAGTTCAATATAAATGAAGGCTATTACAGTCATTAATTATCAGCAAGGGACATGTAGAAGATTAATTTGAAAACCCAAGATAGAAGTTTATAGACATTACTGTTTTCCCAGCCTTGTCGATTCCAAGAATGAGCACATGAAACTCTGTCTTACTAAACATGTACTTCCAAAGTCCATAAAACAGCGAGAACATCTCTGTCTTGTTTACTCTTATCAATTATTTGTTCCTTCCGACTTTGACACTAAAAATGACTGTCACTTATTGTCATAATTTACAGTCCAACTCCTAAAAATAAAAAAAAAATTACAATGCAAACAAGAATAATTAATTGACAGATCAAAGAAGGCCGAGTTAGTTACAAATAACTAAGCCTAGTCAAGTCATCTAAACATTGTTCAAAGTCCTAGTTTTCATTGCTCAAGTTATTTCAGCAACCATTCTTATAATCTATCTAAGCTGTCGGTAATCAACTTATATAACTTATCGTTATATCTGCAAAACATTTCAGAGTCCTGTTAGAGCAAATTCTCAGCAAAAAACAACCTTTTCTTCTATTAAACATAACTTCTCAAGATGCAACCAACATTCAACATTCACTGTTTCCTTCCAAAAAATTTAACATGCCAAATCTAATCGAATTAACAACTATGATGCACCATAAAACCACGAACGAATCTCTTTCAAAAAAATTCAGAGCTTCAATTTGCAAAGGAAATCAAAATTAAAACTGACATAACAATGAATGATCTAGATCCAACTGAGCAATGGAAGGATAAGGCTGAGATCTAATCTCAAAGAACGAAAACAAAAACTAAAATTTGACTACGAATCCATGATGGAAACTGCCAGATCAAGAAAAAAAATTATGAACGAAATGCTTAGATCCAAAGAAAGGCGCAGTAGAGCAAATGAAATTTGCGAGAAATATGAGGAAAAAAAAATCCTTACTTCCGATGGAAATAATTTAAAGGAATTCTGCCTACTCCTCCCGTTAAAGCGCTGCTGTAAAAAATAAATAAATAAAATGAGGTGCTGCTCTTAATTTCCAAGTAAATCCACTTCTTTTTTTCCTTCCAATTTTTGTTTCGGTTCCTCGGTGCCTCAATAGGCTTAACTATTTCATATGACAGCGTTACCCTTGGGCCTCGTCCACGGATCCAAGTCGCTTAGGTGGCAAGATCTACGGAGATCGTTAAAACTTAAGACTCTGACGTCAAAGTAAAAGTCAAATAGAGCGAAGGTGGCGATAACTCCATCCCATTCGGATTCAACCGGTAATTGAAAATGAATGGGAGGGCAGAATTGGTAAAAAAATTCATAAAAGGTCGTAAAGATTAGACGTACCAAGAGCCCCAAAAAGGAAAATTTTTGGTATTCAAGTGGAGCGAATAGCGATCGAAAGGTACAAATTTCTCTCTCGAATTCCTTTTTCGATTTTCTTTCTTTTTTTCGATGTATTTTGGAATTCGTTCGGTGAAATTTGAAATAAATGGAAATCTATTTTGGTTTGTTAATGATTATCGGAGTTAATTTTCCCGTTTTAACTTTTCCTGTATTTAATTCCTGCATTTTCTCAACAACCAAAACGAGCTTGATAGCCTGATCCTTGGATTAAATTAGTTATATCTATGTAGTTCATTCAATGGATTATTATTAGTTTTTATTCTGCGAATTCGCCCTTTGCTATATCGTCCTTTTGATTCTAGGTTTTGTTATTGCATGTGGTTGTAATTTTTACTGTAATTTTTTTTTTTTTTGTATTTAGGGATTTTCAGTTGATTAGCTGTGCAAACTATGCATACACTTTGGATTTATTCTCCTTTTCCCTTGATTTATACAATAGTTCAACGGATTAAGCATGGTTCGTTTTGCATGGAGATGAATTCTTTCTGTCCATATTTTTTTATTTTGGATTGTAAGAGCGGTAAACCTCAAATCTTTGGACTTATTAGGGTTTACATTTGGGAATCCAGAATCCTAGTGACTCAACAAAGCTATTTAGAGTTGTTGATGAATGTAGCCCTGTGATAATGAGATTTTTGCTGCCAGGAATTCTCATGATGAAGCAGCTGTTGAGATTAGTTTCATGATAATTCTGTGTTCCTTCCATGGCCGCTACAAACATTTTCTGTTATTAGGTTTAACATGGTTTTTCTCTAGAGTTTGAGTAGCTAAGCTTTAATTTTGGAACAGTTTGGTGTTGTAACTTCTGGTCTTTTCTAGTACCTAATTTCTCAATTTGTATTGTTCTTCAACTCGAAACATTGTTTGCCTTTCAACTCATTCCAGTTTGATTCTTTTTTTGCCCCTCTTATGCTTTACATAAATAAAAGCTAGGACAGGCCTGATTACATCATGAATCAGTAATATCACTCTGTATTATCTGCATAACAGTTTAGATGCTTCATTTTCCTTATGTTAATGCTTTGCTAAGTGATTATGGTAATGTTTCAGTGGATCAGGACTATTTGAAGCTTGCTGTTGGCACTCAGGAGTTTCGAGATGAAGTACAAATATCTTCCATGTTCTTTTCTTTTCTTTGCTTTCCTTTTTTTTTTTTTTTTCCCTCTTTTGGAAGGAGATGGGATGGGATGGTTGGTGGTTAACTTGTCATGTTCAGAAGTTATTAACATATTTGAAGCATTTTCTTGCATTTCTAAACAACCTAACTTCTTCAGCTTCAATTCATAGCTTGTATTCTCCCTATTTAGGTTTCAGCTAATTAGTACTAGATGTGGATTTCCGTTATATATTGACCATCCAAGATTGTTCAAATTACTTAATATTCACAAGGTATTTCTTCATCTTAGAAAAGGCTCCTAAACTTATCCATGAATGGTTTGATATAACTGTAGGTGACCCTTATGCGCCAGTAAAAATGGGTAAATATGCTTATTCTCATTTATGTGTTGTGCCAAGTGACAATGCACCATTCAGATGAAACTCTTTAATGAGGAAGGATATAGTTATCTAGAAATCAGGCTCGTTTCTTTGCCTTGATTGTGCTATGCTGGAGTTTGAATCCAGTTTCTTGACTCAATTAATCTAGTACTGGCTGTTTTTGAAGGATATTCCATTTTGATTTAATTTGTTCGTTTTTATACTTCCATTTTTATTTTGATATAGTTTGCCATTGAAGAAGGAACTTTAGTTTTTTTATGGTTGCAATTTTCTTAGTTGTGTTTTGGATCTAATAATTCTTTCTTGGGGTAACAGTAGGCGCGTAAGATGGAATGAGGAAAATCTGGGGGAAATTGAAGCAAATAAACCCGTAAGGCAGAAAATAACTGAACCCAAGACGCCGTACCACCCCATGATTGATGATGATGGTATTCTCACTTGCATACTGTTTTCCCTCCTGCATAAGCCCACTATTTTATGTGCGTATATGTGTGTGAATATTAGAAAAGGGTGGTGTGGTTTTGTATTCATGTATTTTCTACTTTTGTTTTGAGCATTATTCTGAAAATTGGATTACATTTTTCTCCTTATAATCTCGATCTTTGTTGTAGGATCTTTGTCTCCCAGAGGGCGTAGTTTCAATGATTGTATCGGTGATGCTATGGATGCTGAGGAATTACGCTCTGCTTTGAAAGATGTGGCTTCCTCGAGTAGTAAAACTGGGCAATCTGGTGGCTGGACATCTTCTGAGGATGAGGCTGATCCTATGGACCACGAAGAAGGTTTGTTGACCATTGCTTTAAAGTTGTTCTTTCCCATAGCGTGTTGAAAATGTTTTATTTTCCTTAAGTTGGTTAGCATTTCTAATGACTGCTTTATCTGTAATGAGAATAGACGTGAGAGCAAAAATCCTTCTTGTTCTGAATGTTATGAGGTTTGCTCTAGTAGACAGCCTTTTGATGAATAAAACCTTTCTTGTTTTTCCTAGTGAAATATATCACCAGATTTTTTGGGAGGAAGGATGGGAGGTTGATTGTTGAAATGGTCAGGATTTACCTGCTGTTGCGTCTAGTTGAAAGATTCATGATGTTGAACGTCATCGTTAAAAGGGTTATAGCTTCTATTAAACTTCAGATATTTTTTTTTTTTTTAACTTAGATTGGAATTTTCCATCATTTTCTTGTGCCATTTTCTCCAGGTTCCAATCATTTGTATGATTCTCTTGGTTTTCTCTGATGCTTTTTGAATAATTGAGAAAGTAAACAAAGATAAATGACATGTCCTAAAAATCATACATTACCCTGTTCCAAAACAGCGAAGAAGGTTTAGCACTGCTCATTGCCCTCCCCCATCCCAATCTATCTATACCTCTTTTTAGTTCATCCATCGTTTACAATTTACTATCTCGTGTTTAATTTGTGGTTAATAGTTTTAGTCTGTTCCACTTTTTTGTTTTCTTTTTTTTTTTTTTTTTTTTTGAAGATTCTGAAACAGATCAGAATGGTATGAGTTTCAAGGAGCAAAGAAAAGCACACTATGATGAGTTTTTGAAGGTAAAGGAACTGCGGCGTAAGGGCTCCTTCCTTCAGGATGAAGATGATGAAATGGAGGGTGATTCATCTTCCTCACTAAGTTCTGGTGCCGAAGACATAGGAATAGGGGAAGGTGCTGCAACTTTGCCTCAAAAAGCTTCTGCACGCTCTGAACGTCCATCTAACGGATTGTAATTGTAGGAGTCATCCGACCCGTCTGAGACCCAAAAGCTGACTCTTTTGATGCCAAAAAAAAAAGGTTATGAACTTTTGTTTTCATATTTGAGTTCACTTGTAAATAATTTTCTAATTTGGCATGTTTGTATGAAGTCTTGCACATCACATCTGGTCTTTGACAAATAAGCAAAAATGGCAAAGGTTTTGTGACATTGTTATGCACCCAGATTCATATGCTTCATTGCCATTATGCTGAAATGAAGCGGTAAGTCATATCTTTGATTTTCCACATCTATGTTTCTTGCAGGTCTTATCTGAAATCAAGATCCAATTAAGGCAATGCCAAATCAACGTGGGAAATTTAATACTGTACTGTCATCTTTTGGAAGCGGCTTTGAGAATGAATTGGAAATTCATTGTCAAATTTGTGAAAGACAATTTCATGTTAGGGTAACAAAATTTGGCTTTGGTTAAATGAAAAAACATTTTGATTTTTAAGATCAGAGTTGAATTTATCTGCTACGGCCTGTTCATTTATATTACAATTATTGTTCATTTCACTAAATTTTTTTTTATATTAATATCTATATATATTTTATAATTAAATTAAATAAAAATAATTATATTAATTTAAAATTATATTTCAAGCAGGATCATTTAGAATAAAAAATATTTATCGGATTGAGTGGGTTGGCCGACTTTTTCTTAGGTCTATGTAATGTAGCAGCCACACGCTTATCCTGTCTTTTACGAACGGTAAAATAAGCAAGCTTGCCGACCCAGCACAGCAGCAATATTCTTCTGGAGTCGATGTTCTAAACTCTGTTAACTCGGTATAGAGCTGAGAAACTCTGCCATGATGGAGACCGATAATGGCTTCAATCAGTCGATGGCAACTGGCAAGCGCAGCCTCACAAATATGCAACCATATAGCCTCCTCTGTTCTACAAAGCCACTACCCACCCCTATTAGCCTTAGACGTCATGGTAGCAGAGTTTATAGCTCCATAGCGTCCCAAAAGGGTCGCCCTTGGCTCATCTGGGCCTCTCTGCTAACTTCGTCTTGGACATGCCCACTCCTTCGATTAATTCCAAAGGCCTTCTCATAGCCTCAGCCGGCCAAGGAGGATTCGAAACCGCTGATGTCATATATGCTCGGTGGCACGATACCACGGCGCTAGTCTGGTAGAGTTTTGCTGGTATGAGAAGGTAGGTGAGGTTTTGCCTGAGTCTTGAGGGAGGCTACTCGAGCTCGTCATACCAATTTTGAGTGACAAAACAAAAGGTCTGGTAGCCACGTACTTCGCCTGGATCTCCAACCTTTTCTGTGCTTCTATGCTTACACCAAATTAAAAAAGAGAAAAGGAAAGTTGGTTGTTGGCAGTGGCTGGTAGCTTTAGTTCTTTAAGTCTTAATGTTGTTTTCGGTCTTTCGGTACATGTCGAGGTTATTTTTTTGCCTTACTTTCTGAAATGATTAAATTAGTTGAAGATATGAACATGTTAATCAGATATATTACATAAATCACTAACAGCCAACAAACGAATAAACAAAAAAAAAAGATAAATTATATGATTACACACTAAATTTGAGTGTTTTTATTTTGACTATAATTAAAACCGTAAAAAATATTACGGTTTGATCACTAAAATTTATGAAATTATTTTTTAATCATTTAACCGTTAAGATTACGTGGTATTCACATCATTTGTTATAGTCACGTGACATTATAAACTTCAAAAAAATATTATATATTAATAAAGGAAAAAATTACACTTTCAAGAACTTTTTGAATTTTCTATTCGATTACTCGTTCTTTTTTAAAATTTCATAATTTGATTATTGCGTTTGTGAAATTTATTAACATTTTGATCTCCATTATCAATATCTCATTTTTTATGTAGTATTTTAATGATTTGGTGATCAATGTTTGTAAATTATAACATAATAAATTATTTTATTATTTTTTGTATCTATATTGAAATTATATTTTGAGATAATACTAAAATAAACCCTCAAATTTTATTAACAAAATTAGAATAAAAAACCCTCGATCTTTTATTGCTTAATATTAAATTACAAACTTTTATTTTTGTATTTATATTCATTAAATTTAAAAAATAAATGAATAAATTTCATTGCTAAAATTATTACCATTACTTTCAAATATTTCATCCAACGCTTTCAAATAAATTAATTAAGTATTTTCCATACGAGATAAAAAAAAAGTATTTTCTATAGATAAATTGGATTAGTAAAAATATCTAATTGCATTCTGCCTATATTGATTAATGTTTATTTAATTATTATTTGAAAAAAGAATTCTATATTTAATTAATTATTTTTTGTTATATTAAAAATAATTCATTAATTGTACTTTTCTTTTCTTAAATATCACTTTAATCAATAATGTGATTAAACTCTGATTATATTTTCCTTATATTATTCCACTCAACATGAAACTCATTATACCGGAATTAAATGGCTTTATTTTATTTCATCATTAACCTCGTTATATATATATAAATATATATATATATATTTGGAACATTAGAGAATATATATATATATATATATTTATATAGATGTACAGAAATAAAAGTGCAATTAATACAACATTTTTTAATTTAATTAAAAAGATTTTTTTTAACTGATAACTTAATAATATTTATTTAAATGATGCCTATAGGCATTAGTTTATATATATATATATATATATATATATATGTATGCACACACGATCTCTTATTACATTAGCTTTTCTTATTCCTATATAATGTATAACAACTAAAGCACATTAATTTTAAGAATCTTATTCTAAGCTGTGATTAAAAAGAAGTAAACATTAACTGCTTTATTATTTTAGGATGCTATAATAAACGTTCATTCTTCTTCTTCTTCTACCAAGATGAAAGAGGAGGGATGCTTTGTTCATGCTTGAAGAAATTCTCAGGATCCACCAGTGTCTTCACGTGCACCAATTTCTTGAAGTTATCCTTGAAATATTTTAAACCCCAAATGCTAGCTTGTTCATAACTAGTGTTGCCATTGTTGTTAACCCCAAGGTCTAGATCTCTATAGTTGACATATGCTTCTCGAGGAGATTTCGAAACATAGGGAGTCATGTCATCATAAAATTTCCTTATCCAACTTAGGTACTTTCCAAATTCCAAATTTTCGTCTCCGGCTCGGCCGATATTGTATATGATTTTGTAAAGATTGCCAGCTCTATGTGGAAATGGAGTTTCAGTCTCTGGAATCTCATCCATTTTTCCCCCATAAGGTATCAATTGAATCGATGCGTATTTCCCTTCTTCTTCGTAGAACTTTGGCCACATCTCTTCAAATACAGTTTTTGGAATCGGTTCCTTCACGTAATCAGATTTAATTTTAAACAAAGTTTTGTTAACGGCAGCCCTATCAAGCAAAATTTCCAAGTTTTGTGTTGGAAATTGACTACCGTAAACAAGAGATCGAATCCAACTCGTTTCGATGCAGTCTTGTTTCGCTAGTCCAAGCTCGGGAAATCTTGTTTCCATCAATGAAATCAGTTCATCAACCCCACCAAGAAAAAATCCATCAAATGAAACTTGAATTGTTTTGTTTCGTTCCTGACCAGAATTTACCCTATATATGGCGACAGCAAGGATTATATCATTAGGAAGCTTGTGTGCGACGTATTGCCAACGATGGATGAGTTGGGTTGCGTTTAGTTCCAAGGTCTTTGCGACTGTGAAAATGGTCACGGTTGCTGGGACAGGAACCAGCTTTAATTTCCAATCAAGAACAATCCCAAAGCTACCTCCTCCTCCACCTCGGATAGCCCAAAACAAATCTTCTCCCATGGATTTTCTATCAAGAATTCTCCCATTAGCGTCAATCAAACGAGCATCGATGATATTATCAGCAGCAAGGCCATATTTTCTAAACAAGACGCCGTAACCTCCTCCGCTGAAGTGGCCACCAACACCGATGGTATGGCAAAGACCAGCTGGGAAGGCAAGAGTTCTACTTTTTTCAGCAATCCTGTAATATAGTTCACCTATTGTTGCCCCAGCTTGAACCCATGCAACGCGATTTTCTACATCAACTTCGATGGATCGCAGATTAATCAAATCGATGAGAACAAATGGAACTTCAGAAACATAAGAAAGACCCTCGAAATCATGACCGCCACTCCGAGTTCTAATTTGCAAACCATGCTTTTTCGAACAGTAAATCGTTGTTTGGATATGGGATGCATGCAAGGGTGTAACAATGACTAAAGGCTTCGGGGTAGCAATCGTGGAGAACCTAAGATTTTGAATGGAAGATTCTAAAATAGATGAATATGAGCGATTGCTTCGTGAGTAAATGATTTTAGAAATGGAAGACGAATCATTTGAATAAAGGGAAAGACATTGAAGAAATTTCTCATGTGACCGAGCTGTGCTCGCCCATGAAAACAAGAAGAGAAGGGCAAAAACAAAGGGAAACGTTGAGTGGTCCTGCGAGGACTTCATTTTTCTGGTGCTGGGATTCTACCATTGAAGTTTCGTTATTTATAGTACCAAGTAGAGAGGCTAATGCTTGCTTTAACCCAGACGAGTCTACAGTCGGACCACTCATCCCGCCGGCCGCTTGGCTCGTATGAATCAAGTTTTAAACAAAAATTTTCTATTTTAATTATTATTTTAATTAAAAAACATTTTTGTTTAAATATAATAAAATCAATTTTCAGATCAGCCAACAAAAGAATTCTAAAAAATTCAGAGCCCGTGTTTACTTCAAGTCCCGATGGCCACGGATGCCAGGAGTGACATGAGAATTCGATCAACCAATCTAGATTATGTAAAGGAAATTTTATATGATATATATATATATATATATATTTGAGTTTCGTTGTAATTTCGTTAGACTATTTGGCAAAACATGATTTGAACAATCAGCATGGTAACTAATATATTAATGATACTTGTCAAACAAAATACATCTTCTTTCGATCGAATGCTGTTTGACCTTCTTAATGTTATGTACTTAAAATTCTTGATTTGTTTTTTATATGGCAATTCTCGACCACTGAATTCAATACTTTTACCAGTATTTTACTATTAAATAGAATAAAATTAAAATCAAGGATGATAATATAGTTTTATTTCTTGCATTGACTATAATCAGGTTTGCTATAGCACGTATTTGAAAATCATCTTGCAAGCCCACCACGTCTATGTATCCCAGTAGCGTCCATCAAGCATATGTGAATGAAGAAGTTTCCATGAAATTCTGAACCATAAAAACTGTAAATCTTATGATCACTTCCATAATAA
>JBBYHK010000022.1:9729438-9751237 GCA_038382065.1 Adansonia grandidieri | reverse complement strand
TTTTTCGATACAAGCATTTTTTAACCTAATTTTTTTTAACAACAATGTGAAACTAACTTTGAATAAAGACAACTGGATTTGCGGAACAACAGAACAGTGATTTTTGGTTTGGGATGATTTCTCTTAGTGAAATATTCTGTTTTATGTTCATTGATAAGTTTTGGTTTTTGAGGCTTGAGGTTATTGCTTTCAGGTGTTTTTAAGCAATTCAGATTTCCTGTAGCTGAGTTACTGCTTGCCTTGGTGCTAGCTTTGTTTTGTTAATAAAATCTTTGACTTAACCCAAAAAAAAAAAACACAAAAATAGTAAAAAACACGAGATAACACGTTTAAGTTTGTGTTTAAGATTTTGATATTGTTAACAATTCATTTTGTATTTATATTTACATTATATTGTTAAAAAAACACGAAACACAATAAAAGCATATACAAACTGCTAGTTTTAGAAGTAAAGCACATGGGAATGGGGAAGGTGATCCTCCTTTTGAACAAATGCAATTTTACTATAGAAAACATATAATAATCTCCGTTCATCCTGTATAGCAAACTAGGCCAATAACATGCTTCACGGTTTTATATATATATATATATACACACACACACACACAGAGGTACACAAGTATACAGTCTCAATGAGATCTTGAATTTTTTATGAAACAATCATTGAATGTTCTGCTATTGTTTCATGCTATCTTCACCCTAAATTTTAAGGCGTCACATTATATATGTTAGCACTATCTAATATCTTATTTTTTGTTTTAATTGGCATTTCTGATTAATTTTAATATTCACTTTCGAAGTGTTTGGGACTTGGAAAGGAATGATCTTTCTTCCCATTTATCTTCATACCTCTTACAAGTTACAATTGTGAACAACTGAACATGCACGACCCACACATCAGTTGGGCTTCATTGAAGTCAAGGCCGTCAAGACAAGGCAATCAACAAAGGACCCAAAGGTCCAAACTGGAAAATACTTTCCCCCGAAAACATGAACACATTCTCAATTTTCTAAAGCACAGCCATCGAGATCTGTCAAACATTCCTCTCAGCACCCCCCCCCAAAAAAAAAAAAAACGCTGCGGCAAAAACATATATATATATGTTGCCCTTCTTTCAAGTTTCCAAGCATCTTTACTCCTAATCTTACTCTCTCTATCGCTCACTCTGATCCTCGCATTCTTTAAAATCCCAATTATCTTTCTTCAGGGTCTCCACACTTAACATGCACCCTGAAAACGTTGGCCACCCCAACAACGCCTCCTCTGGTGTTAGAGCTGCTATTCATAGACCTTCCACCTCGGATTCAGGTCCTCAACTTTATGGTTACCAATATTGGTCATCGAGATCCAATGGGGAGGTCAAAAGGAGGACCAAATCTGAAGACAAGTTCGAATTTGATGAAAACAATGCCCAGATCTTTAGGCTGAAACTCGACGGGGGTCATCTTCACACGAGGCTGTTTTTCAATGAATATAATAATTATTTTGTTTTCTCCTTTCTGGGCATTTCCTGTTTGTAGCTTTACAAGTATTTAGGTGAGTCTGAGGGTTCTGGGCTTTTCTCATATGGGAATTTAATTCCGGCTATTTTTGGGTTGATTGGTTTGACCAAAGTGTTTTTACCACTTGCAAAGATATCATTTGAGAAATCTGCTTCTAAGAGGTCGGAGAAGCAAGTTAGTGCAATTTTTGGCGTTGTGGGGTTTCTTATAGGGAATGGTTCTGGAATTGGACCATTGCTTTTGGATTTCCATTTAGATTCAGTTGAAAGGTCTTGGAGGAATTTTCTTGCTGTTTTGATGGGATTCCTTGCTGGCTTTTTGTATTTGCCTGCTGGGAAGAATGTGCGGTCCTTTTGGCTTGGGACTGATCAGCTTAGGTGTAATTTGTCCATAATTTCTTGTGGATGGTTTGCTAGGATGATTTTATATGCCAATTATATGTTAACTGTGTTCACAGCATTACTTTGGATTAATCCATTAGCTGAAATTCTTGTTAACAAGAATAGTTATGATGGCGGAGCTGCTGAGAATTTGGCTGGAAATGTGGGTTTCTCAAAATTGGATTTTACCAGTCTTAGGGTTTTTTTGCTTGTTGCTTTCCGGGGTTTCACAAATTGTGGCTTTACGTTCAAACCTGCAGATAGTTTTAAACGAAGCAGTTTTGTCTTGGTATCAAAGATTACATGCCAGCAAGGTCCCGGATTTGGATTCGCGCAAAGGTTTTCTTGCACAGTCACTACTTACGCCTGGCAGTTTTACAATTCTTTGCACCACCAGTATTGGTATTTCTTTTTCTCAGATTATCTCAGATTGACAGTAACTTATTTGACAAATACAACCTGCTTTGCGGGTTACTGCCTTGTTCTGCTTTTATTAAAGAAGTGGCATTGTTTATGGTTTGGTGGATCGTATTTGTGTGGGCGGTTATTACTTCAGCTAGTCTGGTGTTTTATCGTCATGGTACTTTGTATGTTTTCTCATAGCTCTTTTTTTTTTTTTTTTTTTGTATTAGCCTTCAGTTTTTTTGCCTTTGACTAGGAAATTTTTGCCAAAATTTCAGATAGAGGTTGTTTTACTTGTACCAGATTATTACAGACGTTTGTCAATACATTACAATGGAAAACATGGGGCAAGAAAAGCTATTCTTCAATGTTGTTTCGTTTCTGATTATTTCATTTATGGGTTCTATAGTCATGCCAGTCTAAAGATGTAGTTGGAAACTTGCAGAAGCGTTGTTGGATGCTGTGAACCATTGTTGAAATTTTTTTTTTTCATTGGTTTCATATCTGTTACTCGTAAGAGAGGCATAAACCGCCATCAGGACGCATATCTGGACAATTCAATCTGTTATTTTCTGAACAACTGAGCTGCTACCAGGTGATATATTTGTTAGCATTACTCCATATAAATTACTGTCTTTATGAACTACGCAATATAATTGCCCAGCATTATTGTCATCTTTTTTTTTTTTCCCCCTCTATTCTATTGTGTGGAGTTTAAGGACCTTTTATTGCTATATGATATCTTGACCTGCATTTCGATTCCCCTTATCATGCTACAAAACCATCAACCTATCATTAAGCTGTCATTGTGTAAACAAATTATAATTGATTTAAGAATTTTTGCTATCATTTAGGTACTTTGATTTTCAACGAACAGTTTTAGATTATATAATAATACTAAAGTGTATGTGCCTATATATCTTTCTTCGACCTTTGGAGTACCTTTTACATGTTTGAATTTATGGTTTTGAATTACGCTCTGTTAGTTGCAGAAGACAATTTCAAATGCCAACTTTTCTTTTTTCGTTTAACAGTGGAGGTGGCTGCTTTGATTGTGCAAATTATCCTTGTTAAGCTATCACATTTGTGGCAGTATTGTCAGCAATTTTTTAACGTTGTCAAAGTGTATGCTGCTTGCGTTGCATATATGGTTGGAATTGTAGTTTTGTTGCCATGAACCTGTGAGAAAAATTTTGAAGGCTAATGATTGATTAGATAAATGGATGATGAATGAGCTTCAAGGGACAGTTATGATTTCTGCTTGGACATTGAATCAGTGCTTAAATTTGAAGATTTTTGAGCACAATGTTTAATCA
This sequence comes from Adansonia grandidieri, assembly GCA_038382065.1. Classification (NCBI taxonomy): domain Eukaryota; kingdom Viridiplantae; phylum Streptophyta; class Magnoliopsida; order Malvales; family Malvaceae; genus Adansonia; species Adansonia grandidieri. Next base: position 9,747,636 of record JBBYHK010000022.1, on the reverse strand, counting down.
TAATACTTTGAGAACAGGAGGTCATTTGATCTTTTTCTTGGCAGTAAATTGTAGCATTAATTATAGTACTATTCTAAAATATTTTCAAATATTATAATAATTATTAAATATTATTATATTAATATTCATACTATTAAAATAGTAATATTTTATACAAAAACAATTATTTTTAAATTTTTTAAATGTATAATTTTTATTATTTCTTATTAAAATATTAACATAAAAGTATTTTCAATAATAAAATTTTAATAATTTAATACTATATTAAACTAATATTAAATACTTAAAATAAATACTATTTATTATTAAAGCATTAATTATAGTACTATTCTAAATCTTTTAAATATTATAATAATTATTAAATATTATTATATTAATATTCATATTATTAAAATATTAATATTTTTTACAAAAACAATTATTCTTAAATCTTTCTAAAATTATAATTGCTATTATTTCTTATAAAAATATTAATATAAAAATATTTTCAATAACATATTAAAAAATATATTAAAATTTTAAAATATTGATAATATTACAATTAATTATTAAAATGATACGAATTTTACATGAGATAATATTTTTACTAATATAATAATTATTATTTATTATACTAATAATGTATTATTAATTATTAAAATAATAGGAAAATTTAAAAATATAAATATGTATGTTTAATAATATTCAAAATAGAAGTATTAAAAAATATAATTTTAAAAGATCTTTATATTGATATTTTAAAGTTAAAACTTAAATAAGTATCTTTATTAATATAACAATATTTTGCTGGAGTTCAAGTAATAAAGAATTTGAATTTGATTCAAAATTTTTGGCTTAAAATTTAATTTAAATCAATTCATTTTTATTTTTTAAGTTTGAGCAAGATTAAATATAAAAATTGAAATGACCGAATTTGTTCAATTGCATTTGATTATGTTTGCCGTTTATCTAGTAAAAACTAGATTAATTCTCATACTTCGACTTCAAAATCAATTATAAATAAAAATAAACATTAAAAAAAAAACTTAGTTGAACTTTTTAGCTATTGAGCAAGATATCAATATACTCGAACTTGGTTCACTTAATAACTCGAGCTCTACTCAATGACAATCAAATCGAATTTAAATATTTTTTAAATTGAATTCAAATAGTTTATGAACTTATGCATATGTTCTTGGTTAATGGCACAAAAGATCCAAAATTACCTTCCATATCTTTGAAATTTGAATAAGTTATTTAAAACTTGAAAATGAAATTATTTTTAATAATCATTGATGAAGTCGATTTGTTTTTGGAATTACTGAAGTAGAAAATTTAATTTTGCATACCAAACCAAACTCTTGGCTATAAAGATCTTAGTTTGATTTTTTTTTTTTTTTTTGGGAAGAAAAAAAGGCCCTTTGAAAGGTAGTAGTGACACTGACATGTTCGATTTTTCTTCAAAAATTTCCAAATACAAATTTCTTTGCTTCAATGATAGCTTAACCTACTAATCAAACCAAAAGCTGAAGAAGTCATAAAATTGAAAAATTTAAACATGCATGGTTTGAAAAATCATTTTGGATGATTATAGTTTGGCACTAATCCAGGAGGAATCAAGTTCAAAATTCCCTTCACACTTTCAATATATATATATATATATATATATATACATAATAGTTACACCCAAATCTCAATATTTTATGAATACAGAATAATTGGAGTAATAACATAATTAATTCTAAAGGGAAAACAACCGGATAGTATAGGACATATTTATTGAATTCAAGAATCTTTAATTAATGAACCTTGTTGATGTAACAATGTAAAGCGACACGTGAAGGTTGGTCAAAATTACCCATTTTGACTTTTTGTTTTATATATGAAATTAAGATATTAGTTAAGAACCGTTGGCATCGGAGGGATTGGAATTGGGTGGGGATTCCTTCTTTGAGCGAAAAATAACAAAGAGGGGGCGAGGATGTTAGCAGTATGTATTTGATTTTCATTACGCTGCAGCTCCGCTTCGGTATTAGCTAATTAAAAAGACAACTGACAACTTCGGACGAAGGTTTCTTCGTTGAAAATTGTTTGGTGGTTACCAAATGATTCATCTTTCCTTTCTCGATTCTCCCCACCCCACGCTTAAAAATCTTTTATTATAATTATATTTAAAATATTTTATATTTATATAAATTGTAATATATTAATATTTTATATTATATAAATTTTAAAATATATAATTATTTTATATTATATTTTAATTATTTTTTTATATATTATATTCGAAGATAGCTTTTCAATTCCGGCCAGCTACTCTGTGTCTCGGAGTCCTATCCTAGAGCTACAATTGGATATTGACAACTTATTGTCTGCTTAGGAGCTTTTGGATTCAACCCAAGCTTTCCAATATTTGATTTGATAAATCCGCACACACTCAATTAGGGGAGAAAATTAGAAGAATGGAAAATCAAAAAAACATATTGAAAAAATTAATGTAAGAAGTTCGATTGATGTTCAAAATGAGTTTATATCAAACATTTAAAAGTCTGAATTGAAGTTTCATTTTTTATTTTTTATTTTTATATAAGACTTGAGTTTGGTTTTTTTTTTTAATAAAACATGCATGCAATTATTAAACTAAATACTTGAGTACAATCCAAATTAAAGGTTTATATAGTAAGATTATATCAAATGACACCTTTAAATAAATAATTAGTGTTTAATTCTCGTATTATTTTGATTTTATTATGTTCGATAATAAATTAAATATAATTATGATATAAAAAATAACTTGAACATCACATCACAGGAATATTTAAATTTTTTTTCTATTTCCCTTTTCTTTTTTTTCTTTAGAAAAATATAATGATCAAATTTCTATGTCGACGAACTTAAAATTTAAATTAAATCACTATAAGAGACTACGCAAAATATTTTCACTTGAGGACCTTTTGAAGTAACATATAAATATCTAAATTAATAAATTTAATCTAAATAAACATTAACCTTCAATTATTATATGAAATATCACACAAAATTAAAAGTTATTTGAACACTTTCAATTAAATCAGATAACTTAAAAAAATAATTAAAACAAGATACAACGCGAAAAATAATATGAACATAAGATAAATACTCAAACGTGTAAAAACCTAGATATTAAAAAAAACCTCAATATAATATAAATACATAGATGTGTCAAAAACTAATCTACTAAAGAAATTAATACATTAAAATTTATATAAATATTATATAATATATGAAACAAAATTATAACATAAAAATAATATGAAAAATATATAAATTTTTATAAATTTTTAAATTTAAAATAGAAACAAAAAAAAATTAGGAATTGCTTGCCACTGCAAGCAATAAAAAAAAAAAAAAAGTTCCCTTCAACCGTAGGGAATTCACTTTATATAATGTTATAGGATAAATAAAATATTCTTAATCACTCTAGTATAAATAATTGCACTCCAAACGGTAGATATTTCTATAAATATCATTCCTTCGCAAAAAGTATATTGTCTGTAATCCGTCAAGCATACTGCAAAATTCTTGTTAGGCATAGATTTTGTACCAAAATTATGATCTTAACATCTATATTAGTCACGGTAATATTAAGGACAAGTTAATTAGTGAGTCATAAATATGTACACTATATTATTTAAATTTGAAGGTGAATTATAAATATCGAATATGAATATATTTAATTTTTTATATATTTAAAATATTATATTTTATATTTAAATTTAAATATATATTAGATATAAATATCAAATATAATTATAATAAAAAATAAAAATTCCAGTATAATGGTGTGTGTATATATATAATCGAAGGTCACAAACATACTTCATGCGTAATCAGTGTTAATGAATGTTATACAGTTATCTATCAAATATAAAAGAAGAAAATCAGCCAGAGCAAGAAATATTATAATATAAGGATATACAGGAAGAGAAAAAAAAAATGGAGGAAAGGTCAAAGGGAAAGTATAGAAGAACAGACAACAAGGAAAAAATCAAAATCAAAATCGGACGGCTCTAATTTCAAATGAAACAGTAAGAGATGGTACAGATCCCATGCCAATATAAAAAAAAAAAATTGACAAAAAAAACCGTAGTATGCACTCATGCGCTGTCACGTATGAATAAGAACATCGATTAGGAAGTAGGAACTTCCTCCACGAAACGCAACGTCTCGTCTTTTTGCTTCCTTTCCATTCCACTTTGCCTTGCTAGTTTCTTTTGCTATTTCTTTCGGCTAAAATTATACAATTCTTTAAACTTTATAACTTTGATTTTATACTTTTATTATATTTAAATAAATTTTAAATTTTATGTTTATATGGATTAATATTTAATATATTAATAGTAAAATTTTTAATTTCGTAAATAAATTTAAAAAATATCATGTGTGACTTTTATTTTTAATTTAATTTTTTCTTATATTTAAATAGTATATATTATTTTATTAGTATTGTTCGTAGAGTTTAAAATTTTATCAACAATATATAAAATAATTTTTTAATTTTTTATATTTAATTTTATCCAAATAAGTTTTTAATTTTTAATTTGTACTTAAACAAATCTTATACTTAAAAGGATTATTATTCTATATATTGAGTTTAAAATTCTACAAAAAAAGTTAATAAAATGACACATATCATATTTTTTATTTTTTATTTCTTTAAATATATTTTATGAAACATATGTTATCTCACTAACTTTGTTTATAGAGTTTTTATCTCTATAGTAATGTATAGAATAATTATCCATACTTAAATCAATCTTTTATTTGATATAAATATTTATATGATCTAAATAAAAAAATAAAAATTTATTTAAAATATAATTATCTAATGTATCCATAATACAACTTTTTAATTTTATGTAAAAAAAATAAAACATATAATAATTTTTAATTCATTTACATAATTAACCGTATATTAAATAATTATTTATATTTAAATTCAATGTGAGCTTATAAGAGTAAAGTTATATACTTTGAGGGTACTTTTAGTAGTTTAGCGTGTCTTTATATTGGATTTCCTTCTCCTTTCCCTCATTTGTTTCCTCATCCCATGAAAACCGAATCTTCTAGAATTAACAATAAGTTCCTCTAGGCTTTCGCTCCCAATAAATATTACAAACAAAGTCTCTATTGATTTCCGAAGCTTTCATCGAGGGAAATTTTCTTTTTTTTTTTGGCGGTTTCATTGATGGCTCCTCCACCAGTAGAGCAAAACGGAGAGGCGATGATGGCGGCGGCAGAAACGCAGAGGTCTGTTCCCACGCCTTTTTTGACTAAAACTTACCAGTTGGTAGATGATCACGCAATCAACGACGTTATTTCATGGAACGACGATGGATCTACTTTCATTGTTTGGAACCCCACGGTTTTCGCGCGTGATTTTCTTCCTAAACATTTCAAGCATAACAACTTCTCCAGTTTCGTTCGTCAACTCAATACTTATGTAAGCCCAAATGATAATAAAAAAAAGTTTAAATCTCTCAAATTAATCTCTTCCTTCCAAGCTCTAAGCATGTAATCTATTTTTTTATTTGTTAATGTTTTTAGGGATTCAGAAAAGTGGTACCTGATCGATGGGAATTCTCGAACGACTGTTTCCGACGTGGTGAAAAGCGACTTTTATGTGAAATCCAGCGTCGGAAGATCTCGTCGCCAGCTGCGACGACTATTACGGTGGCACCGGGGACAGTGACGGCGGTTCCTGTAGCAAAACCTATTATATCTCCATCGAATTCGGGAGACGAGCAATCTCCTTTCATTTCATCGATCTCATCGCCTTCCAGACAGGGCCAAACGGGAACCGTTACTGTCGAGCTTATGGAAGAAAACGAGAGACTGAGGAAAGAGAACGTTCAACTTAACAAGCAATTAGCTGAGCTGAAGGGTTTGTGCAATAATATACTCACTTTGATGTCGAGTTACGTGAGTTCTCAATCGGAGAGCAGTTTCCAGGCAACGAAACCGTTGGACTTGTTGCCAGTAAAGCGGTCATCGGGCGAAGTAGAAGAAGCGGTTGAGGAAGAGACGAGCCCGAGGTTGTTCGGCGTGGCAATTGGAGGAGGGGTGAAGCGCGCAAGGGAAGAAGGTGGAAGTGTTGTGGCGGAGAACGAGACGCAATTACAGCTGCAACAGCCTGGTGGGAGCGGGAATGAGATGATCAAATCGGAGCCTTCAGATTGCCAGAATGCGGGGCGCAACGTTGATCGTGGGAATCAAGACACGCCGTGGCTTCGCCAGTTGCACCGTGCGAATCAGAGGGTTTGTAACTGATTCCATTCCGGGTTTAGGTAGTAGTTTTGGGTTAGCTTTTGGGTGGATGATGATGATGGATCCGCAGAAATGTTCCCGTGCGAAGGGATCACTTGCTTTGTGAAACCTTTGAGAGGGAAAGACCACCCCCTTTCAAGGAATTTTATCATAATTTATGCTTTTCAAGTCTCATAAATTCAGATTATAGAGTTATCCGGTAGCAGTAGCAGCTATGGCGACTGATCATTCAAACAAGAAGTCGTAGACAGCTCCATGACTGAAGATGAAAAGCAAAGCTGTTGATGATGGGAGCCCCCAGGAATGGGACCATGCTGTTTGTAGATTGTCATGGATTACTACAGAGAGCAAGCATTTTCCTGCATTGGCGTCTACAAATTTCTTTTGAAAAGCCAGGATCTAATGGTTGTATATTCCCTTTTTTCTTTTTCTTTTTTTTTGGGGGGGTGGAGGGGATTGACTGGATTTGATTGAACTATCCAGTGTTTGAAGTTTGAACCAAAGTGAGCAGAGCTTTCCTCTATGTTGTTGTAGCCCAACCCTACTTTTCGGCTGATTTTGGATTTATGTTTCATTAAATCAGTGCTATGGGCCCTAATGTCATTTTGTTGGATTCACTCTATGTATATTAAAGGATCAACTTGGAGCATGAAAAAGACAACTGATTAACGTCTGCAAACAGTAAACTATGCTTTCATACTCAATCATTCGACGGGTGGGGACAATGTTTTCATAGCCTTTATTTATTTATTTATTTTTTTTACAGGAAAATAAGTTTGGAGGTATTTATTTATGATCTCCACTGTATTTATATGGAAACTGCGTATTTTTTGTAGTATCTGATTGTACAAAGGAAATGTTGCAGTGTTTAGAATCAAATTAATTTAAGCGAAAGGGTGCATGGAGTTCAGTTGCATGGCCTGGATTTGCAACCATCACGCAAGGATAAAAAAAACAATAGGGAATCTGTATCTTAACAGCATGGCTTTCGCCATAATGTGAAAATACATCCAGCCTTGTTCTTTATAGAGGGTCGTTTGGGTAGATGTAAGAAACAACATTATTATTATTAACAAAGGAGACAGCAACTTAGAGATAAAAAAGAGTTGCAGTTGTAGATATTCAAACTTCAGATGAGTATCAACAATTGCATGAATCAAATGAACTAAACTTCAAAGTTTAATAAAAGAAACATTATTATAAATCAGTAAAAGAGAATGTGCAAAAATTATAGATCCGTATGAGCCAAAAATTCGTTACATTTCCAAAAATCCAAAATGAAGCTTTTGAAGTTGAACGCCACTATGTATAATCCCACCAAGAGAGATTACAAAAGAAAATTATGAAATTATCAAGATGCAAATTAACTGAAGGCGGTACAAAATAGGAGGTAGTGGGAGAGGAAAGTTACTATTTGAGTTAAACCTGCAACGAGAGTATTCTATGGACACGCAATAAATTTGTGTTGGTAATCACATGATAGTATATTTACGAATGCATCAGTAAAACTAATGATAAATACGAACTTATTACCAATTATCTCTGTTAAACGAAAACATAAGTAATACTAGTACCAATATGAAAGATCTTAACATGTGGAATACTAGCTGGTTGTGGACCAGGTCCTAACTTATTGAAGAACATGTTAAAAATTCTATTGTAATCTCATAAGTGCATTTTAGTTCCTCGACTGTTAAATTAAGTATTTTTATTTTTATACGCCTGAAATTGGAATAAATAAGGAGAATTATTAACGGTATTAAATAAAATCCATTTAAATGATGACAGGGTTTTATAAAATATTACGTGTAAAATGTTATAGCAATATTTTCATCCAAAACCTCAAAAATCATCCAAAAACCTGAATTTTCACAACATATTTTATAAATCTAAGTAACCATTTAAACGGATTTAGTTTAATAAAATTAACAAATTTACTTTGTTTGGTCTAATTTTAAATGTACAAAGATGAAAATACTCGATTCAATAGTAAAGGGAATAAAATACACAATTAGTATAGGGACAACAAAAGGACTTTTACCAAGAACGAGTGCAGGAGCCAATCGGATTTGGCTGCGCTTAAGGAATTTATTTATGTGCCTGTAATCTTCAGTAGAGCTACTAGTTTCTAGTTCTTTGAGGAGCAAAACAGGTGATGCACAATGCAGGAAGGACAGAGAGTTACCACCATTCTGGTATCTCATTTGTACTTAGGGACACAACCAGCACGAGGGAAATGTAAAAACTGACGGAATATATACCATTTTAAGACTCCTCCAAGGTTTGAGCCCTTAGGCTCATAGGCCCTTCCATAATCCCAACACTGTAAAGCTAGGTCTCAATTGGTCTAAACTGGGTTGAAACTAAAGAGTAAACGCAAACAGCTTGGACATATATTGCAACTCACAGTAGCAAAGCGCAGACTAACACTCTTGTAGCCACTAGGTCAAGAACTTGTAGGCCTACTCGACGCTACAATAATGTGCTGAGTAGACGGCTCAAGGCAATGACCCGAGATGGCCTAGTGTCATTCTGAAGATACCTAACAGCTTTAAAGCCCAAATTACAACGTTGCACTAGACTACAGAGTTTTTAACCATGAACAAAATCAGAGTATCGTGGAATTGAACCATAATTGCTTGCTTACATTGCAAGATAGAATGAAGTCCTAGTTGCTAGGATCTTGGTTTAGAGGAAAGGCAGAAGTAAGAAACTATCAAATGTAGATACCGAGAAGAGACAAAGCTAAAATAAAATTAGATTAGCAACTGAAAATCTTACACCTTAGAGATTCTAACTTCTTAGTAATACCTTACAAGATTATTAATAAAGAAACCTGTTAAATTTCCTAGCAGAAAGGTAGTTACTCCTTGTGGATCCCTTTAAGGAGTTTCAACACTTGAAGCATGGTAGGTCGGTTAGCGGGATTCTCAGACAGGCACACTGCAGCAATACTGAGCACCTGAAGCATCATCTGCTTTGAATCCACATTCAGAACCATTGCATCTAAAACATCAACAGCCTGACCCTTTTTGATCTTCTTAGTTACCCATCCAACCAAATTCCCTCCTTCAATCTCTTTAAAGTCAGGGCCTGTCGGCTCTTTTCCAGTCACCAATTCCAGCAGAATTACACCAAAACTAAAAACATCACCCTTTGTAGTAGACCTACAACTCTGCCCATATTCTGGTGGAATATAACCGAAAGTCCCCGCAATATCAGTACTAACATGAGTTTCACAAGCACTAATCAGTCTTGCCAGCCCAAAGTCGGCAACTTTTGGTTCGAAGTCTTCACTGAGTAAGATATTGCTGGCTTTGATATCTCTATGGATGATATGAGGAATGAAACCATGGTGAAGAAAAGCTAGTCCCCGAGCAGCACCGATTGCAATTTTGAAGCGTTTGGACCAATCAAGGACCTCAAGAGCCCCACTGCGATTTCTCAGCCACAGATCCAAACTTCCATTAATCATGTATTCATAAACAAGGAGTTTCTCATCACCCAAAGAACAGTATCCAAGCAATGGAACAAGATTTTGGTGCTTCACCTTACCCAAGGTTTCCATTTCAGCCATGAATTCTCGATGGCCCTGTGTTTTAGCCTGGCTTAGCTTCTTAACTGCAACAGTCTTTCCACTAGGCAACTGCGCTTTGTAAACGGTTCCGAAGCCTCCGTCTCCGATTATGTTGGTCTTGCAAAAGTGATTGGTCCCCTCAAGGATGTCGCCCAGTGTAAGTTTCAGGAGTGGCTGCTCGAACATAGCTATATTGATGCTCAGTGGCTCCTTCGACCTGCTGCTACTCAAGAAGCAGAGATTTTGATCGAGGAAGTCATTTAATTTACTTTCCTCAATTTCTTCTGGATCACTAAGCTGACCGCTCTTCATAATCCATCTCCGTAGAGCAAAGGCTAAAGTGAAAATGATAAAGACACTTACAGCCACAATCCCAGCAAGGCCCCAAGCATTCAACAAAGATCTGTCACAACTTCTGATCTGGCACTCTAAACCCGTAATTCCTCCACACAGATCATTATTCCCAGCAAGAAAGATCCTTGACAGGTTTTGGCAAATACCATTTCTGGGCACAGGTCCTCCCAACAGGTTTTCTGCTAGATTCAAGTAGAACAGACTGAACAACCCGCAAACTTTCTCTGGAATCTGTCCAGATAACCTGTTCCCAGATACATCGAAATACTCTAGTTGCATCAGATTACCAATTTCTGAAGGAATCACACCAGTAAACTTATTTCCGTGGAGATCTAAGTACGTCAAGTAGGACAAATTGCCCAAAGATTGTGGCAAACTTCCATAAAAAAGGTTGTTGCTCAAATTCATGTCTTCAATCTTCCAAGCCAGGGAATTGGAGAATAGATTATCTATCTCACCTGAGAGCCTATTCTGCTGAACATAAAGCCCAACCAGGTTAAGCATCTGGGACAACGACGAAGGAAGCACACCAAGAAGATTATTATTGCTTAAATCCAAGTGAGTAAGCTCTTTCAAGTTCCCAAAACTTGCAGGAACTGCACCAAATAACTTATTGCAAGTCAAATTTAGCTTAACCAAACTACCCACACGACCTAGGCTTCCAGGGATGGTTCCTGTAAGCAGGTTATTCCCCAAATATAAGCCCTGAAGCTTGAGAGAGTTACCAAATTCTACAGGAATGGTACCTGTTAGCAAATTTCCAGACAAATCCAAAGTTGTAAGATTTGTCAAACGAGAAAGCGATCCTGGAATCTTGCCAGTAAACATATTGTTGTTGAGCAGAAGATCCACCAACACAGCACAGTTTCCCAACTCTTCAGGTATTGGACCAGTCAATCTATTGTTCGACAGATCAAATACTCCATGATGCTGGACAAAGCTCAAATCGGGCATATTAACCTGACGGAAATATGAAGACGGTTTCGAAGGGATTGATCCAGATAGATTATTGTGAGAAAGAACCAGGCATTGCAGCTGCTCCAAATCTGCAAGTTCCACCGGAATTGATCCACTGAACTTGTTGTTTCCAAGATCCAACGTTGTTAGTGCATTGCAATATCCAATTTCAACTGGTATATATCCTTCTAAGAAATTCGAATTCAAGTTCAGCACAGAAAGAGCTGTGAGATTGCCAATCTCCTTAGGTATACTGCCCTTCAAACGATTATTATTAAGAACAAGCGTCTCCAATGTAACAGCATTACCAATTTCAATAGGCAGAGAACCTTCTAGCATATTATTTCCAGCAGAAAACTCCATCAAATTTTCTGAACTCCATAAACTCACGGGTATGCTACCCGTGAAATTGTTGGAGTCAAGGTCAATAACCATCAATGGAAGCTCTGAAAGATACTGCGGGATTGAACCATTGATGTGATTATTGAACAAAACCAACTGAGTCAGATTTCTACAATTTACAAACACGTTTTCAATGGTACCCGAAAGGTTATTACCATCAAGATCAATCTCAAAGAGTGATTCCGCATTGCATAACTCTCTAGGTATCCCACCCGACAGCATGTTATTGCTCAAACTAAGATGCTTAAGCCTTGAACAATTCCCAATTTCAGAAGGAATGTTACCTGAAAAGCGGTTGCTTGAAAGTAGCAAAGATTCCACCTGGTTCCATTTCCCAAGCCAAGGCGGCAATGGCCCGGACAGCTGATTCTTTTCAGCAGAAAACGTCAGCATAGGCAAGTTTGAAAGCTCCTCAGGCAAGGAGCCGGATAGCGAATTGAAAGACAGCATCAACATCATCAAATTCTGGCAGTTTCCAAGCTCTGCTGGTACTGAACCGTTGAGCTCAGAGTAAACAAGGTTCAATATACTCAAATTCTGTAACTTTCCTATAGACTTTGGAATGGAACATTTCAATGGATTATAAGAAAGGTCGAGCTTGTTGAGAAATTTTAGATTGGATAGTTCTTCAGGTAAAGGTCCTGTTATCGAACAAGAGGGTGAAAAAAAGTTCTCAAGCAGTGAAAGTTTACCGATTTCAGGTGGTAGCTGCCCAGTAAATTGGTTAATGCCAATGTAAAGAGAGGTCAGGTTTTTAAGGTCACCAATTTCTGGCGGGATATTACCAGAGAATGAATTATTGGAAATATCTAGAGAGGTTAAAGACTGAAGGTTTTCAAAGAGAGTTGAAGGGAGAAAACCTGAAAGGAAATTGTTAGCCAGGTCCAAGAACTCAAGCTTAATCAACTGTCCAAGCTTAGCCGGCACTGTGCCACTGAGTGCATTGGTGGAAAGTTCTAGCGTACGAAGAGCTCTCAGGCTGCCCAGCTCGGGAGGTATCTTTCCTGTGAAAAAATTAGACCCGAGTTTGAGGGTCTCAAGCAGAGTCAACTCCGCCAACTCAGCCAGTATTTGGCCGAAGAAAAAGTTGGAGGATAAGTCCAGAGCACTCAGGTTTGAGAGGTACGAAAGAGACCGAGGGAGAGAACCTTTCAAGGACCGAGATGGAAGAGCAAGCGTGGTGACTCGGCCGAGTTGGCATTTGACACCATCCCATTTGCAGTAATGGATTTTTTGGTTCCATGAAGAAAGGAGATGACCGTTTTCAAGCCCTCTTTTGAAGGAAACAAGAGCTTCCCTATCTGGGTTTCGCTCTTCTCGCTCTCTAATGGCCCCTGATATCAAAAACAACAAATGGAAAAAACAGAGGAACTGAAACAAAAACTTAAACTCCATAGCCCAAGAAAGAAGCAGAGAATTTCCCAAACAAAGAAATAATATTTACAACAGTAAGGTAACCAAAACTAAGACTTCATGATCAAAGTTCACAAGAGAAAGAGAGGGATATCAATAAAACAGAGACAGGATAAAAATGGAAGCTTGATAATCGACATGGGGGCAGAGAGAAAGAGAGAGTGACAAGAAGGATTTGGCTAAAGAAGTCGCTATGGCCAACGCAGCTCACGTAGTTTGAGCTTTTTGTAACGGCAATTCTCATTTCTTTTTTTTTTTTTTTCTTTTAAATCCATGGCTATACGAGTTTTGTTAGAAGTACTGTATCTTTTGTTTGGAATTATTATATGTTTGGACTTTTGGACCGAAAATCTTGATTTGTTTAATTGTATATTAAAGCAAAAAGACCTATAAAGGGCCCCTACTTCAGAGAATCCGGCTTTTGTCTCTTGCAATTTTTTTTCTCTTTTATTATTTTTTATCTTTTACTTTCTGTTTTCTTCCATTCTTTTGCCACTTTTTCTTTGATAAATTTACCACACCATGGATGATTGCGGATTAACGAGTAAAAGATGAAAGATACCCTTTGTTTATTTTGGTGGATTGTTAGGAGAATCAGAGATTAGATACGTTTTTATTTAAAGAAATGTTAATTATTCTCCTGTTCATTGAAGCTTGATAATCTCTAAAGGGAAGGAAAAGAAGAAACCATTAAAGAGGTTTTAAAGAAGAACCAAGGTTGGCTTTAAAAAGTTTTGTAAGGCTTTATTTAGTTTGCAAAGTGGAGAAAGTCCCCAAAACTTGCTTCTTAAGAGCCAATTGTAGTTGTACTCTGCATTTACTTCTGCCATTTTTTATCCTCAAAGATTTGGGAAAATGATTGTAAATCTGAAAGATGGAACCAAAAAAATAGAAGTTAGGTGAACAAGGCAAAAAAATGTACTCCATGATTAAAGGTTTCTAAACGTGAATTATGTGTGTCCTTCACCTTCAGATATTCAGTAGTCAGAAGAAGATAATAAAGAAGAATAACATCAAAAAAGAAAGGGGAAAAAAAAAGGAGAAAGACTATAACTGGACTAAACTGAAGAGGTAAAGATTGAAGTACATGATGCGTCGGGAACAAGAACAAGAAAAAACCAGTGATTTCATTAATTGGCAGATAGAAATCACGTTAAATAAAAACGGTATAAATAAATAAATACAATTTTCAAGTGTTGCAAAAGAACATGAAAATATGAATCGTTCTGGCTTTTGTGTATATATATATATATATATATATATGTATATATTTTGCCATGCAGTTATCACTTATCAGATGAGACCTTGGAGGCAGTGCGTGAGTGAAACTGAGAGTTAAGAGTGGTCGCTTAAGATTATGGAACCCCACATTTGTTTTGGGTCCGCTCAGCACAAGATGCTGATTTGGGTCAGGAGATTATTCCAATTCACAGGATTGCCCCTTTAAAATCTTAAATAATAATAATATATATATTAAATATAATATATTAATAATATTTAAACATTTCATATCATATTTTTTAACCAATATTTCAGATCTAAATAGCAAAATCGTATATATTTTACAGCAATATATTTGTTTTTGGGAATGGGATCTGGAATAGGACAGGCCACAAAAAGGGCTCCCTCATTTGCATAGAAACAGAATAGAAATGACCCTTCAGAAGGGATTTCGTTGTACCTTGTAGGGTAGGGGTAGGAGTTGTTAAGGGAATTGGACCACCTCTTTTGACTTGCTCGTAAGAGAAAGAGATTACGATGAGACTAGTGAGTAGAGAGATAGACTTAACAAAGAGAAACTGAGGGTCAGTTGTCCCTTCGCCGGAAGCAAACCCCAGGCCCATAATATGAAATTTAGATGTACCGTTTCACCTCCTAGGATTAAATTATTGGGTCACATCAGTCTATCGTATTAGTTAAGTTCATTTAGACTAACAGTAAAATTAAAAATTACAATAATAATGAAATTAATTATTATAATAAAAAAATAAAATATTATAATAATAAAATTAAAATTAATAATAAAATATGTATTTCAAGATAAAAATAAAAAATAATCTTTAAGCACATTTAATTAAAATATTTGTATATATACAATAAATACTTAAAAATTATTAAAATTATATTTATATTAAATAATAAAATATAAATAAAATTATATTTATATTGAATAATAAAAAAATTATTAAAATTATATATTAAATAATAAAACTAAATTTTTATTTATTTAAATAATAATTGAAATTATATTTATACTAAAAATATAATTAAAATTATATTTATTTTAAAAATAACTTAATAAAATAAATATACAAATAAATAATTAAAAAAAAGTGGAGGGAGTGGGGCCTAGTTTGTTCACTTGACCCTGAGGCTCCAATCAAAACTAGACCCTCAATGCGGTAGAAACACCCAATGGGGGCCCCGATCGAGAGGGGAAAATCCCCCCACCGCCACCTTTCGCCCATGATTGCAATGAGCCATAAATCGTGAGTAAATAATCGGTGGATTTGATATGTTTATATAAATTCAATTATTAATTTATTTAGTAAAAAATTAAAATATAAATTTAATATTTTTATTTAATGAAATATTTATTTTTTAATTATTTATTATATTTAATATTAAATTTATGTTTTAAATATTTAAAATTTTAATTACATGAAATAATTAAATCAATTAAATTGAAATTTTTATCTGTTTAACTTTCTATTTAATTTTTGATTACTTTGCAAATTGCATTGATTCAGCTTTTGGAATTATTATTTATTTAAAGTTTTCAACCCAAATGAACACTTATATTATCCGGGGTTTTCTACGAATTTTGGTTCGGTTCTGTGCTACTTGTTTTTAAATATGGTGGACCAAAAGACAAAGGGCAATGATACCCCATCAGTTCCTATTCAATAGTTAATTAATCAATTATTGTGCTACGTCAATTAAGCAAACAATTCCCGTCTCATCAGTTCTAAATTAGAAGAAGTTAAAAGCGGTTGTTTCTCTCCTTAATTAATAATAATTAGCATTTCACTTTCAATTCACTTTCAAATCTAGAGTAATGAATTCTGCACCATGTTTCAACTAACTTGAAAGTTGAAACCCACCTTTGAGTTGCTGCTGCTATTATTGGTGACCCAACTAACTTGAAAGTGCTTGTGTTGGAACCAATACTATTTTATATATTACAACCTACTATTTGGGTGATTTTTTTTATAATTATTATATATTAAATGAAAAATAAATTACATTTAAAAAATAGAAAAAAATAGTTTTTAAGTGAATAGTTTTGTTTTTAGTGGGTAGTTATTTCTTAAAAAAAAAAAAAAACTTAAATACCTATAATTTATTTTATTATTATAATTTGAACTTAGTTTTTATGTAATTTCTTTAATTGAATTGATGTCACATGATTCTTTGTATCAAACTCGATCATGAATTTTATAATAGTATAGATATGCTAGCTTACATGACACATGCATATGCATATGATATTTCCTCTTCAATATTAGCAAAAAATAGAAGTCAATAAAAAAAGTAGATAGTGGAAATGAAATAAAAGTAAGTTAAAAAACTGTAATGCCATAGCAGATAAAAGGAAAGTTAAAAATTGTATTTATCAAAACAAAATTTACATGTGAATAATTATTAGATTTAGTAATTTGCATATTCATGTAATGTCTGTATATTTTATCCTGACAAAATTATGTTTAAGGTATTTTATATTTAAATAATTTTTTATATCTTAATAATTCATATTATAACGATTTTGAGAATGCATTCTATCGCTTCGTGTCTTCATTGCTTTATACCTATCATATATGTAATCATTTCTAAAATTATCGAGTCTAATGAACATCCGAAGAATTTTGCAAAAAGCAAATTCACTTAAAAATTTTGAAAAAGCATACGTGCACTGATTTTTATTTCTTGTTATTACTCTAAATTGGAAAAAAACATTTAAAGACATAAATGCCTTGATTTTGTTTTTTGATTATTACTCTAAATTGGAGTTTCCTCGAAGCTGAAAATAAATAGAGTGTTCGATGAATGGTTTATAAATAGTTTGATTTATGTTCGTTTATTAAATTAAACAAAGACTATGAACAATATTTTAAAGTTTATTTATTAAACAAACCAAATATAAACGTAATATATTCAATTCATTAATATTCACGAATAGGTTTATTTATAAATTGTTTAAATTTTGATTAATAAATAATTTAAATATCGTTTAAAACTCTTTATTGTTCAATTATAGTATAATTAATAGTATTATTATTTTTATCATGTTTTATTATTTATAATATTATTGATGAGATTTATGTTTTATTATTTTATATTTAAAACTAATAAATGCATTTGCTTGTTTGTTTAAATTTGTCTAATTTTGTTTGCATAGTGTTCATGAACGTATTTATAATTGTTTATACATATACGACTATATATTCATGAACATGTTCGTTTAGTATTCACGAACAAGCTCATTAAATTTAAACAAACGAAACACAAACATAATTTTCAACAAACAAACACAAATAAAAATTTAAAATTCTTAATGAACATGAAAGAAACACGAATAGACTAAAAAATAAACAAATGAATATGAACAAAAATCTGTTCGTTTAAACTCGATTCATTCACAACCCTAAATTTCTTTGATTGAGTTGATGCTACTAAACTCATAACATTAACTCAGTCATTCCTTTTAATATAGTACTAGATTTAGGCATACCCACATAGTGGGTGAAAAAAATGATTTCCTTTTAAATAAAGATGAATAGATAAAAAAGGTAAAAAAAATGTGGAATTTTTTTTTTAAAATGGGTAGTTATTGAAATAAGTGGGTAGTTTATTAAAATTGAATAGTTTCTAAGAAGTAGGAAGTTTTTTAAGGAGTGGGTAATATTTTAAATTTTAATAATTTTTTGATATAAAAATACATAATCATCCTTAAAACTATCATTTTAATTATAATTATATTTTTTTGACATTATTCCAATTGAGTTGATATCTAATTAACTCATGATACCAACTCAATAATAAACTTTAATATCAGTAAATATAATATATATATATGTCATGAATCACCTTATACTTACTACTTTTTATTTATTTCTTTACTATTATTGAAGTTTCTATTAAAATTAATAATTGTTATTACCTTCGCATGCGAATACTTATTATTAAATTATCAACATATTAAAAACAGT
>JBBYHK010000022.1:9693865-9716028 GCA_038382065.1 Adansonia grandidieri | reverse complement strand
TTTCCGGCGACCAAACCGTTGGACTTGTTGCCATTAAATCGGTTATCGTGCGAAGGAGAAGAGTCGGTGGAGGAAGAATCGAGTCCAAGGTTATTCGGCGTGCCAATCGGAGTAGGTTTGAAGCGCGCCAGGGAAGAAGAAGGAGAAGGTGTAGCGGCGGCGAAGGATTCGACGAGATCACAGCTGCAGCAGCCCGGCGTGAGTGAGACGATCAAATTGGAGCCGTTGGATTGCCAGAACCCGGCGCGCAATGATGGTCGTGGGATTCAAGACACGCCGTGGCTCCGGCAGTTGCACCGACCGAATCAGAGGGTTTGTAACTGATTTTTGGTTCGGTTTTTTAGGTTTAGTTTTAGTTTAGGTTGTCTTTTGTTGGACGATGCCGATGTCGACGGTGGATCGGAACCAGAACGTTCCCGTGCGAATGAAACGCACGTGCTTTCTGAAGCCTTCCAGAACGGACTGGGCCGGACCCACCCCACTTCAAGAACTTTCTTGGGACGTCTTTTTCCCTAAGGTCTAAAATCTTATATTTTACTATTTTATTTATATATTTATACTAAATATCTACACCTATTTATATTAAATATCTATACTTATATATTATATATATAATGAAAATAATTAAATTTAATATCATTTTTAATTCACTAAATTTAGATAATTCAACTCATTAACTCATTAAAATAAAAAAATTTTATATTTTTTTATCAAAAATACTCATTAATTACAAATTTTTAAAAAATAAATTTTTGTTAATATATTTTTATCACTTTACATAATGGTCTGTTATAATTTAATTTTATTTAATTATAAATGAAAAATTGAAAGTCTAACCATTTTCTTGCACGGAATCTAATGTTTGATCATCCATGAGAGCAGGGACTAATGGACTTAATCAAAAACGTGTTTGCGTAGAACTTAAAGTGTTACTTTTATGCTATGTTTGATTGGCTGTAATAACTCGCCAAATCCAGGATTATTTCAAGCTGCTTGTTTATTCATTAGTTGGGTTTACTCTTTTTTCATTCAATAGCCGTTCCATTGAATTGGCCGTTCCACCAATACATCGAATAGCTATTCTTCGCTACCATCCAAAAAATGACTATTCCTTGCCTATACTCTGCACCATCGAATACAATCAATATTTCTATGACCAATTTGTCGATCTGAAACTTTGTTCAATCTAACTAAAGTGTAGCTGGAAAGCTACCGGAAAAATAATGTATTGAAAAAAAAAAATCAAGCAGATCAAAAGGTAAAAAAAAAAAGAAGGGAAAGATTTTCTCTCTCTTGGTTTTCGGGTTGTGTTTGTTAGAAAAGGATTTAGAGCTCCAAATTGGGGGAAAAGTAAGGCGACGCGAGGATGACTAACAAAACATGGAGGAGTTCGGAGTGATGAAGAACAGAAAAAATGGAGTTGGAAGCAATGAGATAACTTTATAAATCTATTATTTTCTTTGTTTTTCTGGAAAAACTGGGTGGAAAATCAGAAAATAGAGGTTTAATGAACCTTTGGGTAATATTTGATAAATTTTTGGATAGTTGACGTTAGCAATCGTCGGCAGCCGCCGTCATTCGTCGACTGGAATTCGTACAGTGCGATGTTTTCTGGATTTGAATCAGTGTTTTGCGTGCCATAGTAATATTCATCGTACTTATTGATACGTATTAATTTTGAGATATAAAGGTATTAATTTTGAGATATAAAGGTATTGACGATAATTTTTTTTGATTAATATTGATTGTATCAATAGGTATTATTTTATTTCGATTATATCAGTTAAAAATAGTTATACTGATCAATATCTAACATAAGATTGTAAAAAAGATTAAACTAATATTAATTTTAAATTTGATAAATATTTATATAATTAATTATAAATTTAATGAATATTAAATATAATTATTTGTAAATTTAATGATTATTAAAAAATTTTAGTTTTATTACTTGACTGATATTAATTTTCTTATATTTTGATAAAGTATTTTTTAAAATATTATATATAATTGATGAATATTTGATATATAAAATTTATTTAATTTAATTTATTTTTACTTAAAAATATTTTATATTATATAAATTAAAAATATTAAAATTCTGATAAACCCAAAATAACCTATCAAAATATATCAATATTAATATATACTAGTATTAAAATGAAAATAATATACTTATTGATACTTACTATTTTGGTTTGAATTTGTTTTCTTGGATGTTAACTCTCATAATTTGTGAGAGAACGAGAGAGGAAGAGAGTCCATAGAGAACTGATGATATATGAGGAATCTTTTAAAAAATATTTATCTAGTCTAACAACAATATTTTAATAAATTTTATATATAACATTGTTAATTTTATTTTAAAATATTATTAGCGCACCTTTTAAAAGTTATTTTAAAATATGATTTATATATTAAAAATAAATATTTTATTTAAATATAATAATATCTTTTAAATGTTAATATATATTATAATTGATTTTTTAATAATATTATTTTAATTTTAAAATTTTAATGATACATTATTTATTTTTTGATAATATATGGTTAAATATAATGTATTCATTTTCTTATAATATATTTATATTTATTTTTAATTTATTATTTTTAATATATTTTTATAATTAAATATAATACTTTAATTTTATAAATAGAATATCATTTATTGAATTTAAGGGTCACATGACCATTTTATATCTATTTTTCACATATTCTTTAATATTATCTTAACCAATCAAATAATATAATACTATTTTTATTTTATTTTATTCAACTAATCAAATACTATAATATTTATTCACTCTCTATTCTATTTTCCTCGATTAATTATTTTATTCTTTCTCTATTTTATTTAGTGAATTAAGTGTAACGTTAGTTGTGTATCAGCAAGAAAATGTCAAAGCCACGTGTGTTTGTAAGATTTCTTTGAGTACCATTAGATTTTTTTTTCTCTAGGTTTAAATCTGAATTGGATTAATATATCAAATGCTCGTATAATTATTTAAAATAATATTAAAAAATTATTTTTATATCAATATTTATAATTAAATTTATAATACATCTTTAAGTGCTATTAACGCCTGCGATTTTTTAGTTGTTAAAAGAGCAACACAAAATTTTATTAAATGATGTTTGAATGTGTTATATATATTGCAAAGTATGTAAAGTTTTAATTCTAATAAACATGATTTAATACTCATAATTTGAGGTGCCAAAAGTGTTAGAATTATATTTATGTTTCTCATATGGGAAATTATTTATATTAATGCAAAATTAAATTAGTTTATTTATTTCTAGAATTTTTATATGATTTATATTTATTTAATTTGACTGTTTAATTTAGTAATATAATTATACTTATTGTAAAATTTATTTGATATATTTATCATATCAATCAAAAATGTTGATCTTTTCTTTTAAAATATATTTAATTGTTAATTTTTTTTAAATTGAATAAATAATTAAATATTTTTAATTTATTAAAAATTCGACGTAAACTATATTCATAAATAAAATATGAAATATGATGATTTCATTAAAGCCAACGTAAATTACATAATAAGTATAAAAGTATGTAAAACTAATGTAAGTTGTTCCTTCGTCTTTTTTATTTAAATTTATTAGTTTTCAATATATATGATAATTGTTTAATTTTGTTGCTGAATATTTTAATTTAACTAATTTTAATTTAACTAAGGTATAATGAGATTTTAAGATATATATATATATATATATATCAATCTATATTATATATAAATTCAACTTAAAAATAATAAAAATATAATAAAAAATTAAAAATCAAAGATATATAAATGTGTGGGTGTGGGTGTGTGTGTTTGTGTCTAGTCACCTTGTCCTCATAAAATAGTGAAATTATAAAGTTAATCTGCAGCAGCAATGGCGACTAAAGTTAAACAAGAAGTCGTCGGTAGCCAGCTCCATGATTGAAGGGGGGGAAAAGCGGTAGATGATTGGGAACCCAAAAAGGCGAGGAAAGCGAGCCATTTATTTAACCACCATCAAAAAGACTGTTTGTAGATTGGCACGATTTGCAGCTTGCACACAAAGGCTTTTTGGCCTCATTTCAAAAGGGTTAGGTAACATACAGCTATATGTTTATCAAACAACAACACATGGGGTTCCAAACTTCCAACAGAGGGCCGGCCGGCGTGCATTTTCCAGCTTTCCTGCCGTCTACCAATTTTCTTTACTAATCCAAAGATGTAATGGTTTAATTAATGTTCTGCCTAGATTGATAGAGAGATAAATATTGACTGCTTGAACGAATCTGCCTTTGAGGTTGCCTGTACGTTGTTCTAAGTCCAACCCTAATCATGCTTCTGTTTTTGAAATCTTTATTTCTTTTAAATATCTTAATTAAATATATATTAAAGTATATGTACATTTATTCAAGAGTTAGTTTCTCATTCAGTTTTTATAAATCGATTTTGAATAAAGTTTTTAAAAATTTGAATTAATCAAGATATAAATGAAAATTTTCAAATCACTTTGGCTAAAAATACATATATATATATGTATATATATATTTGAAAATTTTAAGCCATGACTGAAAACATGTCCATTACTAAGTCTAGACAATAAAAATAATATTTAAATATATAAAATTTTTTAAAAAATTTAATATATTTAAATATATTTTTATATCCGATACTAATTTAAAGTTCAGATAAGAAGGTTGATTTTGGAATTGTATTCAGAAAATCAGTATACGGGCCATAATGTCATGTTTGTGTTCACTGTATATCAAAAGATCAGCTTAGACCAACGAAAAAGAAAACTTCGCTGTCTGCGGAATACTACAAGGAATGCTTTCAAACTCCAACCATTCAATTAAGGTAGGGACATTGCTTCCCATAGCCTTTCACCTTTTTTTATGTGTAACAATAAACTAACATTTTATAGGAATAAATAAATTCGAAAGTATCCGCAAGTCTGCCACTATATTTACATGAAACTGCGTATGGTTGAAGTATTTGATTGTACCAAAAGGAAAATTCGTTGCTCATCGATTTATTTTATTATTTAAAAAATATTAAAATATTATTTTTATATTAATATTAATATATTTTAATAGTTAAATTCAAAAAAATTATTATTAAATATTAATTTAGATTAGATTGAATTAATTTAAATTTGCAAAATATTTGTCTAGAATTCAATTATTGCAGGTTGAACCCTGTCAAACTATCAGCTCGACTTTTGATTAAATCTAATGTAAAAACACGAACAGTTTTACTTGGTCTCTTTGAGTGTTGAGAATGCTTCAGAATTCATTCAGACATTTCTCTATAGGATCCATTAACATGATATAACCAGAGATCATTCCAGTTCTATATTCAAAGCCTGAACATCAAAGTTAATGCTCCAGAATTCACGAATTTCAACTTCTTTCACTGAAGTAGTTCTTACTGACTGCAGTATGAAATATCTTAACTAGTATATATTTAAAATCGAATAAAAAAAATGAATTTAACCGATATAATTTAGATGATTCATACAGTTATTTTTAAAAAATGATATTTAACGTATTTAAAATTTAAAATTAACAATTGCAATCCATTTTATTCTCGTATTATGGCCTCTTTTGTTCAAGAAAGATTGACTAATGTAATCTTGCTAGCTCTTCGAAGACCAGGTCCAATTTCTAGTTATTTGAGGAAGTACGAACATTTCTATTAAGGGAGTGTTCAATTGTCCAACACTACGTAGCTTTAACATGGCAAAACACTAAAAAAAAAAATAAATAAATAAAATCAGATACAATCAAAACATGATCAAGATATGATTACACATATCCAAATATGAGATGAAAGTGTTTCTAAGGTTCAAATTTTTAATTTTAAAAATAATTTTAAAAAATAAAAAAAATATTTCGCGTGTTATATAAAAATTATTTTTATTATCATGTTTTACCACATTTGTTTCGTAATTTTTTAAAAATTTTCATGTCGTTACATCCGTATCATATCAAACTTATATTTCGTATTTGTGTTTCATAGGTCAAGGACATCTAGATTCTAGAGCTCCACTGCGATTTCTCACCCAAAGATCCAAACTTCCATTAATCATGCATTCATAGACAAGGAGCTTCTCCTCACCCAAAGAACAGTATTCAAACAATAGGACAAGATTTTGGTTCTCCAACTTACTCAAAATATTTCCATTTCATTAATGAATTCTCGACGGTCCTATTTTCTAGCCTACTTTTGCTTAAGATAATAGCAGCTTAGATATTTATAATTCTTGTAGTAATCAAATTCGAATACACAAAATTATTTTAAAATTTGAATCTACTCACTATCTGCGTTAAATCGGCATATTATTATCAAATTCGAATTCAAATTAAATTTAATAGGTCAGAGTTCGATTTTTACATAAAAAATAAATTTCAACATTTTACAAAAATAGATTTGAATAACAGATTCGGATATTTGAATCCGTTATCTATGTGTATATGAATTTGAATAACAGATATTTAAAGATTCATGTCTGCATTTATCCCAAAAATACTACGAATAATAATTATAATATTTAAATTTATAAAAAATAAATTAAATAATTATAAATATTTGAATCCGCACTAACTATTGCCGTTTGACTTATTCTTAACTTCTTAACTACAAGTCTTTCCACCAGGCAACTTGTAAACAGTCCGAAGCCTCCACCGCCAAACATGTCTTCGGGCCATCAACAACGTCGCCGAGTGTTAACCTGAGAAGTGGCTCGAAATTGGCGATGCCGATTAGGAATGTTGAGAGCCAAGCAACTTATCCGGTTCGGTTCATATCGGATCAAACCTGGATTTTATTTTTAATAATTTAGGTCTGTTCAATAACGCTCGAAACATGGTTCATGTAATAAAAAATAATTTTTTATTTAATTTTTTTACTGATATTTATCTAATACATGGTGAAATAAAAAAAAATCATAAATAGGATCAATGAAGTTATAAGTGTTTAATTATAGAAATACTAATATGATATTAATTTTTTAATATTTTGATTTTTTTATCTCCTAATTCGGACCTATGACTTGAATCATGCCAGCTTCAAACCTAAATAAAATATTTAAAAAACTTTTAAATTACGACCCAGTCTATTCAGACGCCTCTAATGTTGATGTTTGCGCAAAATATGAGATTGAATTAAGAGTTGGACAAATCTATGAGCCTAGAAATTACGAAACTGAAAGTTAAGGCCCAATTTCTGGGGACCAATAAGTTAAGACCAAGCCAGCTTACTAGAAGGGCTAAGAGTCTGAGCCTCTGGGTAATCGTGCATGGTCCAATGGAATTAGTGTCTATATTGGCCCAAGAATGCTCCTCAAGCAAAAACACTGGAACCATTACTAGATTATATGTATCAATGTATGTATTCAGTAAAAGCTTTTGGAGTATTCGCGAAAGCATCAAGTTGAAGTAAGGATCTTTTAGGTTGTGTCTGCTATGAAATATAATTTGCTTTGGGTTGATGTATGATTTTGTATTTTTTTTTTTTGAGAAAAAGTACCATATAAAGGAATGGATGGTCCTTCACTTACGAACTATAACTAGGATTCATTATCGATGGATATAAGATTGTTAGACCCTTCAACATTGTGATTGAGGAATAGAATAAATTTTCATAAACGGTATCAATATTGATGCAAAGATTTTAAACTGTATCCGATATAAGATATTATCAGTTTTGAGTTGATGCATGATCTGTCCTCACAATTCACTAGGGCTTTCTAGTAACTACACTACCTATTTTCTGGCTATATAAGGTAAAAGGCCTTCATAAAGGCAGAGGTATATCTTCTATCCCTATTCTCTTTACTCTTCTCTTTTAACCTACGAAGTAGCCACTAATTTGAGCGTTGAAGTGCATCTTGGAGGCCAGCTTCTGATGCCCTTTGGTCATTCATTCCTCCTTCGCAGGTATCTCGACCACCAGACTAGACACAACTCCTCAAAAAGAAGTCAAACATAGCATATGGCAGCTTTTGGATCTTCTAAATCAGCTCTGGAAGTTTAAAACTAGTACTAATTTGCCATACCCTTTGTGTTTAGGAACCTGCTTTTGCACATAACAGTATGGTGAACCTTAACTGATATCAGGGTGGCCAAGTTTCAGATAATGTTCCGCAACTGCTTCGAATCATAAAGGTGTCAAAAACCTATAACATTGATTAACAAATAAATCAGTCACGTAAAAAAAAAAAAGGAAACGAGAATGAGACAGCAAACTTTGATTAAAAATTTGATGCTTTTATTGCATCTTAAAAAGGAGACAAAGAAATATCTTTCAGGGATTTGTTCTTGAAAACCATGCATTGCTTGACAATGAGTAGAGTCCCTAGACGATAGTCGTACCAGGAAAAAAATAGCTTTGCCTGGATTTCTATTTGATCAGTTTCTAGCTTAGACTTTCACTTCCAACATGGGATGAGCAAAAGGTCAGTTAATCAAACATATTACTGACATTGTTCGTCCCATTGAATTAAGTTTATTCGATTTTGATTGTAATCAACTTAATGTGTTTAATTGATGGTTTAAGGTGTTAAATTTTTAAATCGAATTGATAAAAAATTAACATTTAATTAAAAATTAAAAAAAATTATTTATGCCAAACCAAATTCATAATCTACTATAAAGAGCCTATACATATAATCTAAATTCATCACAATAACGTATAAACCAAAGAAAATGACTGAATCGAATAAGTTGCATTTTATTTTAAGAACTTTTGTCGGTCGATTTGTTCAAATTCAAATTAATTCAGTTTAGTGGACTTTGAAATTTCTAAAACCAAACCGACTTCCAAAGGCTGCCATGCCGGTTTAACCGTAGAAAGTGCAGTTCCAGGCAGCTTCCAGCAGGTACGTCGAGGATAACGTGGCTTATTTAAACTAAAACATCAAGCTTCTACAGGTGTGGGCGAAGAGACCCACGTGTTAAAAGCATATTTTTGCCTCGATTCATGCTGATCGTCGTAGGGAGCAAGTAAAGTCATGACTCAGTCAGAGAATCTGGGAAGTCTGGAATTCTCTGTTAGACCCAAAAAACCATCGTTTTTTGAAAATATCCAATTACGTGTCGAATTTAGGCTTATTCTCGCTATAGAACATCAGATAATGGCAGTTCCCTGCTTCAAATTCCTTTGGTCTACGTGTCCATGTTCATGTTCATCGAAACTGAGTTTGCCTTTTTTTTTTTGGGCTCTTGGTTTGCTAATTTCAAATGCGTTTAGGGTTCATGAGTTCACGTTCACATCCTTTAAGAGTCGAGAGTGAGACTATAGTTATCAGTACAGTATTAGTAGCGGCAATATCAATTTTAAAATAAAATAAAATAATATTAACGTTTTATTATTTTGATTTGAATTTATATCGATCAATATAAATTAATATCGATGCACATTGACTCTTACTATTAATATAATATTTTGATTTTTTACATATTTCTAAAGAATTTCATTTATTTGATTTTTTTAAAATTAATTTTTAATTTTGCTCTTAATTATTTTTATTTTTTAATAATTACATCTAAAAATAAATTATATTCATTAAATTAAGTTATTGAACATAACTAATAATAATTTATTATATTTTAAATATATTTATACTTTTTTATTTGATATTTAAAAATTTTAAATATCAAATATTTATAATTTTAAAATTTATATTTGTATATAAATATATATACATATTAAATATTTATAACAGAGGTATATATATACGTTTATATGATACATATCTTATTAAGAAACTTAATAATAAACTATAAATATATATATAAAAAAATAATTAAAAAATATGATAAACTTAAATGATATATTAATACTAATACGTATCAATATCAGAATAAAATCGATACTCTTACTGATGTGATAAGACTACCTTGAATGAGACCCACACTTTCCATATGTCCAAGGAAAATTAACTACTTGTTTGAGCAAAGCAAAAAACTCCTAAAAATTTAAAACTTAATTAATTAATGCTTTTATCTGTGACGTTCAGACAAGTCTGGAACCAAATATTAGTATCTGAAACCGTAGCGAGACCAACGACTTGAATGCTGTTGGCTGCCATGATTTTCCCCAGGTATAGCTGGGTATCTTACTTTTCCTTGTCTTTGTCAACGAATGAATGAATATATTAAATTAAAACACCCTTTTCTCTTATTCTCAGAATATTATTCATTAATTGATAAAAAAACAATGAAGATAAAAATCTTTATATTAGATGGAATTTTCAAAAGTTGGTATTGCTATGTACAGCTGTGGGGCTGTTATTGATAAGTGTGTTGCAATGTATTACTGCGAAAAGAGGAAAATTATTATGTTCTGCTTTGCTAGCAATTAATAAAAAAAAATGTTATCAACCTACTTTAATTTAAAATATTATTAGTATATTATTAAAAAAATGTTAATCAAAATGGTACCAAATAAGATGGTATTTAAAATAATGTAATTAATATATATATTTTTAAAATTTCATAAAAATAATAATATTTTAATTATTTTTATTTAACAAGTATCCATTGAACAGATCATATTAAAGATTTAACAAATGATTCAACCATTTAATTAGTCTTAATTCCTATGGTTTCTACTTTCACAATAACATACATCCCTTCTCAATTTCGATCTGAGCTCGTCATGGACCAAAAGCCTATATTATTGATTCAAAAATATTAAAAATATTTTTATATTAATATTTTATAATTAAATTTAAATTTAAATGTTCTTATTAACAAAAAAAAATCGATTCAAGCCAGTCCAAATTGAAAGAAAAAAATTTAAACCCGATTCATTTTGAACCGAGTTCTATTTCTAAGTACTTGAAACTTTTACGTGCAAAGCCACACGACCAAGGTAGTCTGTACCATATCGGTGGGCGTACCGTTTTGTTCTAGTACAGATATATACCGGTACCAGTGTGTTTCGATGTATCGTTTTGGGTTTATCAGAGTTAGAATATTTTTAATATATATATATATAATATTTTCAAATATGAAATAGATGAGATTAAATAAATTTTATATATTAAAGATTCATCAATTATATATAATGTTCTATAAAAAAAACTTCATCAAATATAAAAAAATCAATATCAGTTAAGTAGTAAAGTTAAAATTTTTTAATAATCATTAAATTTATAAGTAATTATATATAAGATTCATCAAATTTATGAGTATTATATATAATATTTATCAGATTTAAGATCAATGTTGATTTAACTTTTTTTTACAAGCTTATATTATGTACCGACTGGTACAGCTATTTTCGGTCGGTACCATCGAAACAGGCCGGTACCTAACGGTAAGGCCGATACAGATCGAAACCAAGATTGAAACGAAATCAACTATCGCCGATACCGTTACATGTCTAAACTGGTACATATCGACTGGTACGGCCGGTACTGGTACGGTATCGACAACACTGCACACGAAGATCTCTTCTATGAATTAGGACCCAAAAGAAAAGATCATTTTCTCTTGAGCGTCCTAATTAATTATATTAAGCTTTACTTGATACACAATGAAAATAGATAAAGATAAAGATCAAAAAGCTTCTTAATTCAATGATTAAGATTTATAACGACTTTCTTGCTTTCTAATTTAAACAATTAGGTTAGCAAAAATTTCATCTTTCTTTTCAAATTAACAAAGAGTTCCGAAGAATTCCGTGAATATATATTACTTTATATGTATATATAAACAAAAGGAAAAAAAGGAATTTAAGGTGAGCTTAGTTAAGTTTTTGCGGGTGATAGACTCATAATTAAATGGTTTAGAATCAAACTTTTATTCTTTATTTAATTTTATGGAAAGATCAATGTTTCTAATATTGATTTTCGTAATATGATAAATTCATCACATATATAATGCAGATATATTAATATTGATTAAGATATATAATATAAAAATTTATATTTAATATATTAATGAGTGCTATATACCCCAATAAATCACAAAATTACAATTCATTAATGAATAAAATTAAAAATTATCATGCCCTTAAAAATAAATATTAATAAATTTATTTAGGTTTACATAAATCTTAATTAAAATTATTAAAATTGTGATTTATTTACTATATCTAGCAGCACTTAGATATATATAGTATATGAACTATATATATACACATTATGTTATCTATTGCTTTAATTTTGAAATAATTCAATCACAAAGTGTTAATGGGAAACATATTGTATTTAGGATCGAAACTTTGTGAAGAAGTTGATCACAGAATATGATCTTCGTCCTTAGTCCGTTACTAAATTTTATCACGAGGAATGACTTGTATTTAATTATCGGTGTTATCACAAATCTATCACTATTAAGTTCTATCAATGATAGAAGAACTGTGAAAAAGAAATCCATTGTGGTTGTAACATTTTTTTGTATTTTGATTCCATTTTTTAATTTAAAATGACAAGACATTCTTAAATAGAGATATTCGTAAACTGGGTTAAGATTCGAATTTTTAAAAATTTTTTGCCCAAACTCAAATTGAAAACTTGAACTATTGTGCGAAAAATAATAAAAATATTTTTTTATTAAATAATAATTTGAGCTAGACCAACTCAAATTACTATAAACCATGAAGAAATCTAGATGCTATTTTAAGTGGCAATTACTTAAGACAATTATTCAAAAAAGTTTATGAATTAAATATTAGCAGTTTTATAGTTTTGTGATAAAAGTCAAACTTTCATGAAAGTGTATATAAGTTAGTAACTTATTTGGACGTGATGCAAATCAGTTAAACTCGTAGCTTAGGCGACTTCAAAACGTTAAACAAAGCTTCAGAGCTTTGATTTCTTGAGAAAAGTATTTGTTTATAGGTCGAATTATTTGTTTGATTCATTTGAGCTGAACTTTGAACATATTTTTTGATAATTTGAGATGGCTTAAATTATTATTTAATAATTAAAAAATTAATTTTATTTAAATTTAATTATAAAAATATTTAAATCTTAATAAAAAAATAAATTTTAAAAATTATTACTTTTTAAATAGTTTATAATTTAAGCTTTCGGTTAGATCTAACCCCATTCGAGCTCAGTCCAACTTACGAGTACCTTTAGTATAGTAATCATATGCTTTAATTAGATGAAAAGACCTGGGTTAACATAGTTATGGAGGAAAAAAGAGTCAACATATATAATTTTTATTTAAATTATATCATATCTTTGAAAAAGTTAGTTATTATTTAGTAATTACATATAATATGTAATAAATAATTGATTTTACTGATTTGAATGAAAATGCTGACATAAGTTAATTATTTCTTACGTTTTTTCCTATTAAGTACTAAGGCAAACAAAAATGTGCTTCCCACTATATACATATACATATATATATATATATATACACACACACACCATTTTGCCAAATAAGATGATACCCTTTGCCTTCCTTCATTGAATTAAGTACATTTTTTTTATCTTGTCGATAAGAGTTTTACTTTTTTGTATGAATTCTACTTTCTGATAAGGGAAAGCATGCGCATGGAGTGAAGCATCATATAAAAGCTAAAATCCCATTTGTCCGAAGATATTATATTAAAGTGGAAAAAAAATAAAGTTGTATTCCTCTTTTTTAATAAACCCAATAATAATTAAACTAAGCCAAATACGTGTTAGATTCCACATAGTGGTGCTTTTTGGTTGTGTTATAAGCATTTTAAGCTTTTGTGAATGTAAATCTCAAACAAGCAAATCCCATTCTTTCTTGTATCTATAAAAGCTCTCGTATTCTTCCAAACCCATCGCATCAAAACAGCTGAAGAACATACATAACTTTCTCTCTCTTTCTCTCTCTCTCTCTCTCTCTCTCGATCGATCGATCGATTTTAACCGTTGCATTAATATAATCGTGTTGATGATGTCAAGGGTCCCCGAGCCGCTCACTATTGGGAGAGTTATAGGAGAAGTGGTGGACGATTTCTCCCCAAGTCTCAAAATGACGGTAACTTACAACTCCAAACAAGTTGCCAATGGCCACGAGCTTATGCCTGCACTCATTGCTGCTAGACCATGGGTTGAGATCGGCGGCGACGACATGAGAGCTGCTTACACATTAGTAAGTTCCACCCAAAAACTTGCATTTAATATGATTTTCCGAACATGCGTATGGAAACATTACTTTCTTAAAACCCTATAAATACATAAAAAATTTAGAAATAAATTGAACACACTCACCTGTAAGACATACGTCGGAGTCCAAGTAACTTGGTTCACATTATTAATTCTCCCCATTTCTAACTCTTGCATTTCTACGTCCGAAAGATAATGACAGATCCTGATGCTCCAAGCCCTAGCAATCCATGCCTGCGAGAACATTTGCACTGGTTCGTATCAGTTATCAACTCTATATTCTTCAATCTTTACATTTTCTTCATAATTTCTGAATCGTAAGCCATTAACGTATCTACCATGCAGGATGGTTACCGACATTCCTGGCACTACCGATGCTTCATTTGGTGAGTTTCCAAAACCCTGTTTTTAAAATTTATCACCTGTTTTCAACTCATTTTAGCCTTTAGAAAAAAAAAAAAAAAAAAAACATAGAATTTTCCCACTCAATCGATTTTAAACGCCAAAAACAGGGAGGGAAGTTGTTAGCTACGAGACACCAAAGCCGGCAGTTGGCATCCATAGATACGTATTCTTACTGTTCAAACAGAGAGGAAGGCAAACAGTGAGGCCACCATCTTCGAGGGATTGCTTCAATACCCGGAGGTTCTCAGCCGACAACGGCTTGGGACTCCCGGTAGCGGCACTGTACTTCAATGCCCAGAGAGAAACTGCTGCAAGAAGAAGATAACTATTGCGGCCTCCTTAGTTCCATATACAACAGAATAATAAACAGTTCCACCACTAATGATAATCCACATCAAAAGAAAGAAAAAAAAAAATTGCCAATGTCTCAAAGATTCAAAAGACTCCGACATTATCTATATTCTTGTACACTGTCAGACTGCAAGATTAGGTGACTGTTTTTATGCAAGAACTAGGTTTCGTGTGTGTCCGTCAACATCATAGTTCTAACTTGCGGTTGCAAGATCTTGTCACAATCGTGAATTTCACAGGCATTTTGTAAGCGTCGTGGTTGTCGCAAATATAAATTTGATAGTGCCATTGACCTTATATAACGAATAAAGTACGATACGTTTTCGTTGCATGACGACAGGATTTTAAAACCATTATCTACATTGCAAAGCTATGGATATGTCTGTAGCAAGATTATCATGAGTTCCCAATCCACTCTATCATGGAAAAAAAATATTAAACCAGAAATTAAGGTATCACGGTTTCTGTAATGATATATTGCTATGTTAAAATAATTTGACATTAATCAAACATGTTACTACTATATAACCTAAAAGCAGGTTTTTCTATTTTCAACTCTTTATTAGTGTTTTTCAATGTTGAATTTACTTAAGTGATTTGGCAAAAGAAAAAAAATATGAATTTACTTATTTGATTACATCATTAACGGTTGATAATTGAAAAGAAATGAATTGTTGATGATCCTTAAATAACTTTGGGGTTTGGACTAGAATGGAACCGAGTCAACTCAAAATTAAAAGGTAAAAGTAAGAATTTAATATGGATTTAAAATTTGATTTGAATTTGATCCAATTTTATTTTTTAAATTTGAGCTCAGTTCGTGGGGAAAGAAAACACACTAGTCAAACTCACTCAATTAATCTTCTTTAGCTAATAAAAAGAGATTTGATTTTCATACTCAATTTCAAACGTTAATTGCTTGTATTCAAACTCAAGTTCAAATTAAAATTTTTTATTATTAATTGAATATATATGTATTAAAAATCTATCATATCTTTATTCACACTATTCCTTTTTCATATAAAATCATGGTTTAATAATAAAAAAATTGTACATATTGAAGTTTGAATCAATATTCAAGTATGAAAAATTATCACTCAAATAAATACTGTGTATTTGCTTTAGTCAGTAACTGAATTTGAATTACTAATTTAATTTTCATAACACTTAATGTGTTAAGCTACAGTAAAATACTAATTAGATTTCAATGGAAACAAAACTAAAAGCTTTCTTGAACTTGTAATAATTACATAATACTACCAAAAAAAAAGAGAGCTTTAAGGTACCGAATACTGAAACTATTTGAAACCAGTCAAGCATTTATTTCTGAATTGTATTGATGCTCTCTACTGCAGCTCCTCCGACGCCAAAACATGCTTGAACAGGCTGTTCTCACCAGTCTTGATCCTTCAATTTTATCCTGGTCTATTGATGTAATACCTTGGGAACGTTTTGGAGACTCATCTTGTTGTGTTTCGGACTCTTGAGGTTCAAAAGAGGGGCAAGGACTGTCATTGCAGGCGCACAAAGGGATGGCAACAGAAGGAAATGGACAAAGGGTAACTGGACAGAAAATATCCGAAGAAACTGATGAGTTGTCGCAATTCTTTTGTTTCTCTGAAGCAGCTAGTGATGATGGGCAATCTGCATCACAAGGATGAAGCATGCATGGGGTACAGAAGCCGAGCGATAGATGTAGCTTAATTTCTTTTGACGGGGAACTGGGTAACTTCACAAAGGAGAGAATGCCGTGTCGACAGAGAGGGCACGGAATAGACCCAGGGGGAGCCACCACATTGGGAGGAACATGGCTGTTTGAGCAAAGACAGAGTGCACACCTTATGCGTAGCTCGTGCCCACATCCTAAAACGAAAAATGAATTGATACCTAACAGTAACTTGAGAGCCCTTAATAATTTAATGTTTAGTGAAGGACTAAATACCGATGTCTGATACATACGCAAAATTATAAAACAGCATGTTGAAGACATACCTTCAGCAGCAACACTACGCTTTCTTTCAAGGCAGACAGCACAAATGTCAGCATCATCCGTTGAGGCTGCTGAGGATTGCAGCCCACATTCTCTGCAAATAATAGTCAAGATGAAGGCCATGCACCGTAAAAACTTTTAGCACGTTGACAAACCTAAAGCATCGAATGGTTGTAAGTACTTAAACTGAAAAAACAAGTGAAAAGTTTTTAGCACCAAGGGTAAGATTTGCTGCTGGATTAAGACTGATTACGTTTTGGACGTAACTGCCTCTAGTACTGCAAGAGTAACTCACATCATTTTCAACTAAATAAACTGAAAATAGATTTTGAGTCAATTTCCAACTTTTTCATGGTCCATAGGAAATTCATTACTGTCAATAGCAGAATAGCAAAATAGAAAGTAAAACTTGATTGCAAAATTTTGAAAAATGGGAAAAAAAAAAAAACCTTGCATACCAACAGCTGTTGAAAGTAGTATAGGCTCTTTCAACTGAATTTAAGCCATGATGAGCCCTTTACAGTATCATCCATGATCGATCCAATTCTCCAAGATGAAATTTTTATAACTTCTCTCCTTGTTAAAGAAAAATAAAAGAAGAAGAAGAAGAAAAAGAGGAGCGAACAATCCTAACAATTGAAATGAAGCTCTAAACAGTCATATTTTCAGGGTCTAGGAATTATCTAGAACATAGCTTTGCATCTTAAAATGAAGCCTACCTATCATATGATTTAGAACGTCACATACGAGAGACGTGCAACATGGAAGAAAGCTGTGCCCCGGAAGTCAATGATTATTCTTAACCCATCTTAATATGATAACCAGTCTTAGACCACCTAAGTTTCAAATGTAGAAAATATTAAGTCTTGCAAAGAGAATCATTGTACCAGAAAAAAAAAATTGAATTGCTCCAGCCACACTTACTGCAAATTGATTTGAAATGAAACTAATTAAATTTCTATCACTTTTTTTTCTCTAATATCTCTCCAGCATTTAGAAGTACGTCATATACCAAAAGATTAAGGCATGTCGAACCAACATTATATCTGATATCTACACCCTTCCGTTTGAACAACTTCAAATCATCAAGGATGTCCTTCATTTTTTAACGCAAGATTGTGCAGTACAACAGTTCAGTAGTGATTTAAAACTAGCAATCCCAGCCTATATAGTTTGTAGACCATAGTAGTTATAAGATTACCTTGCTATGTTAAGTACACTTAGAAAGGGCAAGGACAAATATTTGGAACAAGGAGATCTAGGTATGATCGTGTCAAAATTAGGTGCCAACAAGGGGTCAAGCCAATGACGACCCCACATCCCGGTAACATCTAGCGGCAGCCACCTGAGAAATACATATAACTCTGTTAGCCATGGTACTTGCAGAACCGAAATAGCAACCACTGTGAAAGACCCAACAAACAAGAACAAAATGAGGTCAATAGGCAGTTTACCCATTGCAAGTCAACATCAAACGACTGGCTCCTCTTGCAAGAAGGATCTGTGGATAACAAAAAAATAAATAAAAAAAAAAAAAACATAATATCCAATTCAAGAGAAATTACAGATGGGTCCAAAACGTCATTTATAAGTCTTGCCTGGCAGCACTTCCAGTTTCCCCCACAAGCAGCATAATGCAAAGGAATGCTTCAAGCTCCTGCCACCCCCCCCCCCCAAACCACAAAATAAATAAATAAAAGGAAAACCATATCTATCAAATCCATTGATGTTCCATAATGTAATGTGACAGCAGAGACATTGGCATGAAGGTTTAATAAAAGCTGTACGCAATCAAAATACCCATTTAATGGAGCTCTATGAAAAGCGGTAATCCAACCATCAGCCGCTTGATTTAAAAAATTTGACAGTGCACTGGATAGTAATAAGTTACGTAATTAGCACAACGTGCCTAGAACTGCTGTCATTGAAGGTTGAGTAATTTCATAGCAATCGAGATCACTCAGAAAAATATGTCTATTATGAGCATCAAGTAGTTGCCATAAAATAACTTTTTCTAATTATTCTTTTTCACAATATTACAGAGAAGAATATGTTCAAATCACAGCCAGCAGAAGCACATGGTGATTCAGTAGCCTAGTAAAACACACACCTTTGATCATTTTTATTCCTTACACCGGAACCATCCCCTCTTTTGCCACCCATTTGGATGTTTATAGCTTCAAGAGGACCACTAGGAACAAAATCAGCTACAGCTAGCCTTATGCATCCTACGTGTCCGTTTACAGCAGCAAAATGTAGGGCAGTTCTCCCACTTAGCTAACCCACTCTCATAACCTATAAGGAAGTAAAATAACAAATCATCAACTAACAAACAATCGAAATTAGGAAAAGGAAATATCATTAAAAACCAAATGATGCTCTCATGAACAAGTAGCATTCAATCCAGCTATAACTAAGAACAATTGAGTAATCATATTTGCGAGTAATCATAAAAATTCAAAAAAGAAAAAAAAAAAAAAAAGAAACTCGCATTGCATCTGAAAAGCAGAAGAGTCTGTACAACTTCCCAGTGTCCATATCTACATGCTTGCATCAATGCCATCTTTCAAATTGAAACATAAAAATAAAAAGATAAAAAAAATAAAAACCTTAGAAGTTATAGGGCGGATTGGTTCCACTTGTTACTTAGCGGAGAGCAGAATTTCAAGTCCAGATTCTTTGAAGCCGGCTTTGGGTTTACAGAGAATCAGATTTGAAATCTAACATTACATCTGATTCACAATAATAAAATAAAACTGTAATAAAATAACTATTCTGTGACAATAAAATAGAGCATAAATAAAATAAAATAACTGTACATGATAGTTTGATTTGATGAAAAAAATAGAATCATTCGAATCCCTTAAAAGTAATTTTTTATTTCAATACGGAATTCAAGACTAGAACTAAACCCACAACTAAAAATCTGCATTCATTCTGAACTCAAAAAAAGTGATAAAATCAGTTACCTGGCCACAGTAATTACTGGAATTAACATCAGCTCCATTCTCAAGCAACAAAGCAACGATCTAAGAAAAGCCCACCAAATTTATAAAACATGAAGCCAAAATATAATTCAAAAGGCAAACACTAAACATGACAACAGGCAGAGGGAAAATAAAGGTCTAAATTGAAAAAAAAAAAAAAAAAGAGAAAAAAGAAACCTCATTGTGGGCTTTAGCAGCAGCGAAATGAAGAGGAGAATTAAAGGCTTCGAAAGTGGAATATTTAGCAAGAGAAGGATTGCAATCCAAAAGCATCTTGGCTTCCACCTAGTCACCATCTCTTGCCGCCGACACTAATCTCTCCCCTGAAGCCGAGCACCCAAACGAATTTCCCATTTTCGATTTCTCTTTCTCTCTCTATTTCTGTTTACAAAGTAAATACAAACTTTGGATCAAACCCCAATAGTTTCGAGCACATTAAATCGAACATTTGCTATGTAAGAAAATAGGAAAAGAAAAAATATATATATCAACAATTATTTGGTTCAATTTTCACAAATTTTTCTCGCATTTTTTATTCAAAAGTTGAAAAACTAGTTTTTCAGATTTGGGTGAATTGAATAAATGAACTATGTATTATACATTTTTCTAACGGAGTATTTGAAAAAAAATTTTAATTGATGTTTGTATATCATCTGATGGTTGAGTAGCCTAAAAACCACATTAGTGGGCCAAAATCAACGTCATTTTCCTCTTCTTCAAAGCCCCACATTCAGGTCCTTCCCTTGCTTTTGCATCTGAGATTTGAAAGGAAAGTAAAAGTTAAAAAAAAAAAAGACCTTGGAGAATCTCATAAAATAATTAAATTGGGTTTGTAGGGTGGAATAATTAGTTTATAGAATGTTATTAAATGGGATTTGTATTATAGGTTATTTTTTATTTTAAATTTAATTAAATTAAATTTTGATTATTCATTGGAATTGATGGAGTTATAATTTTTTTATAAGTTTAGCTTTTCAAAAAAAATAGAAGAGTATTGTAAAGGGACAAAAATGGGAGAAAGGTATAATAGAAATCGAAGGGATAAAAGGTATGATAGTTACTTATCTCGAAAATGTAATAGTAATTTTATGACAAACAAAATATAATTTCAAGAGATATAAATACCAGTACGAGAAATTTTTTTTATCACTCAACCAAAGTATTAAGGATGAAAATGAACTTTTTTCAATTAATAAGCCAACATCATAAAAAAAAAAAAAAGATATGGTTAGGACCCTATCAGCACTCGTCAAAAACCTACATGATATATTAATTTGGACTTTTTGCATTAATCACGAGTTTAAAATCCAAAATTTAAGTCAGTTTATTCATATAATCATTTGGTTTCTAACAGATTTGAAATTTAATTTTTAATATTTATAACCATTTTTTTATCCTATTATCTCCTTATATTTGTTAGGATTTAGCTCAAAAATTATGTATGTTTCAAGTTTAAAATTTAATTTGAACAAACTACCATATAAAAACATTAAGCTACATAATATCACTTGCATAACAACAAACTAATCAATAAGTTTATTTCTTTATGATATTTGCTGTCAGTCTAATGGTACAATATTCACACTGAAAGACCCTCCTATTTTGCTCTGAAAAAACGTGTGAGTCCTTTTTGTACGCTCCCAAATATTTTCTCGAACAATCAAAATCAAATGCTTAAAAACTTTCTTTATTAGTTAATGTAGAAAAAAAAAAGAAAGAAGGAATAATTTAAAATTATTGTGAAATTATAAATTGAAAAATAATTAATTTTTCCCTTTTTCTTTTCACGTTTGTTTTTTAGAAAAAAATTTATTTTATTTTTTGATTTTCTAAACATTTGTTTTCTTGTCTTTGTGATTTTATCTTTAAACCAGGCTCCAAAAGTGATTCAATATTCAGTACAGGAGTGGCCGTTATTTGATTTTAATCGAATCAATCGATTAAAGTAAAATTTGATTCAATTAGTTGATTAACTAAAAATACTCGATTGGATTATTAAAATTGACTGAACTATATATATAATATGATATTTTTAGCCCTTATTTAATGTTTTAAGTTTTACCTTGTTGAAGTTTCTTACTTATTGTAGATATACATTTTACGGATATTTAATATTTGAATATTTCTTGGACCATTATACTTATTTGAATATAAAAAATAAGAAAAATTAAGAGGAAATTTGGTAAAAGCAACACTACAATAATTAAGAGGAAATTTGATTCGATATCCTAACACTACAATCGTTTAATGTTTCATGGACGACCATTTTCGTGCACACTCCGATGTTGGAATTTGGAAAAAGCAAATCATGAAACAAGAAG
>JBBYHK010000022.1:9662126-9676967 GCA_038382065.1 Adansonia grandidieri | reverse complement strand
AAACAAAGCATGTGATCAAGAGAGAGATAAGGCGTAAATGAATCACATTATTCATGAATTATTCATGTTTGATGTATTAAATGTTAGTCCAAACTTATTTATTTAATTAAAGCTCAAACTTAAATTTAGATTCGGTTGTTATATGAATGAACTTCGAGTTTTATAAACTTGATATTAAAAGCTCAAAGTTTTATAACTTTTAACATTGAAATCCATGAATAACTCATATACAAGTCTATCATCTTTCATATATTTATATTTATTTATTAATTGAAGTGCAGACAATAATATTTAATTTATTGTTATCACTTAGTAAATTATAATTTTATTTAAAGAATTGTAATTTGATTTATTATTAACTACTACTAACCTAATTCTAATTTTCAAACAACCTTTTAATCCAATCTTCTAGCATAAAGACATCTAAATACTACATTAATAACTTAAAAAATACTTCAAGAAGAAAGTTGATTAAAAAAATAAAATTATAAATAGGCTAAACAAGTGCAGTCTAAACTTTAAATTTAACTCATTTAAATAAATAAATCAAGTTTGAATATCTTCTTTTTATTTTATTTTATTTTATTTTTTGTCCAGTGAAGCTTAAGCTTCAAGTACTCGGTTTAGCTCGAATTGTTTAAGCCCCTAAGATATAAGAGACTAAAAACCACATAAAACATAGAGAGAGAAAAAAAAAACCGACAAGATTCCAAGGTCAATTCAGACCAAAAAAATAAAAAATAAATAAAACCAAACTGTAAACAAGTATTTGTAATGTAAAAGACAGCTGGTCCAAGAATTTGATTATATTTAAAGCTCGAAATCAAAACCAGTCTTGCAATGCCTATGTTGTGTTTCTCTATGAACTTGACCAACTTACCCCCACAAAAAAAAATTTGTTCTACCAACTGAGAAATAAGGGCTGAGCATCTCACAGATCGACCAAGTCAATGCCCGAACCACAATTCCCTGCCCAAAATGTTTCAAGAATGATGCGACTACCTTGCTACTAAGATTCATGGCAGAACAAGAATTCTCCTCAAGCGGTTCGTTCTTGACTTTAAGCCCTACTTTACGCGAAACTATCTTCCCAAGCTCCCATTTCCTTTACATTCTATATCTCTATCTCCTATATAATATATATATATATATATGTAAATTAACTGTGAAGGCACCTTACTCAGCTGCTCCAGCTATATTACCGTAAGGGCAACTTTGATTTTCTGAATTGTGCAGGAGATAAGATTGTTAACAGTTTCAACTGACTCCACTGTTAACTTAGCGGTAGGAACACTATTCACCAAAATCTGAAATCCAACTGTAAGTATGCATCCGCTGCTTATACTCCCATCAATGTCGGGTTTCACCATAGGTCCATTGGAGTTGCTTTGCCCACCATGGTAATTACTAGGTGAAATACCAGGAAGAATTGCGAATCCTGATGGTAAGAGTGCCACATATGCTGAATCACCACCATTCATTACCATACTAATTGATGATATATCTACAGGCGCATACACTACTAATGCACCAGAGGCATCCGACCAAGTTTCTTGTAAAATTAGCATGTTGTTATCATTTTCGTTAATGGCCTGTAAGATAGCATTGAAAAAAACAATACAGCTCAAACAAAGAAAAGACATGGATGAGAAAATCTAAGCTATCTGCAGTCTAATAAATCTAGGGGGATAACCCTTACACTGCCGCGAAGGAGAGAGACGGAGTTTCCATGACCTGGGCCCTTGGCAACATTGACCATCTCTTGCATTGGCCCACCATTGGACAAAATGTCCCACTGATTCCGCATCCGTTCATCCCTCAAGAAATCAAACAGCCTTTGCTGTGTTACCGGCATCCAAATAGAAGTAGCAGCACTCAGCAAAACCCCATGAGGCTCACCAGGATCATTTATATTCTTCCGGGTCATTACCCTTACATCTTCATCAACACCACCAACACTAAGCTTGTCCCATTTGCGCACACCTGAAGCACAAACTCCAGCACAGAAGTTATATGTCATGCGTTTTGCAAGCATTAACATGCTTTTCCTCCCAGCCTGAGTTATTCCTATTATTGCACAATAGCACATATTAGAAGAGGACTCCATTAATATTTGTCAAAGATGAAAGAATGAGGCAGCAGCTGGAAAAAAAAAAAAAAAAAACACCTGTATTATCTTCACCAGGGATGTCAGGGGACATTAGTACTGCCAAGCAGTCACATTGCCTTTGGAGAGTGGCGATCCACCTGAGTGCACCAAAGCCAAAACCAGAATTGATTAATGGCCGCAAGAGATGGTGGACAGCGCTGTCATCATATTCCGAGTGTTCAACCCATGTAACCTGCATTTAACTATTTGTCAGCATCCTCGCTCACAATAAATATCAAACCAATTAATCATCATAAGTTCATCTAGAAGGCAATTAGAAATTTGGGAAAATAAAAAAAATACACATAAACTTACAAGTAGCTGTTTTATGATGTCGGTTCTGAAAAATAACGGAATAAGATGGCTTTTTCTTTATTAGGTTAAAAAAATTGAAGGGAAAAAAAAAACAGTTATGTACACATGTTTTTATAACTTTTAACTTATTAAAATAAAGCAAACAGATGGCCACATAACACAGTTCTAAAGATTACAACATATCGATTTAGCTCGATGTCCTGTCACCTAGTGGACAATTAAAAATACATTAAGAGATGAGGAGAGATAGGAATAGAAAAGTCAAAATATAATTAATGGGACAATGATTGACAATTCCAAGAATTTGCCTGCATATATAAAGATTACATTAAGCTACGCTCAAGATTATATTAATATCAAACATGACTGTAACCTTGGTTTGCTCAACTCCGCAAGTAGCCGTGGACTCATTAGGTATAGAAATAAGGAACCTTAGCTTCAAAACTGAAAATTTAAAAGTAAGCATCTCCTAGAGAAAAATAATAATTAATTAGAGCTTCATATCTCTTAGGTCAAGTCCGACTTATATCTTATTAGTTACCCCATCAAAGAGAAGGGAAATTTGGTGAGCTATAAAAGGACTATTAAATTCAGCAAAGCACAAGTCAATGGGAGTTGAGACTGAAGTCTGAAGTCCAGGTATGATTCACCTCCTTATAGATTCAACCAAACTTAGACGTTGTAGTTATAACAACAACCTCATTAACTACCTATTAGAAAAAAAAAAAAAAAAAAAAAAAAAAAAAGAGTACGATGCAAGCTCAATATGCATCAAAATATCAGGTATGCATTTTCATTTATAAAAAATAAAAAATTAAAAAAATATTAGAGAAACAAATAAAAATTTAGATTAGCAGTTACCTTAGAGTATTTATTGTCCATATCTTGGATAACACAGCCAGAAGGAAGCCTTCTGCAGTTCGGAAACATTTGTGTATCTGTGGTGTCTTGGCTAGCATCAATAGAAACATCAACCACGGCCCACACACCCTCCGAATGCTGCTTGCAGAACCTGACGAATCTCACTTGACGGACAGGAACCAAAGGAGAAAGCACTTGAAATTCACCATGCATCTGCAAAAATATGATTTTCGTAAGGCCTAGCTAAGCAGGAAAAGAAATAAAGATGGATGGCAGAGAAAATACCACTTGCAATGCGTTGTCTCTCGTTAAACCTGTACCACCGGCTAGCACATCAATGGTGGCTGCTCTAGAAATCATGCAAGGAAACATTTCTGCCCAACGATTCTATTCATAAAGTAGCAGAAATGAACTTGTCAAACAATATTATATTTTTTTTAAGATTCAAACAATAAAATAAGTGAAGGACCAATTGCAGCAACCAAAAGCACCATCTGCAGAAAAATTCAACTGTCTTCTTATATGGTCTAAGAAGGAGGGATCATCAAAAGGGCATAACGCATAATTGATCCTAGCAGCAGATAGAAAATTAAGTAAAACAACCGAAGCACTGCAACAAGCGAATCAATGGTGGCCTACCACATCCATTAGTGTCTCCACAATAGCTGAGCTACGCAGGAAAACCAGACCAGTTTCCCTTGTAGCCTCAGTTGTGAAGCCACTCGGTTTCATGCCAATGCAAGAGGAGAAAATCCTCCTGTACTCCTCGAGATTCAAGGTTTCCATCCCACCATCCAAGCCTTTGATCCAAAGTGGATTATCCATCTGTACCATCTTAATTAATTCATCCATAGCTGCCAAAGCGACCTCTACAATGGCTGACCTCTCATACGGCACTTCGTTGGCCGTAGGTTTCATTAACGGCAACATAGCCCCATCACCAAAGTCAAACCCCATTGGCAATGTAGTGCCTCCATTGTTCAAACCACCAAAACCATTTCTTCCCAATGCAAGCTCCAAATTGGAGTTTAAGCCCTGGGAAGGAATAGGACTGGCGGAGGACGAAAGAGGCCAGCCCAAGAACTTGTTTGTTAAAGAACATGCCCGGCTTAGTTCGTCCTTTAATCGAGCATTCTCAATCCTAAGTTGGTGCTGTTCATA
The DNA here is from genome assembly GCA_038382065.1 of Adansonia grandidieri. Taxonomy (NCBI): domain Eukaryota; kingdom Viridiplantae; phylum Streptophyta; class Magnoliopsida; order Malvales; family Malvaceae; genus Adansonia; species Adansonia grandidieri. The sequence goes on along the minus strand of JBBYHK010000022.1, from coordinate 9,672,481 downwards.
AGATATTTCGCCAGGCAGTGCTGGACCACCACAACTGTTGCACGTCGGGCTAATCATGGCCTGCTTCAACAAATCATTCTCGGCTCGAAGTTTATCATTTTCTTGTCTAAGAATCACATTTTCATGGCGTTCCAATTGGGTCTGCATTAAATGATAAATTTTCATTATTAACAATCTCAAACTGAAGTTTAGAACTCAAATCACCAAGACTAAAAAACAAAGGACAAAAGAGATTATCAACTTACTTTCATTTGGGTTCTCCTGTTTTGAAACCAAAATTTTATTTGCTTGATCTCTAATCCTAGCCTCCGACTAAGTTCAATTCTTTGTTTTTCATCAGGGTGAGGACACTCCTTGAAGAAACTAGATAACAAAAGACAAAGAAATGAAGTTCATCGAGCAAATCCATGAAAACTTTCATGACCATTTACAAATTAAAAAAAAAAAATTCAGTCAAAGAAATCAAAGATCAGCAACCATACGATTCAAGCTCTTGTATTTGATGTGGAGTGTGCCTGTGGTACTTCTTCCTAGGCTGCCCATCAGCAGCAGCAGCATCCTGATCATCCCCAGAAGCACCTTCAAAATTATCACTTCCGGACCTCGTCTCACGTCCATCTTCCTTCATCCTCCCATCTAAACCAGGATCGAAGTTTTCCTCAACCAGCCCCAGCTCACCATGACCATCCATTCTTTTCTGCAACCAAAAGCAAGAACCCCCCATTAAATGACCCATCTTAAATATAAACAATAACACACACAGAGCCAAGCCAATATCGAAACAAATAATAATAATAATAATAAAGAATTAGGTAATAAATTAATTAAAGGACAATGGAGGGGAGAAAGGAGGAGCTAGCGAGGCAATACATAGGGGATAGAGAGGGAAGGAGAACTTTGCATAGATTTGGGAATATGATGGGTGAGAAGAGGTGGCTCAAGAATGGCACCACTTGGCATGTTGCTGTGTGGAACAATATTAGCTACAACAATCCTTGCACCCCCTAGCACCACCATCGCTGCTTCTACTACTCTTGATCAAACCCCCAAAACTCATTAAATTAGGAAAAACAAAAAAAAAAAAAATCTACTTAACCTCAGTTCCTCTTGTATTTCATTTTGTTTGTTTTTCTAGTTTCTTGGAAATAGTAACTATCGCTTTCACAAAGATATATTTCAATTTCGTTTCTCTTTCTTGTCCATAAGTTTTGACCTTACAAACGAATACCCAGGTTGAGCTAAGGTCTAAACCTTTTTTAACACTTTCATCTCATCAAAAAAGAGAATGAAAAAAGCTGTGTCCTCGTTAACGCCCATGCATGACTGCAACACACCTCTCCCTTTCTAGAAGGCTCCTATTCTTCTCTTTCAAGAATGTAAGAAAGAGAAAAACAGTGCAGGAACAGGATAAGAAAATACCATATCCTATAATAATCAGAGAGTTCACAGCTTCTTTTTATCCTCTCAACCAAAAAGCCCAGCCTAGGAAAATCACTGAAAACGCCATGGAACGACCGACAAATATGAAAAACCCTAATTTTCCCAGCAGCATGCTTGACAATTGTGTGTCAGTGCATTTGACAAAAATTAAAAGGACCCCGGAAAAAAAAAAGGTCAGAATTATATAGAGAAACAGTAAAAGGGAACTAAAAAAGATAGCAAGGAAAAGCAAAAGCCAAAACCCGAAACACAAAAAGGCAAAGCTTATCTCTTTCACATTCACACCATTCAAATACTATTTGATGATGATGTAGTACTAGTAGCAGTAAAAAACTGAACCAGAAAAGTGAAGCAATGAAAAGACCCAGTCGACATCTTCCTCTCTCTCGCAATGAAAGTAGAAAACAGGCTGTAAAAGAAATAAATGCAAAAAACGAAACCCAGTGCGGAAATTAAAAATTTAAAAAAAGTTCAAATTTACCTTTTAAATAGTTGACAGTAAGCAAAGGTCAGTGTTTATTGCACGGAAGGTGAGTAGATACAGGCTATCAGATGATCCTTCTCTCTTTCTCTTTCTTTTATCTTTAACTGTTGGGATCTGTAGCAGAGTAGAAAGACAGAAACTACATAATAAAATATTGATCTTTTCTTATTTAAAGATAAAAAGAACCCAAAAAGAAAATAATGGGTTTGGATTGTTGGAAGCTGCGGAGTTTAAGGTTTACTTACAAGGAGAAAAGAGAGAAAAAATCAGGGGGTCAAAAACAGGTTTATGTTTTGTTTAATATATCCAGAAGTCTCGATTTAATTAGACAAATAAAAACCAAAAAAAATAAAGAGAAAAACCCTCTTAAAGCAGTTAAATCCTAGTGAAGGCTGAAGCCATTTCCGTCTCTCTTTCCTTTCTTTTTTTTTTTTTTTTTTTTTCTTTTCAATGGCTTTTTTCCGTTCTCGTTTCTTCTTACTGTTACATGCACCAATATTCGCTCTGTTCCTTTGAGGGAAAAGAAAAAAAAAAATATATATATATATAAAATAAATCATAAAATGCGTAGGAGAGAGAGAGAGAGAAAATGAGGAGCTTAACACAGTGTGGGCCCCACTACCTCCCGAAATTCGGATTCGGGATATCTGCCACCTTCTCTCCTTCCACGCCGTCTACCACGGCGTGTGTTTTTTGGCGGGGCTCGCAATGGGCATATTCGGAGCCTTGTAATAAACTTATTTTTAAGTCAACTTATTCGTATGATCTATTTAGATTAGATTTTAAGCATAATTTTACTTGATATGCGCTTGCTCAATTAGAGACCAAAAAAATTGAATTGTTTGATGAATTTCAAGCCAAATTGCTTTGAATAATGAGTGTTTGATGAATTTCAAGCCAAGTTGCTTTGAATAATGAGGTTTTTATGAAGAGTTGAGGCAAGGTAGGGTGAGGAGGTTTTTTCTTTGAAAGGTAGAAATGGAACAATGACATCATTGCTTACTCCACTCACCTCCGTTTCATTGAAATTATTCACTCTTAAATAGTAAATATTTAGGAAAGATAATAAAATAATTACATCTTTAAAAACTTAAACATTCATTATTTTTCTCTTAAGCACGTCCTATTTTGGGTAAATAAAAAAATTAAATATAGCAGGTTGGACGATAATGATGTATGTAATATTAATAAAGATGATAATAATGTTGAAAATTCAACATTCACAATAGAGTGGATAGGTGATCGGTACAATAATTCAACAGTACAATAAAAGTATATTTTATAATATTCGTCTCACCCAACTCTATTGCCTACATGATTTATTATCTAATAATATAAAATATTTTTATTTAAATTTAATTATAATTTTTTTATACATACTAATATAAAGATATTTTTTATTTTATTAACATTTAATAAGTAATTAAACCTTTTGAGCTAGCTAAATCCATTCATAAAAAATTATAAAAAAATTTTGAGTTGTGGTTCAATTATAAACACCTGTATTTTTTATTGGTAAAATCGTACATTTGCATTTAGGAGGCTTTTGCAGTGCCCTTCTTAGGGAGAGCTTGTGGTAAGCTTCTACATTTAATTTTTTTTTACACATATTATTATGTAATATAATATAAAATTATTACAATTATATCAATATGTTACAAGTTATGTAAATTTTTATGATTAAAAAAATTATCAATAAATATTACAGTTACATAAATTATGTTATCTATTGCATAAATTATTAAGATTAATAAAATAAATTTATATTACATATTTTTATTATAATTACATATATACATTATTCATTTACATTAGTTATGATAAAATATAATAAAAATTGTAATATATATTTATTATATTTACATAAAATTTTTGTAAGTTACAAAAATGATATTATCAATTATATAAGTTTATCCTTATAGTTAATATGATTAAGTAATACACGTTTTTCTTCCAATTACAAATATACATTATATAATACATAAATTATGATAAAAAAGTGATAAAAATTATAAAATATAAATATAAATTTATTACATTTGCATACAAATTTTATATATTAGCAAAATAATAGAAAATAGTATTACATTAAATATAAAAGTTACATAAATTATATTATCTATTACATAAGTGTATTATCATATGCAATAAAATGTATTATACAATTTTATTATGATTAGCCATATACATTATATATTACATAAATCATTACACAATAGTCATATACACTATATATTATAAAAAACATATTACAATTGTAATGTTTTATGTAAAATTGTAATATTTGTATGTAATTTTTTAATATTTATATATAATTGTTGCATACAAACATTAACTTTAAAATTTTTTTATATAAATACATTAACTATAACATATATTACATACAAACATTATCTACACGATAATGATTTATGTAAATTATAATATCTATGTTAAATTTTCATAATCTTTAGTTGTAGTTCTTACCAACTAGTAAAAAATCTAAATGTTATCATAAAATTATTTTCATTAATATAATATATTTATTGCTAATATTAAAGAATATATTAATAAAATATAAAAGTATACAATTTTTTCACTTCAAAATTTGCTAAAAAATTAATTTCATGCATATATAATATATTTAACAAAAAATCAAAAATTATATTGAAAAAAATAATATTTAATTTTCTTAAAAAATATTTTACATAAATGTATTATAGTTTCAATAATGTTTTGTTTAAAACTATAATGTTTGTATGTAATATTGTAATGTTTATATGTAAAAAATACATACAAACATTATCTTAAAAAATCTTTTACAGACATATATTACCTATAACACATATTACATCCAAACATTACCTTCATACTAATATTATACATAATTTTTATAATCTTTAGTTGTAATTCTTACCAACTAATAAAAAATTTAAATTTTATCATAAAATTAATTTTTTGTTAGCATAATATAATTATTACTAATATTAATAAATATATTATTAAAATTAAAAATATAAATTTTTTGACTTCCAAAATTAGCAAAAAAAGAATTTCCTACATATATAATATATTTAATAAAAAATAAAAATCTAAAAAAGTTATACTTTATTTTTCGTTTTTGCATAAATACATTATAGTCTTGGTAATATTTTATATAAAATGTAATGTTTGTATGTAATTTGGTAAAATTTATATGTAAAAAATTACTTAAAAACATTATCTTAAAAGATTCTTTATATACATACATTATTTATAATATATATTACATACAACATTACCTTCACCTAATGTTATGTCTAATTTTTATAATTTTTAGTTGTAATTCTTACCAATTAATAAAAAATTTAAATTTTATAATAAAATTAATTTTTATTAATGTAATATAATTATTACTAGTATTAACAAATATATTATTAAAATAAAAAATAAAAATTTTTGTAGTTAAAAATTCTATATTTTTTATTTTATTTACACATTTGATAAAATTAGTGATAAATATAATATATTAATAAAAATTAATGATAAAATTTAAATTTTTTATTAGTTGATGAGAATTACAACTAAAGATTACAAAAATTACACATAATATTAAGGTGAAAGTAATGTTTGTATATAATATATGTTGTAAGTAATGTGTGTGTATAAAAAATTTTGAAGGTATTGTTTGTATATAACAATTACATGTAAATATTGTTGGATTACACACAAACATTGCAGATTTATATAAAAATATTATCAAATTTGTAGTGTATCTATATAAAATATTTATTTAAGAAAATTAACCATAATTTTCTCAAGATTATTTTTTCATTTTATTAAATATATTATATATGTAACAAATTAATTTTTTAGTCATTTTTGAAGTGAAAATTTTCATATTTTATTTTTAATAATTTATTTGAATATGTTAGTAATAATTATATTATATTATGAAAAAAATTATTTTTGTGATAAAATATATATTTTTGATTAGTTAGTAAGAATTACAACTAAAAATTAAAAGAATTACACATAACGTTAGAGTGAAGGTAATATTTGTATATAATTTTTGTTATAGGTAATTTATGTATGTAAATAATATTTGAAGGTGATGTTTGTGTATAATAATTAAGTATGAACATTACCAGATTTATACACAAACATTACGAATTTACATACAAACATTATAAAATTTGCAGTGTATCTATGTAAAATATTCATTTAAGAAAATTAACTGTAATTTCTCAATTTTTTTTTTTACTTTTTATTAAATATATTCTATATGTAGCAAATTAAATTTTTAATCATTTTTGAAGTGAAATTTTTTTTAATATTTTTATTTTTAATAATTTATTTGGATATATTAGTAATAATTATATTATATTAAGAAAAAAATTTTATGATAAAATATATATTTTTGATTAGTTGGTAAGAATTACAACAATGATTAGAAGAATTATACATAACATTAGAGTGAATGTAATGTTTGTATATAATATATGTTAATGTATATGTGCTAAAAATCTTTTAAAGTAATGTTTGTATGTAATAATCATATATAAACATTACCGGATTTACATACAAACATTATAGATTTACATAAAAACATTATAAAACCTGTAATGTATCTACATAAAACATTCATTTAAGAAAATTAACTATAATTTTCTCAAAATTTTTTTAAAAGAATGTTTTACATAGATGCATTACAGATTCAGTACTATTTTTATATAAAACTACAATGTTTGTATTTAATCTTGTAATGTTTATATGTAATTTATTACATATAAATATTACATTTATAAATTCTTTATACAAATACATTACATATAATATATATTACATATAAACATTATGTAACTTGCAAAATTTAGATTACATATAAACAGTCATAATTTTTATCAACTAATAAAAAATATATTTTTTAAAATTTAAATTTATTACTAACATACCCAAATAAATTATTAATCTAAAAAATATGAATTTTTTTTGCTTCAAAAGTTATCACAAAAATTAATTTCCTACATGTGTAATATATTTAATAAAAATAAAAAAAAATTTAAAAAAATTATAGTTATTTTTTTAAAGGAATGTTTTACATATATACATTACAGATTTGATAATGTTTTTATGTAAAAGTATAATATTTGTATGTAATATAATAATATTTATACGTAACAAATTACGCACAAATATTACCTTAAAAAATTCTTTACATAAATACGTTACATATAACACAAATTATATATAAACATGATGTAAATTGTAATATTTATATGTAATTTTTGTAATCTTTAGTTGTAATTTTACCAACTAAAACAAAAATATTTTATCATAAAATTAATGTTTTTCTTAATATAATATAATTATTACTAATATATCAAAATAAATTATTGAACTAAAAAAAATTTCACTTCAAAAATTAATTTGCTACATATATAATGTATTTAATAAAAAATAAAAAATAATTTTAAAAAAAATATAGTTAATTTTCTTAAAAAATATTTTATATACATACATTACAGAGTTGGTAATGTTTCTTGTAACATTGTAATATTTGTATATAATAAGATAATGCTTATACATAACAAATTATATACAAATATTACCTTCAAAAATTCTTTAAACAAATACATTATATATAAAATAAATTACATATAAATATTATGTAAATTATAATATTTATTTGTAATATCAGAAATGTTCAATTATAATTCTTACCAACAACTAAAAAATTTAAATTTTACCATAAAATTAAATTTTTATTAATATAATATATTTATTACTAATATAAAAAATTCAAAAAATGTAAAAATATAAAATTTTTAACATAAAAAGTTACTAAAAAATTATTTTCATACGTAAATATAATATATTTAATAAAAAACAAAAATAACTTTAAAAAAAATTATATTTAAATTTTTTAAAAGAATTTTTTACATAAATATATTACAATTTTGATTATATTTTATATAAATTTATAATGTTTGTATGTAATTTAATAATATTTATTTATAATTTGTTATATAAAAATATTACCTTCAAAGATTCTTTAAACAAAAATATTATCCATTGCACATATTACTTAAACTCTAATAATTTATGTAAATTATAATATTTATATTTAAGTTTGATAATCTTTAATAGTAATTCTTTTTAACTAATAAAAAATAAAATTTTCTTACAAAATTTTATAAAACATGACTTAATTAAATATTAAATTCGTATATTTATATTATATTCATATATTTTATTGTATCATAATCATCTTTAAGGTATTTTATATTTATATAAATTTTATTACGTAATAATTCTTGTGATAAAAATTTATATTTTAATAATTAAATTTAAATAAAATTTTTTTATAAATTAAATAATGTTACAAGATGAAAAATAAATAAAAAATTATATTTTATAGTTTAAGTAATAATATAATTATATAATAATAATTAATAATATCATTTTAAAAATATTTTAATAAAAATTATTTAAAAATTAAAAAAAGTAAAATTAAATAATCAATTGAAAAATTTTAAAGTTCTCCGACGTGACGCGCGTGGCGCAGAGGGGGGAAAGCTCCGAGCTTCCCTTGAAAATTTTCTTGCATTTATGGATGGGAAGCAGCGTGGGGACGGGGCGTGGTGTAGATTCCTTAATTCCGCCGTCCGTAATCGTAATAGTAGGTCTCTGTTATAAACCCTAATTTGGACGTCAACTCTTTTCACATTTTGCTTTGACAAAGTTTTCTTTTTTACATTATTAAAATTTGGCACTTCATCTATTTTAATTATTTAAAATAATAAAAAATTTAAATTTTATTATTTTATTTAAATAAATTTTTTTATTTTTATTATATTTAAGTAAATTTTTAATCTACATTTAGATATGTTTTAATTAATAATTTGTATCTCAAATATCTTTTAATTTTTATTTATATAAATCTTTATTCTAAATCAATTTTTAACATGAAATAGAGATTTATTTTATACAAATCAAATTATAAGTTCTAAATGGATAAAATAAAAGTACTAGGCCTTCACAAGAAAATCGAAATAAATAATGAACTTTTTAATATTTTAGCCATTTTAATTTTGATAAGTGACATTATTTAATTAAAAATAACTAAAAATTAAAATAAAATTAAGATTTTTTTAGCTTTTTTGAGTAAAAAAGTTGAAAATTTACTCACTTCTTAAAGAATTATGACTTCCTACCTACTTTATCATTCATGTTTTAAAACACCTAGTGGTCAAATTCTAATTTTATATTGATTTTACGGTAATTTTTTTATTGAATTGGTTTCAAAAACTCAATCACCTACTTTAATTAAAATTTTTTTATAACTTTTTAATTAAATTAATATCACTAGATTTGTTGCATTAAATTCAATCAAATATTTCAATAACAATATAAATAGATAATTAGAATTGGATTCACCGTAAGCCTTTTTTTTTTTTTTTTTGAAAAGAAATTAAATAGGTAGTATTTATCAAATATAAATTGTTTTTGAAAAAGTTATAATTTTTTTAAAAATGCATTTATATAAAAATAAATTAAAATTTCAAAACATTTTTAATTTTATTTTAATTTTTAATTGGTTTTCTTAATCCATGTCTTGATTTGTGAGACCAATTCATAGAATTATAGATGTTTACTATTGATTCATAATATGGGAGTGACTTTAAGGTTGGTTTGAGTCCATTTTAATTTCCTTTAAAATTAATTAAGAAAATGAAAAACAATTATTATTATTATTATTATCATTATTATAATAATGTAGGAAATGGTAAAAGTAACAACATCAAACTAAAAAGGTAATTTAAACAAATAATAATTCAATTAAAATCAATAGTAGGCTGTACGTTTTAAAAATGCCACCCCATGCATGCCCATGCCAAATGTTAAAGATTTTATAATTATTTTGTTACCATATGTGGAAGTTTGTGAATAAGCAAAAACAGAGTAAAGATAATGAATGTTGAATACTGTGAGACGTAAATGGTAATTTATACTATATACATTGTATGTAAAGTGTTTCAATGAATTTAACATTAAGAGTTATTAAGAGAACTCAATATATACCATGTATAAAGTGTTTTGGTGAATTTAGTGTTAAGACTGGGTAACACAACCCAATTGATGAAATAATTGTCAAGGTTAAAACAATAATGGTGGTATAAAGTTTGAGACATTTACGTCATTTTTATTTCTTAATAAACCACTAGATTATGTTGCACACTTTATTACATGAATTGTTAAAAAATCTGAATAAAAAAATTATGTTTTTTTAAAAAATAAACCTATTAAAGTGATCAATTTTTTTTCAATATAATGAAGAATTAGTATTTGCGCTATAGCAAAAATATTTCAATTGTACAAGTAATTTAAGAGTTTGCCCCTGTTCTACTTTTATTTTTAGTTGTTTTTTTATTATATTTAAGGGGTATGTGGTATCTACATATGCTCATGG